>CM055106.1:22949800-23019800 GCA_029204225.1 Diphasiastrum complanatum | reverse complement strand
AGTTTTCTGATGTCGTTTTCTTGAAAATGCCCTTTGTGTCAAAAGGAATGCCTTTAGGACACAATGAATGTATTACTTTTTGGCATTCCCGAGAAGTGGTTCAGTTTTATCGAACGGAGTCCGTTTTCTCTATCGTCTATTCCATACTATGTTGCATGTCGAGACAAACTCGAATTACCAAACTAGGTTCCAAACAGTTCAATACTCACTGCGAAATGTGTGCCCGACCAGAAACCTTGAAAGTAGTACATGGAAGTTGGGCCTGTCGGACAATAAACTGGTCGGATCCGGTCGAATTCCCTCAGAACTTCAAACGAAAGGTGGCTACAAGTTTGTGTGCTAGACAAATCCGTTGGACCATTTTCCACTCGATTTTGATGTCATTTGCTTGAAAACGCCCTTCGCATCCGAAGGAACGCCATTAGGGCACAATGAATGGACTACTTTATGGCATTCCCGAGAACGTGTCCAATGTCGTCAAAAGAAGCCCATTTTGCCTGCTGTTTGTTCCCTACTATGCTGCACGTCGAGACAAATCTGAAGTACCAAACAGATTCTAAATGGTTTAGTACTCACTGAGAAACATGTGCAAGAGCCAGAACCCCTAAAAATAGTACAGGGAAGTTAGGCATGTTGGACCATTAACTAGTCATATTCGACACACACACACACACACACATCTAATTAAGAAATGCTCTCATGATTTACTTGTTTGTTTTGGTCACTATAATCACAATGAACGAACTGTCTTGAGTTCTTTTAATCAGACTTCATACAACACTCTGAATGTTAACAATGAAAAAATTCATGTGAACAGTCTTCTAATCTCCTCAATATGGTTTTTGCTACTAACGGGTATGAAGAGTTGAAATGCCATGAAATGATCATGAATTTACTACTCGTTGATGCTTACTTTCAGTAATGAGGTTTCCTTTGAAGTGCACTGTTTTTTGTTTAAAGCTATGGTTACACTTTGAATATTTCTAATATAAATGGTATGATGGGTTTAGTTATATGGCTTGGATAAGACCTATTTATTAAAGTCTATATATACTTATTTGTGGACGGTAAAGCCCTGACAATTTGAAATTGACAGTCCAATTGTTTACAGATTCCAGTCAGAATCTATGAACATGGTTTCTTTACTCTTCTTCTTCTTTGTCACGTCTCAGGTGGTTACCGCTCTGGAAACCAGATCTTTCTGCCCATTTTCAGAAGTCAGTTTTTGACAATTAAGTCCTCTTGTTTAGAATGATTTCCAGGCAAAAATGTTTCTCAGTTTGCAACGTCTGTCAGTGGGAGGAAACAGTTATGTTCACTCACCTACATGCATTTACACGCCATGTAACCAATCCTCGCTTAAACATAGATTAACATCCTGGGACAGAGAGCAATTCTACAAATCTATTTACCAAACTATCCTAAGAAATCAGGGAACAATAGAATAACAGAATTAAGCTACACAACGAGAAAGAAGAATCAAGAAAGCTAACTTCCTAACAACATTCTAGCAACCCAAGAATCAAGAAACACCCATTTCTTGATGCTTGGAATACCCAAAAACAATCAAGGACAGGATTTTTAGTGAATATACAAGATCAGATCCACAATCTCAACCTATATAATTACCTGCATGCTGAAACTACAAAATCCAGAAACAAGAAAATTAATCCACATCTACATTCCACATTGCAAGAAAGTAAGCAAGAAATCTAATTAATCCACACTCACAACAAGAAATTAGAACATGTTCATAGGAATTTCACTCAAAAAAATAGCCATGAACAAGGAGCTTCTCAATTGCCAAGAACTCGTGGAGGATCTTCGTTATTCAATCAAGCTCCCTCACAAGAGAGGGGGGCCCTTAAATAAGCAAGAGGGCTGCCCATGTGGAGCCTAAGTGGTAATTCCACTAATTTAGAAATTACAAGTGGAAATAGCCCTTCCACTAGAGGTCACCATCAAAAGGTGGCTCACTCTAAATTATTTAAGGGGGTCTACACTTCTTTACATTGCCTAGGAACACTACTAGCTCCTACATGGTCGTTCCATCTCTGGGATACACCATTTAGGCTCACATAGAAAATAACTGTAATCCTAGCTAGTAATCCTCGGCTCTCAACTTCTTTTGCTCACCTCCTTCTGAGACCTCCTCGGTCATGGGTGAGAGACATTTCGTGTCTTCAGCTTGGCTTGGCATTTGGGGTTTCTCTGGAATCCACTAACATTATCCACCCCTAATCTGTTGCAAGACCCACTGCAACACATGTCAGGTGATGTCGTTCCGCTTGGCACTTGGAAAAGCGTGGATCTTTGTTCATTTTCGGAAAACTAGGTGCTTATTTGACAAAATTGGGGATCTCTCAATGGCCGCTACATTCTAGCCCTCTTGAGAACCTCTTGCAAGTCCTGCTCACCTTGTTGTCATGCAACCCACTTTCTCGAACTCATTTTTCGTCCTAGGGCCTCGAAGACTTGGAAGCGTAACTTACTTCTGTAGGATAACGGCCCTAGGTATTCCCATATCTTTTCTATAAAGCCCATTTCCTGCCAGTCTTCTATCATAGTGACATACTATGATGACATGAAGGCCACTCTGTAGTAGAGTTGGGCCATCATCTCATGGTCTTCCTCTGATTGGAGGACTACGTTTGAATTGATCCTTATTGGATCCAATCCATGATCCCAAAAACACTCTTGCTACATTAGAAAGGCCATTGATCCGCAATATTCGGCGCTTTCTTGCATGCACAGATCGGCACTAGTCTTGTATTTGTGTCCGAAATCCAACAACCGTAGCCTCAAGTTCTTGAGGGAGATTTTGTCTGAAATTCTTGGAATCACCGGCCAATTTACCAATTCAACCCATGGTTTCTCTGCCAGCCATGGATTTCTTCATTTGAGTGGCATGTAGAAAGGATCAATTTGTTTCCACGGCGGTGCTCTCAGATACTCTTACAGGCGCTTGTTATCTTTTAGGACTTTGATCTGCCATTTAGGTTGCGGTTGCAATGCCGCAATGATCTCAGCCCGTATTGGCTTTGATCAATCTCCTCTTTGCCTCCCCTCATGTTGGGAGGATATTTTCTTTCGAACTTTTCCAACTCTTTGGTATCGGCCATCTTACCTCTTGGCCTGGTAGGAGAAGCTGCCCTACGTCGTTGTGGTGGCCTTGCCAAGTAGTCGTCCAAGGCCTTAATGCCTGTATCCTTTTCCTTAGCCCATTCGCTCGTAGATGGCTCAACTGCGCACGTGTCTTGCCTGGGTGAGAATCTTCTAGTTTTTGGTGGATCTGCCAAGAAGTCGTCATCACCCCCGATGTCAGTGTTAGTTTCTGGAGGGTCAGGGATGGAGTGATCAGGAGAGTGAGGCATAGGGATGACAGGTTTAGGAGGGAGTGGGTTTAACAAATTGTACGCCACGCCGGGGGAGCAAAGCTGTTGTAGGAACTCGTCCTGTTGGGCTTTGTACGTGTCAACTGGACCTTTAGATGGGCCCAATAATCTGCTAGGAGGTGGTAAAGAGAAGGAAGGTGAAGAAACAAGGTAAATGGAAATAAATGTTTCAAAAATTAAAAGCAGAATAAGAAGAGGGATTAACAGTCTGAGGAAGAAGGAAAAAAACTTCGGAAGCAGCTTTGGCTCTCTGGCCACCCGATTCCAAGCTACCGTCTGATGGTCGGGTTTGCCCATCCTTATTGTCTGCTCCATCATCTCCATCATCGTCTCATGGTTTCTTTGTAGGAGCACCTGCTTGGGCATTGCACGTCGTGTCCCATAATTGGCTCACCTTGTCCAAGACTTGTTGCAGGTCCTTTTTCATTTCTTCAAGCTGCTTATGGGACTCAAGGATGATCTTTTCCTGCCTGGCCATGATATTTTCAAAATTTTTCTTCTCGGCTTCTCGTTCATAAATTAGCTGCACATATTTCTCCTTGGCCTTGGTACTAGACCTTATTTTCAAGCACTTGGTACTGGCTTATCAACCAATGCATGTGGTAGCTTTTTTCAGATAGGCCGATCATCGAGCGCTTAGTTGCTTCAAAGAGCTTGTCAAGGTTAGTGATGGTTGGGTACTGATCAGGGGTGTGGGATGGTAAAGCTAATCCAAAAAATAAATGTTGTGGAGGAAATGAAGGTGGAAGTGGAGGGAGTGGAGAAACAATGTTAGTAGAAATGGTGGTGGTTGTGATGGTGGTGGTGGTTAGTGAAGGGATCAGACTTTCTCCTGACTGATCCACTTTCTTAGGTTCATCATCGTTGATCTCCATCAGGTTTGCAGCATCAAAATATTGTGACACGTCCTGGAGAGGATGGACTTGTTGGGCTTGTGGTTGTTGGTCTTGTGACTGCTGAGCCACTCCTATGTCTTGGGGAATGGTAATCCCCACTCCTCTCTCTCCCCAAAGAATGTGCCTTTGGTGAAGTTGGCGGCGTTGGCATGGTAATCAACAAGGGTGGGGTGGTGACTTGGTCTGGTGGCATGACTGATGTGGATGTGCTCGTGTTTGGTGCTGCTGTAGAAGTAGGCACTCCATCACCCCTGTTGATGGTGTGTAAGGGTGATGAGTGTTGTTGAGAGGCTATTTGGGAGGATGAGTTCCCATCATCAGAATCAGATTCTTTAGATTCTATGTCGTCTGGTGATTTTCTCTTGGCCAAAAGCTTTTTGCGGATGTGTTGTTGTCGTGTGTCAGGCAATTGGGCCTTAGATGTGTCGGCCTGCTGAGCTGTTGAGGACCTCTCTACTGTTGGAGCTGGTTGAGGGCTGGGTTGCTTCTTACCAGTGTGATGATACTGGTGTTTGGTTGTTTGGGTGTATGTGCTATTGGTGATGTAGTCCGTGAGCGGGAACGCTTGGATTTCTTGGACTCAATAGGAATGTCCAAGGCTCTGTCTAGTTCTTGTAGTTGTCATCGAAGCTGGGCACCTTTGCTTACCTGATTGAGTGTGAGATCCGTCATCAAGTACCCCAGCATTATAGGCTTGTGCTTGTTCTTGATACAGTCATGAAGGCAATTCGAAGCCAATTGTGCCCAATCATAAAGGTTTTGGACATGCAGTCGTGAATCTGCCATCATGTGGAATACAGACATTGGTACCCGCACCACCTTTGTTCTCGGTCGTTGTGTGTACTTGGTCAAGTACGCACATGCCACTGCCAATTGTTGATCATTGATTGCCTCAATGCGGTACCCATCTTTATTCTTCCATTTCTCCACTGAGGGATCGATATACTTGAAATAAGCTATCTACTCAATCTTTTGGAGCATCTTGGTAATAGCATTTGGTCTATGAGAAAACCCGAAGGGATGCAAGTCTGCCACTGCAAAAGATATATTATAGACATAGTTCTTGATAGGGGGAACTATGAATTGGCACAACCTTGCAGTAGCATTATAATTATCATACACCATGTGCAGCAAGTATGGACTCTGATATCCAGCCAGGACAAGAATTTGGAACTCAATCGCCTTGAAAACAAGAACTCGTGGAGGATCTTCTTTATTCAATCAAGAGAGATGAAAATACAATAAAAGCTCCCTCACAAGAGAGGGGTGTCCCTTAAATAAGCAAGAGGGCTGCCCATGTGGAGCCTAAGTGGTAATTCCACTAATTTAGAAATTACAAGTGGAAATAGCCCTTCCACTAGAGGTCACCATCAAAAGGTGGCTCACTCTATTTTTTTAAGGGGGTCTACACTTATTTACATTGCCTAGGAACATTACTAGCTCCTACATGGTCATTCCTTCTCTGGGATACACCATGTAGGCTCACATAGAAAATAACTGTAATCCTAGCTAGTAATCCTCGGCTCTCAGCTTATTCTGCTCACCTCCTTTTGAGACCTCCTCGGTCACGGGTGAGAGATACTCTGTGTCTTCAGCTTGGCTCGGCATCTGGGGATTCTCTGGAATCCGCTAACAGCAATAAACATTTTTCTAAGTTGTTACTTAGAAAAAGAAATGGTGTTCCGATAAGCATTTTGAAAAGGGTAATGGCAGATAGTTTTGAACTCTAGTTTAAAACCAGTCTAGATGTAATTGTCTACTTTAGTCATACTTTTGTAATTGTTGACTTTCAAGCACTGATCATACATTGTTAATCTTATAATTTTATAACTTTGAGTAAAGCTAAAACAATGTCCAACTTTTTACTCATGATATGGACAAAATTAGAGTCACCTAACTTGGCAATGACTACTTGTTGCGACATGGATAACAACTGAGAGTATGTGTAGACACCTCTAGTCCCCACAACAACAACTTTCTAACATCCCTGAGAACTGCCGGTCCAGTGTCGACGAAGTCCAATTTTTTGACCGTCTGTTCCGCCCTGTACTGCACGCCGATATGAACCTACAGCACTACACTGGGCTCCAAATGGTTCAGTTGTCACAGCGAAATGTGCGTCCAAACCAGAAACCCTAAACATAGTGCTGGGATTCTAGGCCCGTTGAGTTGGAAATTGGTCGGATTCAGTAAAAAACGGTCAGAACTTTGGACGAGAGGTGTCCACAGGTTTGTGGGCTCGACATGAATTCATAGAACATTTGCAACTCAATTCTGAAGCTGTTTGTCTAGAAATGCCCTTTTGGTCAAGGGGAATGCCACTAAATGGACTACTTTCCAACATTTCCAAGAATTGGTGTCGCCGAACAGAGTCCATTTTTCAGGTCCTCTCTTCCATCCTGTGACAAACATTCCGCTGATCATCCCTCAAACAAAGCAACATACTGCTTAATTATTAGCCAGGTGTGACGTAGGAACATTTGATGTTCAGATAGTGTACATTTATTAGTGTACCCATTTATTAGCCAGGTCACAAGTGTGACGTACGAGCATTTGTTCATATAGGAATATTACAATATCGATAACAACTTAGGGGAACAAAAATTTGAATTCATTCTAAGTGGGCTTTAACAAATAGCTATAATGTGAAAATTTGTCTACATTGGCAAATCTAGCCATGTAGAATACTGTACATTTTGTCAATAATTTTTGTTAGTCACTTGAATGGCCAAAGTGCCACTTGTAAATCCACACCTAAGGTAGGTTACCACAAGTCAAGAAGAGTGGTTGTGTCCATTTGGTACTGATTCCTACTTTGTAGGATCTAGACCTTGATTTATGATGAGATTTGTATCTACCATGCACCTACCAAGCATGTCTCTTGGATCTAGGCTAGGATTTCCACATTACCGCAAGAAAGTTGAGTCTACTTACTTATTACATGCTGGATTTTCACCTAACTTTGCAAAGGAAGTGTCTTTTACTATGTATTCCCATTCTCCATAGTGAGAAGATAGAAACGTTTTGGAGCCTCAAGGAGCAACTCGGATTTTCTCTCTATGTATTGTGATTGCTATTGATTCCAATAAAACCCAGCTTTTTCACACTTCAAACTTTGTCTACAGGCCGTACTATAGCCTGATATTCACACATGGGAGCTCAGATTATAGTTTTTGATCAATGCTCTAATTGTCTTTACTTGTTTTCTATTAAGCTGCTAAACTAGATCTTGTTTTCTGATGACTAGTATCTGATAGATTGTTTAACAAGCACACAATCAACCTTGTGGATCATTCAAAGATCCATTTATGGTCCTTAGTACTATACTTTAACATGGTATCAGAGCCAAGTACAAGTCTATTGATCAGTGTTTGAAACTAATTCAGTTTTAGCAGGTTTTGGGTGCAAAAAGCTAGTATTGGAACGACGAGCTGGTATCTTGGAATTGGTGAGGGGATTTGATCCCAAACTTTTTGTGGATCAAAATAGGTACTATTTACACATGTGGGAAACTCTAAACCAGCATTTAAACCCCCATATTCATTGGATTAATGTAATTTCATCTGTTGTAAGTCTGATGTAGTTTTTGGGGCAAATCCTAGAATAAGCTACCAAGATCATTTGGCATTAATTACTTTTGGATTTGATTCATGAGAACTAATTAATATAGGCTGAATTCAGACCTTCTTAAAGTGGAAACCAAGTCTAGAAAGTACATTAAAGAGAAAGAGAAAGATAGAGTCATTCTATTGTCCAAAAATAGCCAAGATTGGCAAGATTTGCTTTGAGAGTAGTTTTCACTTCATCTTATCTTCATTCCAACTTTGTGAGGGAGTGATAGAACTGTGATTACAAGTCCATCTGTTGGATTAGACGTCAATATTTGAGTGAAACACTGCAAGTTAGAAACCTTTGTGAGTTTCAAATTCAAACAAATCTATATCTTGTGTGTAGAATTTCACTAATAAGATGGGATTTTTTGGAGCATACCTTCTAGAAGCTAGTGAAAGATTAAATTCTACCAACTATGCTATTTGGAAAGTGAGGATGGAGTCACTCATAGTGCTCCAGGATCTTTATGAGTTTCTAATTAATGATGAAGATGGACCTCTAGGTGCACAGGAGTTAGCTAAATACAAGAGAAGATCTAGGCTTGCACTTCACTGTCACTTTACTTTCTTACAATGTTTTACATAGATCAATCTATATTGCAAGTAGTCAAGAATGTAACATAAGTGGAATAGGAACCATTCCATTGTATGTTGGATCATCCAAAAGGATGAATCTTGAGAATGTTCTTTATGTTCCTAAGTTAACTAAGAATTTGCTTAGTGTTGGCCAATTAATGGATAACGGTCTTGATGTATAATTTAAGCATGGAGTTTGTTCCATCCTTAGAAATGATGAATGTATAGCAAAAGGCTTTAAGCAAGGTAGATTGTTTAAGCTTGATGCTAATATTGTAGTGGAGAGTGTTAACTTGGCAAAGGTGGAGTTATCAAAAGTGGAACTATGGCACAAAAGGTTGGGCCACCCCAACTTCAAAGCCATGGAATCTATGTGTGCAAAGGCTCTTGCAGTTGGACTCCCCAAGCATTTGTCAAAGTGTGGGAAGAGATGTGAAGCATGCAGCCTCTCAAAGGCTCACAAACTACCTTCTCTCAACATCTACATCAAGATTGAGCTATCCTCTTGAACTCATCCATTCGGATGTTCATAGCATTTCACATGAGTCTAATGGTGGTGCCAAATATTATGTAATCTTCATTGATGACTATTCTAGATATAGTTGGATGTACCTCTTGTCTAGCAAATCAATGCTGTTTGATTCTTTTGTAAAGTTCACGACTTTGGTAGAAAATCAACTTAGTACCAAGATTAAGTTAATGAGTGACAATGGAGGTGAATATATCTCCAATAAGTTGATTGACTTTTGTAGTTCTAATGGCATGAAGAGGGAGTTGTCATGTCCATACACCCCTCAACAAAATGGAGTGAGTGAGAGAAGAAATAGATCTCTTTGTGAGTGTACTAAGGCCTTAAGGCTAGATGATTCTCTATCCAAACCATTTTGGGGTGAGGCAATAACTTGTGCTAATTATTTGTGCAATAGATTGCCTAACCAAGCCATTGGAGGAATCACACCATTTGAAGCTCTATTTGGAGAGAAGCCCAATCTCAAGGATCTCAAAGTTTTTGGATCCACTTGTTATGTACACCAATCCTTGGATAAAAGGAATAAGGATGATGCAACATCCATCAAAGGCATCTTTGTGGGATATGGTGAGAATAACAAAGGATATAGAGTCTTCAATCCCATCACTAGCAAGGTGATAGTGAGTAGGGATGCTATTTTTTATGAAGGACATGCTTGTGATTTGGATGATAATGCTACTAATCATCTTGATTCCAAGGATCATGCTAGGATGGAGGAGGAGCTTCCAAGTGAAGAAGAACTTGAGGATCCACCTCAAGATGCAAGTACTTCAAGAACTCCAAGAAGATCTACAAGGGCAAGGACCGAGCCATTGAGGCTCACTTATGATGGTCAAGGTGATCAAAGAGAAGGCTCATCATCTTTCTCATCTTACACCTTTCTTGCTTCAATGTTAAATGAGCCAACATGCTATGAAGATGCTTGTAAATCTAAAAGTTGGATGGATGCTATGCAAGTAGAGTATGATGCTCTCATTGAGAATCATACTTGGGATCTTGTGGATCTTCCTCAAGGGAAGAAACCTCTTGATTGCAAGTGGGTATTTAAATTGAAGTATAATCAAGATGGATCAATAAGTAAGCATAAATCTAGGCTTGAAGACAAAGGTTTTTTACAAACCAAAGGCATTGATTATGATGAGACTTTTGCTCCTGTGGCTAAGCCTGTTACTATCAGGTTGATCATTAGTCTTGCTACAACTTTCAATTGGGAGCTATTCCAACTTGATTTCACAAATGCATTCCTCAATGGTTATTTGGAGGAAGAGATCTACATGAGGCAACCTGAGGGCTTCATCAAGGCAAATCATGAAGGAAAGGTGTGTTTCTTGAAGTAGAGCCTTCATGGGCTCAAGCAAGCACCTAGAGCATGGTACTCTAGGCTAAACTCTTTTCTCATTTTCATTGATTTTGTAATGAGTGTCTACGATCCATCATTGGACATAAGATTTCATGATGGCATGATCATTATTCTTGTTTTTTATGTAGATGACATTATCTTGAGTGGTAATGATCTAGATGGAATTCGAGATGTAAAAATTGCTTTAGCAAAAGAGTTTAAGATGGTAGATCTCGGCCTATTAAGCTTTATTCTTGGAATAGAGGTTATTAGAGGATGTGATTTTAGCTTCATTGGTCAATCTAAATATGCTACATCCATCCTAGATAGATTTGGAATGAAGAATTATAAAGGCATTGAGACACCAATGGAGCAACATGTAAAGGCATCTATTGATGGTGATGAAGCATTCTTTGAGGACATCACATTATATGCAAGGCTTATTGGCTCCTTGATTTATTTAACTATAACTAGACTTGATCTTAGTTATAGTGTTGAAAGTTAAGCCAATTCATGCAAAGTCCTCTAGTTTCACATTGGAAGATGGCCAAAAGAGTTCTTAGGTACATCTCATCTACTAACAATTTTGGCATTTTGTATAGAGGGACTAATCTTGGCTTAAGAGCCTATAGTGACTCGGATTTTGCAGGTGTGGATAGAAGATCACCAATTGCTTTTGCCACCTTTCTATGTGATGGAGTAGTATCATGGCTTTTCAAAAAGCAAAATACCATCTCCTTATCCTCTACAAAATCTGAATACAAGGCCTTGACATCAATATGCAAGGAGGTCTTGTGGTTCAGAAGGCTATTGGTGGAGCTTCATGTCATGGAGGAGGAGAAGCAAGTGTCTTTTACTATGTATTCCCATTCTCCATAGTGAAAAGATAGAAACTTTTTGGAGCCTCAAGAAGAAACTCAGATTTTCTCTCTATGTTTTGTGATTGCTATTGATTCCAATGAAACCCAGCTTTGGCACACTTTAAACTCTGTCTACAGGCCATACTACAGCCTGATCTTCACACGTGGGAGCTCGGATTATAGTTTTTGATCAATGCTCTTATTGTCTCTACTTGTTTTCTATCAAGCTGCTAAACTAGATTTTGTTTTCTGATGACTAGTATCTGATAGATTGTTTAACAAGCACACAATCAACCTTGTGGATCATTCAAAGATCCATTTATGGCATACATGCATGCACACTCACACCCTAGAACCTAAACCCTAAACATACATTCCATGATAGACATACACACATACGTATACACACATGCCCATGCACATGCACAAGTATACACACTCTCATGTATACACACACATACATAAGCCATCGGCCGCCATCCAAACCATCAGCTACCACCCAAATCGTCGGCCGCCCGTCAACGACGGGCATACCCAATTATGTCCACTTTTAATCATCAATCACCCGCTCTGAGCATCATCTACATGTCTCAACCACAAGCCGCCACCTAGATCATCGGCCACCCTACAATTTTACAAGCAATGTATGAAGGAAAAGAATGAGCTACAATAGCCATGTTTCTAACCTTCCCTTGCCTCATAGCTTCCACCGCGTCCTCCACCAAAGAACAGCCTTCTGACAAATAGTCAAGGTCTCCATTAGTCTCATTAGCCAAAAAGTCCTCAGTTTGGGAAGTAATCTGAGCCGAGACAATCTCAAAGCCACTACTTTCAACAAGGATTGAAGTAGTTGTGATATTTGAATTTACAGATTCTTAACTTTCTTAGCTTTTACGGAATTTTTTCACATACAATGCATGCACATGCACACTCATACACACATGCACAAATCCATACACACACACACACACACACACACACACCATTGACCACGTACATCTCACACACCATCGGACACAAATCAAACACAAGTCCACACACACAGATACACACACACACACACATCATCGGCCATCCACCATTGGCGGGCACACCATGCTAGACTACCCACATGAATGCACATATATACGCACTCTTGCGAATACATACACATGCATAAACACATGCACTCACATACATACACACATATACATCAACCACCCGTCAACGACCATCGACTTTCTTCCTAAACCATCGGCCGCCATCCAAATCATCAGTCGTCACCCAGATCGTCAACGAGTTCTAAATGGCCATCTGATGCTGTAATATATGCTATCTTGCAAAATATTTTATGAGAATTTTTAGCACTAATGTGCAAAACATTTGTTGGGCTTTGTTAAACTCTGAGGTCAGCCCAAACACACACGCACACACACATCCATAAAGACCCACTCTAACGCTTACCCTAAGTACACGCACACGCACATAGACATAGCATGCACACAAATACAAATACACAAAACACACAACACACAGTGCGCACAGCCACAAACACACGCACACCCAGACACACATACCATACACACACAACACGCACACACAACACACAACACATAGTTGACCCACAAATACACGCAGACCCACACACACATACCCATACATAAACAAACACATGGCACACACACACACACACATGTATACACAAAGCCATTAGGGCACAAATACACACGCACGCATGCACGCATGCGCACGTCCGCCATTGCCCGTCAACGACGAGCAACTAGTACACACACACACACACACACACACACACACACACACACACACGTGTGTGTGTGTAGAGAAAGAGAGAAAAGAGCATGTGCAACAACAACAAATTATCATCTTCCATATTTAGTTGTTTTTCTTGTTATATTAGCTTGTTTAAAGCACATTTTTCCACCTCGTCTTGTAAACTTTCTTTAATGTTGGCTTATTCTTGAAGCATTTTGTGATTTTAGGTCACTGGTATTAATATGATATATGATTGAGATATTGTCTTTTTTCTTAATTTGTTTGCATAAATCCGGAAGGTAAATTTGTAATTACTATGATTGCATTCAAATTTGAAGGACTAAACTCCAATTTTTATTAGAATCAACCAAGTGACTTTCAAACTATGAAGCACTAACATCAAAAGTCATGTTCCTATAATTACCAATTTCCCACTTATATTAGACTCTAATAGAAAGTTTGCATCATCACTATTCCGAACAAAATAAGTAGGGTTTTCACACATGATCTACTTTTGCCCTTGTCTTGCTTGACTACATGAACCAATGACCTCCTAGGTATTACCAAAATTTTACAAATAAATGCCATCACATTACATGGTACATATGCCTCTATACAAATAATGGTTATTGGTCACATCTATGGACGTTGGCCTAACACTTTCGTTGGTTACCATACACCATGTTAATGCAATCTAGACTCTACAAAATCAACAATTCATAACCTCTGAATCTTGATATTTTAGTACTAGTGTTGGGCATGTTATACAAAACCCCAGGGTAGTTCTTACCAATTTGGGTATCAATATCCTAGAGAACCAATTGTTATTGAGAACTTCAGATATAGAGTTGGTTGATACTTGTGTTGATACCTTAAGTGATAAGCAAAGTTTTGTCATTTCCACTATTAAAGAGTTAGAAGGTATTAAGATTTTTGTAGATATTCATAAATGGGGGATAAAATCAGTTAGGAGATTTTCACATATCCAAATGTGCAGTTATATTTGACTAAGAAAAGACATTAACAAGAGCCGGCAAGCATTAAGAAAACAATATTCTCATCCAACATTGAGTAGTACTATACATCAATGCCCTACTAGACTTTATGTGCTCAATAGCTAGGAAACTTTGGAATTTTGCACATGATCTTCCCCAAAATTAGTGTGATAATTGTTGTAAAAGAATGCTGAGCAGCATATTTTATGGTAGATTTACTTATCATAATGGTAAAATATTCTACGAGAAGAAAAAAATATTCAATGGGCTATAAAACAGTGATAAAAATTTTCTGATCAGGGGATCTCATTGCATGTAGGACCAGCACACTGAAGTCATCCACCCTTTAATCTAGCAAGAAACTCCATCTAGTAGTCTGTGCCTCTCCTTTCACTCATTAGATTTCACAATATTATATGGCATCTATATTGTCCAATATTTTCTACATTAACATCTCCTGAGTACTTAACAGACTTGTGTTTAGTTTGGATTGTGTTCTGTGTTTCTCATTGAAATAATTGCAGAATTTTGATGAGCTTTGGGCGGCCTAGGTAGTAAACGACAGCATTCAGAAGATAGAGAAATGCCCTGCTTTGATTGGAGATACAACAGAAGATAATTGCAGATATACTCCAAAAGAGAGGGAGACATTCCAGCGATGTTATAACTATAGACTCAGAAAACATATAAACGATGAACGAATAAAGCAGGGAAACGAGAGCATCGACTCAATGCAACTCGCCACCTAGCTGGGATGTAAGTTGAGAAAGCCAAAGCAAAATCGCAATCACGGTATTGGGAATTGATGATCCTTGTGTGATCAAAGGCTGGAGAAGACACTTTAAGAGCAGCTAGGCCACTACTTGCTTTGAGAAATAATATTGCAGCTGACAAAGACGCGATTTTGATTGCACAGTTAAGACTAGCAGCTTGTAAAAGATGACGTTGATATTGAATAATCTATAATGAGCACATATCACGTATATGAGATTGAGTATCACATATATACTGCTGAAGAAAATAACCATACTTATTCCTGAGAATCAATATATAGTACTAGAGGACACTTCCTCTAAAACATTGAGCACGCACTGAACGCTACGTGTGGATGCGTTCATTATTTTATGGGGGGAGAGAGACAGAGAGATCCTACGATCCGGTACTACATTTTTCAAGTGTGAAGAGCTTGACACTGCATCGATCTTTCCAACTTGTAGTGGTAATGCACCATAATTAGATGTCAACATCATCTATGCTAATGCACCATAATTAGATGTCAACATCATCTATGCAGCTTATAATACTGCATGCTTCAAGAGAATGAAAATTCAGCAGGAACTATCAAAGGTGCATCCGTCCATATAAAGTGTCTGCCTCCATCGTCCAGTGGATATTGAGTCCACATCCGCGACCTCGAAGGATGTTCCAAAGAGCAGCTCCAAATTCTTTCGGCCAAAGGCTCACAGGAAACTCCACAGTGCGGGATTCATTGCTTTTAATAACAATATTTGGAGTGGCACTTGCCTTCATCACTTTGTTGCCTGACAAAACTACCTCGTAGTCGTTCTTCAGCACTGTAATATCAAAGTTGTTTTTGTTCTCCACCTTCATCTGCAACCTTACACTGCACTGGTCCACGGAGACTTGATCCGTGTTTAATTTCTTGACATGGAAGCGGGGCTCTAGAGGAATAGGAAGCTCTCCGGATTTTTCCGCAGTGAGTTTGGGAATTGTGGATGTCTCTTTGAAAGCAGGCGAGACTTTCACAGTGTAGGATAAAACCTGCCCACGTTTGACGTCAGGATAAGAACTCAGAATGGTCTTGTACTCGATAGCAGGCAGAGTTACCTTCAGAGACTCTGTGAGATTGGGTCTAATGGTCAGTTCTCGTTCATGTTTTGTCTTCAAAATCTTTCTATCATTGCTCTCAACTACGATGTCTATGCTGCTGAGATTACAATTGACTCTGTTCGGGTTATTCATCTCTAATTGAATTTCCATTTCAGCTCTATCAAGATTGATCAGGGTATACATTAAGGATGTGATTTGAACGCTAGGAGATTCAAATTTTGGAGGCCCTGGGAAGACTTGTCTGTTCTCTACACCGGATGACGAGAACAAACCTTGGAGCAACGATCCCTGGCGGCGGGTTGGATCGCGCTGATCAGACCTTCGCCAGGTTTCACGTCGAGAGGGCAGCCTGTACATGTCCGCCATAGCTGCTCAGACCTCACCTTTGCTACTACTCTAAAAGCTAAGAGTACACAATTCTCAATTTCTCGCTCCTGCGCTTGCAGCCCAAATATCACTCAATCAGCTAATCTAGCTCTTCCTCTCTCTGAGCTATGATCTGATCGAAACTCTCTTGAACACTCTTAGTCCTGCTCTCAGCAACACTAGTGATCAATCTTCTTCTGTTTTCAGCTTCTCATCCAGCTATTTATCACTGTCTGATCACTGCCCATCTGCTATACTTGCCTTGTCATCTAGATTTATTCGCAGACGCATGCTTTCTCATAAATTCAGAATGCAACAGTATTCTGATCCTATCCCATGCACATTTCTGCATATAATCAAAAAGCAAAAGGTGTAAAGAGAAGGAAAGGACGAGGATCTTAGTGAGTGGACTGTCGAGTGAGTGGCCTTTACTTTAAGTTTTTGCCCATCAAATAATATAGCTGTTTTAACATTCACCTGCCATTTGGAAAGCAATTCACAAAAGATGCTATCTAAACTTTGCACATACTTTGGTGATTCCTCTAAAGGTATCAATAAGCCAGAGGATAGGGGAAGGCTTGTGGCTAAGAATCAGGTTCTAAACAGAGATCATTTATAAGTTGGAGGAAGCTTATAGCTCTAAGATTCTTCTATGTTTTCTGTTTTTAGGAAGTGAAAGTTTTGTTAGATTAAATTTACTTTTTAGTGAACTCGAGTGCTCCTCCAAATACACACATCCTTTTATGAGGATGTCTTCTCATGAGTGAAAGTGCCTATGTCCTATGTGTGTAATGCCCTTGCTCTAGGGTGGGAGCACTAGGCGAGGGCCCTAAAGGCACAAAATATTTTCACGTGGGTGCTTTACACATTACACATATCTTAAAGCAATGACTAATAGCTACCCCAAGCAATTGCATGTGTAATGCATTGTCAAGCCAGCTTCAAGAAGATAGTATGTAATATAACACCCTAGAAGTTAAACCAAACAAACACGAGGTATTTATATGGTCAAAAGCTTACTATTAAAACTTCTATGGTTGAGTGATGGTTGGCTTCAATGAATGTCCAATTATTGACATGGCATTACATCCATGGCAAAGCAATAATAGCACACGCCTTTGGAGAGCTTAAGAAGAATCTTAAGCCATCAACTTTTCTTTACATAGCTAAAGACAATTCTCTCCATATGATAGTTATGGATTTGACAACTTGTAGTGTCGTTTATGTAGTATAGAGGTTCGTCGCTGGGAGTGGCAACCTCGCCTCAACATGCATAGCACATAAGAGAGAGAGAGAGAGAGAGAGAGAGAGAGAGAGAGAGAGAGAGAGAGAGAGAGAGAGAGAGAGAGAGAGAGCGATGGTGTAGAAACCAGCAGAGTTTTATTAAGAAGAGAATGAAGATACAATACAAAGGAAATGGCTCCCTTTTATAGATTTGGAGGGCGAGTCTCCTTCACTCTGATTGGCCACACTTCAATGGCAAGGATTCTAATCCAAGCCCCTCAAACAAACACAAACTCAATCTAATGGTTATAAGAAAGCACAAAGTAAGTCACATGAAACATGTAAGTCCAACTTTGACCAAATTAGATTCCTTTTTTGTAACTTAATTTTCTAACTTTGGGCCTAAACATTAATTATTTACACCTAGGGCCCAAGTCTCTAGAATACAACTTGAAACTAACTAGCAATGTGCTCATTGGGTTGGGCTTACTGATGCAGGATGCCAGTGCCCTCGCACTTATTACTATGGTACTGTGGAGGAGCCCACTTGATATGGCTTGGCCAACAATAGTTTTAGTGGCTGGACCCAATTATTTATTTATGTACAGAAAATACCCACAATAGGGTCCTCAGCCTAAAGTAGTGCCGGTTCTGCGTTTGTCATGGAAGAGAGCTGTTGTTGGCCCGTTTATTGCAAGTGGACATGGATGCTTCAGAAAAAGCGTGGATAGATATCACTTATGTAAATCCTGAGGCTTTATTGGATGATGGTGAGCAGCAAAGACTTGGACTTGCCAGATTTTCAATAATATCCATAGAGGTCTGGTGGCCATTCCTAATAACCTTGTTCATCGACAAATGGATAGTCGACACCATCCATCAGAGGATCCCAAGATAAGGTTGGTTGATATTGTTGCAAAATTTTGAATTGTTTTGATTGCATGCCAGTAGTTTTCCTAATTTGTGGTACTGTGCTTCCATGGTCTGATTGCATGTTGATTCTTGGTATGATTCTGACATGCATGAGAGATTAACAATCAATTTGAGTGGTTATATGCATGTGCTCTGACGGTTGGGTCACAAATCAATGGTAGTGGCTGACAAATTCTGTAATACTGAAGTCTATGTAAAAAATTTCGTAATGACGTTTTCTAACCAATGTAGTGTGCTTTGCATGCTAGTTGGACATTGGTTTGGTGACATTAGGAATCAAACAATATTTTTGTCTTTTGTACTAACAATATTTTTATTTGAATTTTTTGAATTATGTAAAATGAACAAAAAATTGAGTTTTTCCAAAAAATCAAAAGTTCGGTCATTTTTCGTTATCTATAGAATCAGTTTAGATTAGTGAATTGACTAAACTAACTTTATCAATCAGAGTGCCACCAAGGCTAAATTATTTTCTGATACTAGATAATTTAAAATTGACAAACCGCAATGAATTGGATGGCAGTTTTTACTGTAATGTCATTTTAATTTTTGTAGTATGGTACTCCCAGGTTGAAAATTAAAATTGAATTTTTTTTCTTTTTGGTTGAATATCATATTTGGTTAAAATATGAAATCAGTTACTTGTCTGATAGATTTCTAATCAATACTGATTGTTAGAAATGGGTCAAGTTTTCGTTTGTGCAAGATACTCTTCAAAATTGAATTTAAAACCTTCAAACAATATGAAACGACCAGACAAAATGAGTGGTAACAACGCTCTTTCTCCGGACAGTGAAATCTTGTTTGGATACAGTCTAAGAGTCACTGAAATCCTATGGTGAATTATATGCAGAAAATCAGACTAGTACTATTTTTCATACTAGTAAATGATGATCAATGGTGTATTTTAGTACCTAGTCGCAATATGGGAAAAAGAAAATCGTTTGATCAAATGTGGGGTATTTTGAAAAATTTTGAGGTTTAATCTAGATCCCAATGTGGTATCTCACTACTTACAAAATCAGAGGCCCTCAAATCTATTTTTCACTTTCTTAATTAATCTTTTACTTCTTAGTAATTTTTCAAATATTAGACATCAAACTGATTTATATGATTCTTTCCAATATGAAGTTATTCTTCTGAAAGACTGTTGATGTCATATAGATTACTACTTGTGTGAATAGACTTGGAATTCAGATAAATTCTAAGGTTAAAGTGTTTCAATTTCTTAAACCAAGAATATCTCTTTCGCATAAATGGATTTCGATGGAATTGTAGTTTCTGTCACTCGGGTGGAAAATATTTGAAGGAAAAGTCTTGTTTGTAATAGAGTGATTTTTTTTTGTGGAATGTACTTATTACTAACTTTTCATGGATTTAGATATTTTCATGTGTCATCTTTCCAGTTAACTTTTATAGAAATAGATAATTTCTTTTAAAAGGAGGGGTGAATTGATGGGATAAAATTCTATTTGAGGATTAGTTGGTTGCATAGTTTTCGGAAGAGAACCAGCTATGGTATAGAAATGAGATTTTTTCTGAAAGTAATTTCAAATAGATTCAGAGTAAGATACTTAATTGGAACTTTTCGAATAAGAGAAATTCTCTAGGGATTGTCTGGACAATCTAGAATTAGAACATGTTTGAAATTTGAATCATCATCTATAAGTAGTACAGTGAAAGGTCAAAAGTTACTAATTCCATTTGGATTATAATAGGAGTAAGTTTGATCAGGATTTAAATCTAGAATGTCTGTATTAAATCAACCTAATCTTAGTTTGAGTACTAGGATCATAGAGGGGTTGATTGAGGGGAAGAAATTATGTTATTAGGGGAAATTGGATTGGAAAACTTTTGGGAGTGAATTTTATTTGTCTCAGAGATTTTCCGGATATGTTATATACTCATGAGATATAGCAATTCTTTTGACATAACCTTCGATTAAAGAATAATAGTTACAATATTTGTTAGGAATGAGAGTTGTTGTGACTAATAATAATAAATAGATAAATAAATAAATAAGCCAATGTTAGATGTATGATGGATTCTTCTTAATGATTGGACTATGGCCAACGATCATATGAGTGAACTCAAAAACCTTTTAAAGATTGACTTCCAAAATAATTGAGCGACAAATTTTGATAGCTATGAGTGTAACATTTTCAAAAAATTGCATCAATAGACTCACATAATAGATGTATGGAATACCAAAAACATAAATAATCAAGGTCTTAAACATTAGGAGATCAATGCATTTATAATGCAACATTGACATAGCTGTAGCATATATTTGTCCGTGGTTAACCCTTGATTCAAGTATATTTGATGGTAATAAATACCAAAAATGAGATGGAAAACTGAATTTAAAAAATAGAGATGTCATGGCAATTTGCTACATCTTTTAGCTATAAGAAAAGGCCTTTTTTGCTCTGTTGAAGCACTTTGGTTACTACTCTTTTGAAATTCTAGTTTCATTTGTAAGTACTTTTGGAGTGTTTTTAACACTTGTTTTCAAGTCATCATAGTGCTACATTTCTACATCATATCAGCACCAGTTTGCATCCATTATGTGGTTTCAATCTATTGCCCTTTTAACATACATTTGTGGCATCTTTGTGGATAATTTGAAAGGCCAACTTAGCTAGTTTTATGTGCCAAAACTTAGCTTGTTGATCGGCAAAAAGTCACCTCTCTGGTTTGTTGTTTCTCAAGCATTCTAGTGTTTGTGAGTGCTTTATGTGGTCTCATATAGTAGTTGACAAACAAGTCTTACCACAACAAAGTTTTATGTGGTCATAGAGTCCAGATCAGAACACACTTGTCTCGTAACCTTATATAATTTTGGTTGCCCCATATTAAAGTACTTTCTAGCCTCTATCAATGCTTCATATTGATTCTTGGTAAAGCTAAAAAAAATAAGGTACGCATTAGCCAATCATCACAGGTGTGATGGTCTCGAGCTACAATTTTATGCATTGTTTGGGCATTATTGTGATACTTGGTCAAGCTCGAAAAAACAAGCTACAAGTAAGCATCAGCCATTCACCATAGGTGTGATTGTCTAGAGCTACAGTAACCATTCGTCACAATGTGATAGTCTAGAGCTACAAATCTATGCTTTATTTCGCTTTAAGTTTTCACTGTGAAATTTTGTGTATTGGCACAGCTACTTTCTTGTATTGCCACGAAGGCACTCGAAAAAAAACACTTATTTTTATATTGGCATAGTAGAGAAACTTCAACAACTGGTTCAAGCAAATAAGAAGAACAATGGGGCCTTCATCCTTCCAACATAAAATGAAAGTAGAGTCACTAAACAGTCAACCAAATAACACTTATAAAACTTCAGATTGAGCCCAAAATTTTCCAACTCAGAATCCAACAGATGTCTCCAAGAGAAAACCAGCCTTGTACATATTTTGCTGCAGCACATCCGTCCTTGCTAACCTTCAAATGGAAGCTTTTCCAGAGATGGAAAAAAGTTCTCAATGTAAATCTAACAAGCTCAACGCATGGTGCTGCGTTGTGTGAAAGTTTTATTGAGAAAGAGAGAGGGATTTGAACAGTTGTGGTGTATCAGACTCCAACCAACGGAGCTACTCAGTGATTTTTTAAAGATCATAATGTCGGTTATGCAGGAAAAGTTGATATTTACATCATGACTGAAATTTGTTGCCATCGCTAGTTGTAAATTGCAAATCAGGTCACCATGGAGTAGAGATTGCCAAAGAGGTAAATGGAATTGAGCCTCGAAATAATTTGAAACCTTTGCTTAACCCTGTTAAAACAACCCAAAAGAAAGCAGTCCAACCTGACATTCACAGAAGTGATAGTTAGACTACATGAGTTGTGATTAGAATAAAGTGATCATACTTTCATTCCAAATCTTCAGCCAGAACGCATTTCGAAGCATTTAGCTCGAGAAAAATGAAAAGGAACGAATAGACTTACCGGCAACAAAAAGTACAGCACATGCACACAAAAAGACTCCTGTTGAGATTGTTACAGAAGCAACCAAGAGTGCTCCAACATAAATGACTGTCAGTGCCGTGAAAAATAATGCCATGAAAGCTCCCACCGCAGTCAAGGACATGAGAAATCCGACAGCAATTGCATTTGTAGTAGCTATCAAAAAGAAGACCAGAAATGTAGCCAGACCTGACAATGCCAATAAAATGACTGTGCCAACCTGCATAAACCAAATAAAAAGGTCCTTGATATAGACTGAGAACAAAACCTGAACCTAATTACATGCCACAGATGCAGAGTGAGCAAAGCTGAAAACAATTCCTTGAAGTGTAATAAGTCTCCTCATCCAAAAGAAAACCAACCTTATTAGAATGTAGTAGGCCAATTTAAGGTAACAGCTCTGATGTTTTGTAAATCAGGTACATATATATTCAGTCCATCAAATAAAAATGCAACTTTCAACACTTTGCCTGTTATTAGAATGTAGTAGGCCAATTTAAGGTAACAGCTCTGATGTTTTGTAAATCAGGTACATATATATTCAGTCCATCAAATAAAAATGCAACTTTCAACACTTTGCCTGATTAGCACATCTGTTTTGGCATCCATCCCCCACAAAGTAGCATGGTATATTTCCACAGAAGAGACCAGGATTCTTTCTCTTCTTTGAGAACACATTTGCAAGAACCAAAATAGCTAGGTACTACCAAAAGCTTAGATTTTACCTTGATTGCCTCGGAACAGCATTCAGAGGACCCTATGGTAAAGAATTTTCATCCTGAAACACAGACACTTTAGAAAGCGTAACACATCACATCACTGGGGCCTCATGCTGTGCATGTCCTTGATGGAGAGCAGCTTATTCTGGAACTATGAAGCTCTAATCTGAATTTGAGACAAAACTATATTCATCTGGAGAGGGATTACAGCAGCAGCCAGTGATTTTGCATAGCATTGAGGTGTTGCATGCTCCCAAGCTAATGCTAAAATATCTGCTTGTGTACCAGTTAGTAAATATGTTAGGTCCCTTCATATTCATGATAGGCAAAAATTAATATGTGCACTTTTATTTTGGGCGAAACATTCTTATTCACATGGTCATTTATTAAGTCGGCGGATCCTTTGGACCCATATTTCGATTAAGTAGATATTACATGCCATATTGATGTCAGCCATTATCTCCTTGGGCACTATTGCAGTTAACAACGTGGAGTATATTGTGCCAAACATCATTTATTACACAGATGAGAGGGAGAAATCTCTAAGAACTTTTAATTTTTGGATGATCATGCAACTAGCCCAACATTTGTGTTGCCTAGTGAGTAGGTAGGTCGATAACGCAAGCAGACTATCCTCTGATCGTGGTTATTTGACATCTCTTTCTTATGTTGTTGATGCTTACTGGTACATGAGAATTGGTGTTGGAATGTGAAACAATGAAACATTAATCAAGTCAAAGTATTGCATTCCAAATACAGAAAAACTAAAAGTTTTGGAAGGCAATATCAGTAGGCCAGGGAGATACATGAGGCAGGTTGGAGAACTTTCCGGTGTTGGATGTGTGTTCTGAACGTTCTTTCATGGCAGACTAGATGGAATCCTTAGGTCACATCATAAGAATTGAGGGAACCAAAGTGCACCCTGCGAAGGTCAAGGTAATCAGAGAATGGCCAGTACCTTGAAGCTCAGACTACATTTTTGAAAAATGACTTACTGACCACACCAAGTTTATGCTATCCTGATCTTAACAGATCAAAAGAAGGCAAACCCTCTAATGTATTACCATTTATTCTTCTTCTTTTGCTTACCCTTAAATTTTACCACTGATGCTTTAGCCTCATTGCCTTCAATCTGGCTCCTACAAACCTCTCGTCATTGCTCCTCCTACAACATGATTCCATGCAGCTCCTCAATTGCACGTATTCTTTCCCTTGCTGCAATGCCACTGACAACGGCTTGAAATTCTTCTCTCAGTCCATTTAAGCAAGTTTGAACAAGTTCCATATCCCTTACTGCTTCTCCAATAGAATGAAGGTCACCTTGCAGTGTCTTAATGCGCATGAAATAGTTTAAATAACCTTTAACCAATCAAATTTACACAAAGAAACTAGATTTTGGTTTATAATAGTTTGCTTATTTTGATATTGTTTTCGATAAGCATTGACATGCTTCTGAGCAACCATCTACAGGTTTCCAGCAATATTTATACTGGCTTAAGCATGAGTTCAAGATCACACATTATAGGGTTGACAAAATTGCATCATCACTGTCTCATAGGTGAAATAATCATGAGAAAATTTGATCATGAATTATTCTATTTATGTTATGCTTGCATGTGAACAATCAGTGTTTGAGAGAATGCATTTGAATCAACACCTTGTTTGTTCTTCTACACGTGGGCCACATTCCAAAAAGGTCTAAATTTATCTAGTTAAATTGTAAGATCCATTTAACTTGAGTTTCAAGGGTTGTCAAGGTGTTGGAAAACTACCTTGATTAGGGATATATCAAACCTAGCTACTCACCTTTTATTTCGCCTATAATTTCATCCAGAAAAGACCGGACCTTTAGGATGTGTATTATTTATCAAGGGCATCATTGCAAGGAGCAACACCATGAGCAAAAGAAGCATCAAAGATATTAATCATCCAATGTACATTCCATAAGAGGATATTCAAAACACATACCTTTCCCATTTTACACACCAAGTTTTTGGCTATGCTCATAAATGATGTGCTCCTATTGATGTGAGGTTTTGAAATTTATATACCACACTCATCTACAAGAAATAAGTGATGGTGAATGTGATGTAGCTTCATTCAATATTCCAAGATTTGCACAACAATATTCTCTACGCCAAACACTATATAGTTGATAGCTAGAGGAGGTGAAGGCGACTCAAAAAGAGAACTTAAATTTCCAACACGTGAACCACGATACCTCTCTTTTAGTCAATAAGGTGACATTTGCTTATGGAAACCTCTGATACAAACGAAAGAACCTTGTAACTGAGAAAACCAAGGAAAGAACTTGATCATACTAAAGTCTCTTAGGAGCTGGTTGATAAGAATCTAAGTATTCTAGACAATATCAAGCTTCAATACCATATTGATGAATCTTGAGGGATGACGGAGATTAATGGTTCATGATTGAACTGCCTGAGTACATGAGTGTGGATCAAATTGATCGAGTTTCAATTGCACAGAGATTTCGACGACTTTGCTGATTCCCTTTTTTTTCAGGAAAACTACTAGTTAGTCTTATGATTCCGCGAGATTGGAAACCTAAAAATTTGCAATAGGTATTCAAAGCGAGAAAAAGCAAAGAAAATCTCACAGCAGTAAAAAGAAAAGCCCGCAATGCCCCTCCTTGGCGCAACCACAGCAGAATTTCATCCACCAAGGACCTCGCAGCTTGCTGCAAAGAAGGGCCCTTCTCACTCAGCACATATCTGACTCTATCACCAAAAGAATGCTCCCCATGCTTGTTGCTGTCGCTTCCATTCAGTATCTCACCGATCATGTCCTTCACAACACCCGCCAGGTGCTCCGCCCTCGCAGCAGAGGACCTGGATCCGGCTTGCACAACAGCTGATGGCTTCGCATCTTCTTCTCCAGCTTTAGTCATCTCCTCGCTGATCATCTCTCTCTCTCTCTCTCTCTCTCTCTCTCTCTCTCTCGGATCGCTAATGCAGAAAAATATGAGGCATTAACGGAAAAGGAAGAAAGTCATTCCCTATGGATATAGCATATGCTATGGAAAAGGCAATACTCTTCAAGTCAACTTAAAGTCAATGAGTCTTAAATTTTAAGGGTAATTGGGCACAAAAAGATTTGTCACATTGTGAACAACTTCATTGCAATAACTCTGGGTCCTTTGGATGCACCTCCCTATGCAGGTCTTAAATAGCAAATTCATGTATCTCATGCCCACGCTTTAGATGCACTTGTATATGTAAGTCATAAATAGCATAAAGATTATGTGTCTCTCTTTTTTGGATGCATCCTTGCGCTCTCAACATGCATGATGCACCACCTGTGAATGATTGATTTTGCAGTTCAACACTATCAATCAGACAAGCTATCTAATAGTAGAACCGCAAGAACTGAAAGAAATAGTACACCACACCCAACAACACTTTGAGAACTATATATTCCAGCGTTCGGACGGGAAGGGGCGCGTCCGCGTCTGGGGTGGATGCATTTTATTTTTTAATTTTTTTTTAGTGTATTTTTAATTTTTTTTGTCTGGACGCATGTCTTGGAGCCTACAAGTCTTTACAACAGGCCACTTATACCTTTGATTCAATCAAAATAAAAATCTAAGAAAGTGGAGTACTAGAACTTTTCAATTTTTTTCAATGAAATAGGCCTTCTTTGGCCATTGTATTGTTTGTAAACATGACAATGTGCTATTTTATCTATAGGCACAGGAGTAGTGTTTCTATAATGTCGAAAAGTCGCACACTTGCAAAGGCAATTAAATTCACTTCTCATTTTCCTTTACATGGATAATAAATATAGGCTGCAAATCAGGGCTATTCCATAGTATTCCAAAAATACAAAAGTAATGTCGAAATAATGTTGAAATCATTATAAATTGAAAAGACATTAACCTCCGTCGTTCTTCCACCACGCAAGGGGCTATTGCATCTCAAGCAGCTCAAAAAAAGGAGTGAAATTATAATGGTCGTGCACCCGGTGAAGATTTCTTCCCCTTTGCCTTGGAAACATATGGTTGTCTTCACAAGAAATTTAAGGATTTTTTATCTTTATGTGCATATCTTATGGTGAAACGCCAAGGAAAAAGCATTGCCTTACCTTCCGTCATTGTTTCTTTCTACCGTCAGCGTATTTCTATTGCATTACAACATTCACAAGCGGTTTCAATTCTTCGACGGGCTCGGTTTGCAGGAGCGGCTGCATTACCTATTACTGGATCTATTTTAGTTAGTGATTTACATCAAGCAGTCGGTTTTGAGTAGTTAGCTTATTATTTTAAGTTTTACTTAGCTATTGGATAGCTTAATTCATTTTTTCCATTCTACGGTATTATTTTAAATACTTTAATTTTCTTGTATGATCATGGGTTTTTCCATCATTTTTTAAAAGCAGGGATATTATTATTTAAACTCATTCTTTTTCCACTACCAAAAATTCATTTTGATAGCAGAATTCACAACATGTTTACTTACTTTGAACTTCTTGTAGCTTCAATATGTGTGTGTGTGTGTGTGTGTGTGTGTACTAGTAAAGAGTGCCCGTCGTTGACGGAACAATGGACGGCCGACGATCTAGTGGGTATGCCCATCATTGACGGGCGGTCCGAATGCGATCTCAAATGGTCGGAAGTGCTCTAGAACGGCCATCAAATGGCCACAAATAGACCTAATGCGTTCCTTTGCGATCAAAATGCGGTCTCAAATGGCTGCAAGTGCCCTCATGCGGTGTAAAATGGTCGGAAGAAGAAGAATTTAATACAAATGCGCAAATGAACAAAACAGTAGTGTAGACAAAATCTGCACTCTGATTGATTGAAAATGAGTACAATAGCTTGAAGTAATAACTTCAGCTTATTCGTTGAGTGTAATAACACTGGCAATAGTAATTTTGATTAGAATTGAGAGTCTCACTCAGTCAGTTGATTGTTCTAATTGATATATTACAAAATATCTTCTACTTGCTAAACATCTAATTAGCATTAAATGCTATCTACTACATTTATTACAATCGCCTTTGAATGTACAAAGTAGGCGGACTGTTAATGCGATGCCGTGGGTTGGATTTCTAACCAACAGTATCGAAATTTACACTGTACTGAAAATATACAAAGACTCAAAAATTTACACTGACTCAAGAAATTACATAATGATTCAGAAAATTCTGATTTTGGGTATCAAAAAATTACAAATTTTTTGAGTCAATTCCGTATCAAAAAATTTTGATTTTGGGTATCGAAAAAGTCCGAATTTTTCGAATCGATCCCATTTCAAAAAATTCTGATTTTGGGTATCGAAAATTTTCGAATTTTTAGAGTCAATCTCGTATCGAAAAAACAGGCCAGCAGCGATGGTTTAGGAGGAAAGCCGATGGTACTTGACGGGTGGCCGATGTATGTGTATGTACGTGGCCGAAGTACCACGGGTGGACGTCTGATCTTGGGTATAAAAAATTTACAAATTTTTCGAGTCAATCCCGTATGAAAATTTTTTGATTTTGGGTATCCCATTATCTGATATTTTCGACCCAAGGCTTTTCCGACCCACTGTAACTCTTCTAAAAGAGGTCGGGTCTAACTTTTTCAACCCTGGTCATCCTTGTCAAAAATCCGACCCAAAGGTAAAGTCTGACCCTTGGCCGAGTCAAATCAGGTCTGACTTTTTCGACCCTGGTCATCCTTGTCAAAAAAATCCGACCCAATGGTAAAACTCCCCAATGGAAAAAATCCAATCCAAAACATGTTTCGGCCCAATGGCATCCAGTCAAAAACATATTTTACGACCCTTGGTTGTTTCGGGTCAAAATTTTTCGACCCTTGGTCAGGTCGGGTCGGGTCGAGTCAAAATTTTCCAACCCTTGGTCTCGGGTCGAGTCGGGTCGGGTCGAAATTTTCTGACCCTTGTTTGGTTCGGGTCAGGTCGGGTTGAAATTGGTCGGGTCGGGTTGGGTCGGAACACAAAATCATCCTATCTGATGAGTTATAGTTCTGAAGTGATTTTCAAGTCCATTTTGGGACAATATAGGGATACTATCAACGACTAACAACAATGTATATCTACCCTAATTTGATTGTCGCAAAGGCTTATTGAAACCAAAAGCGCCAATAGTTGTAAAAGAGATCACATGATTTTGTTTGAGCTTTGTGAACAAAAATGAGCTACAATTTGGTCCATTTGCAATAAAGAGACAAAAACATTACCATCAACAAAATTCAACTTCAGCTATCATACACAACACGTTTGTGATCAACTTCTCTTTTTTATTTGAAGACAAAAATCAACGTCCTCTCATCCAGAATACGTTTATGAATTACAGAGAAATTTTTACAACAGTTCTCTATTCCTTAAGCATAAAGATAGTGGAAACTAGATTTCAGACATGATTCACAATTTGATGGATGAAAATTAGGTGAACATTGTAATAGTAGACAGTTTTTGAGCAAGTTGATAAGCGGTAGCCCCATAATCACAATATCCTTAGTATCGGGAGCCATGGGGACTACGCCTTGTTCAATGAGGCAAGGTAGATACAACGTAAGAGCAAGACATAAAGATGTCTAAGGATAGAATACATATAGTGGAACCTTAAAGTTGTTATTCGTATCTTGAGACCATAAAACATAGAAATCGTCGATAATACATAGCGAATGAGGAGCAGAACTCCATCTCTTCTTTTATATAAAAGATATGTACATCCCAAAATTGCTAAGATAATTGCTGCTACTATCAATCTCGCTATAACACCTCTTGACTGATGATTTTTGCCAGTAGGTGCAGCGGAAAAGTCTAGTGGGCATTCCATCTAAAAATTTTATTTGCACTAGCCGTATACAGAAAACTTCTATCTTAGATGTATCAAAACATCAAACAAAGAGTAGAATTCTTGTAAAGAAGACCTTCTTTGAATCTGTCATCAATGCATTGACCGTTTGTTTGAAGGCTGGAGTTGGTTCTATTCATCTTCATGCACCCAACACACCATCATTCTCACAATGGAGGGCAGGGAGAGTGATGGAGGGAAGTTGACTGAATCCCACAAAATAAAACATGACATTCTTTCAATTTCCTGTTGGCCGGATCTGCACACATCTCAATCTGAACATGGTGACAAAATCTTAGACACATATGCATAGCAAGTACACTCATCAAAATAAACAGTTGCTTTCATTTAATTCTCGTTTGCTCACATCTCACTCCAAACATCATCAAATAAAAACTCATACAGAAAGGTTTGCATAGCCAGCAAATGCATTTGAATAAACCACTGTTGGTTCTTTGATTCAACAAAATTCATTTACAAAAGCAGCAAGGCTGAGTGAAGTTCTGGCGAGTCTTGGATGCTTTTCTTAATCTATGAAAACATTCTACTAATTGCTTAATCATGTGCAACCTTACAAATGAAGCATAGATATAAGCAAGGGCCACCCAGGTCCCAATCGAGAGAGACCTGATTGAGAGACCCATTTCACAGATATTCCAACATCAACAAATAATTGCAGAGAAGCTCTAATAGTTTCTTTGCAAAAGTAGAAAGTTTGCAGATGATGTGCACACTTTCTTGCAGTAATAATTATGTCTTGTGATCATAAATCGATTGTGAAAGATAGATTCGCATGATCTGCTAATGAAGCCAGCACTTTCAAATGCAAAAGATGATTCCCTTGACCTACCACAAACACGCCGCTTGATATATGCAGTTAGAAGTGTAATGAACACTCCCGAGTTTGCTTGTGAGCCTCTATCGCGGAATTCTCTTTATAGCCTTCAAAGTATCTTCCACACCAGAAATAAGATTATGCGAAATTGTTTATCACGAATCCTACTTTGCAGAATGTGATAGCAGAATAATAAGGTTGATCTCAGAAGTCAAACCCAATGAATCCAGAGCAATTTGATCTATAAGGTCACAATGTCATTGCAAGATAGCAGAAGCAGCAACATTCCTAGTGATGGAGGGTTCCTATTGATGGTTGGGTGCCTGGATCATGGTGGAGCAAGCCAAATGATTCAGATTTGACAGTTGGAATGATAGTTCATGGAGTTGATAATTGCATTTTCATTTGTGCAAGTTAGGCTATTCAAATTCTTTACTATGACATTTTAAAAGCTAAATGGAGCTAGCTATGTAGATGCCCACATTCTTCAAACAATCATAGAGAGGAAGCTATAGTAGGGTTTGATTTTGACCCATGATTGAATGCTCAGTTCTGATGATGTGTCCATATTGAAACCAACAATGGGGTTGGTCATGATCATCCATCCTCCATCCTGCAGATGTATTTCTCATCTTGATTCAACAAAATCTCATAGAAATATGTTGCTCATCGGTGAAAAGAACTTTGAAAACTAAATCTACTCCATATCCCCTGCTCCTGATCATAGACTGCTTCCAAATCATTAACAAGTGATTGAGCAGGTTCCATAAATACTTTCAGTATTTTCCATCTTTTGTAGCTTCTAATGTTTTGCAGGTTAATACCCAAACTATAATGTTGTTCTGAAACCTGAATTTGAATCTATAGCTTTGAGCTTTCTTAATATCTCACGGTGGGTTGCTTCCACATGCACTGCTGAGGTGCTTCTAGCATCTACAGCCACTATAAAAGCCAACTGCTTAACTAACATGGATGTGAAGGATTATTCTCCATGCATAGAGCTACAGATTTGACATATACTTGCTTTGCAAAGGTGCATTCCTATGTCATATCTTTCCTTGGTGCAAGAAACTGAATAAAAAAGCCTTAGAGAACTTCACCCTTGCCTTGCGTACACGGTAAATAAGACATGCATATCAAATAATTCAATTATGTTCATGAATAGTAGGCCCCATTATATCAAGATCTAGACAACATTGGACACACAGATCGTATATGCATTGATATCATGGCAAATGGGGATTTACTTACTACTATTGAGGTTGAGCAGGACTGGACCTTATTCTACATTAGAACAGAACTGACACTTTTACAACAAGATATCTCCGAACATTTCAGCTTTATATTGAATGGAAAATTGGTATGTGAAATCTATCAATTTGTATATTAATTTGTATTTATTATCCTTTTTGTCAATATTCGAATCACTCATTGTAATTTTATTAATGTATGTTTGTGCAGATACGTAAAAGACATGAAGAGAAAATCAATGCAAAGATTTGGGAGGAATTGTTCAGATAATAGAGCAATCATAATACAAGAAAACTCTCATAAATATCAATATATTTCTCATTTTCTGAGAATGTACATGTGCGTCCCGTATTTTACAATGGATGTTTTTATCCCATTGTCTCTATCTTTCTATATGCCCATAGTTATTACAGGACATTACATAAAAAATGTATATATCTATTTAATCTATTATTTATAGCTCATAGTAATATGGATTATCTCCACCCTGCACTAGTGTCAGTTGTGGACTCCTCCCATTTCCGCAGCTGGACTAGGTGTTGCATGAGATAATAAGTTCACCAACATTTGTTAACGAAACTCATATATCTCATTCATTATAAATGCTCGACATTTATACTACAAATCCAAAATAACCAAGTCAATTGACTTATCAGAAACCAAATCGAAAATAATCAAAAATAGCTTAGTTAGGCCATTAACTAGTCTATTTACCTCTCGTATATTGCGGATGGAGAACCATCCGCATCTGTGTCCATCATCTTGCTGAGCTGACTTCAATCACAAAAGGTATAATAGGTTAGTTGTGCACTCTAAAAAAAACAAATCAAATTACTTATCAGATACTTGATGAGAAATACTTACTTCTGCATCAACAATCTCCAGGTGGCTATTTACAGTGGCCCCATTCGGCCTTGGCAAAAATTGCAACATTGTGTTGTACATGACGTCCATTTCGGCATGGCTAGAGCTCAAAGAATTCATCTTTGAACAGATGGGATTAATGATCCCATTCAAGTCTTCCCTAAGGGAGATTACATGCATACTCCAATGCTTACTGCAAACAAGAGATAAGTAGTTAGACTGAAAGAATTACAATACCGAAAACAAAATGTTACTTGAATATATTCTATATAATCACTTACTTTTGGCAGTATGGAATAATGAGGACTTTGGTCTCCGAAGTTGTATGGAAAAGATACTTCGTCCCCTGAGTTGGACTATGAAGGTTGTGTGCAAAAAAGGACAGCACAACCCCAATGTCCTTACTATTATCACATTTACATCTATTTACAAAATATATCAAACTAGCCTTTACAACTGGATCTGATATATCTTTATTTATGTGATTGACATAATTAATTGAGCTTAGACAAAAAGAAAATTGAACTCCTAACTTATCTATCTCTTTGGCAACATACTCATCAAAAACCACATATCTCTCAAAATCCAAAAATGAATCTTTCAAATCAACATGAAATCTTACACAAAGATCTTTATAAAAATCATCTACTAAACTCTTATCTAGATCCGATATTATTTTACCTACAGTAGAGGTCATATCATTGTGGGATGGAATGGAGGGAATGGAGGAGGAACTACTTGAATAGTTAGGGGTGGTGGGAGGAGAAGAACGCTAGGTAGACTGGAGTGATGGTCCAACCATAGGACGAGAGATACGAGGGGGGGATGGTGACTAGCTAGAGCTAAGTACTACTCTTTGTCTGGTAGGCTTGGTGGGTTTGGTCTGCTTTCTCCTTCTTTGTTTATGAACAGGCCTTCTCTCTGTAGGTGGTGGACTAGAGGTGAAGCCACTCTTAGAAACCTGATCGTATGTACTCCTCAGCCTCATGACAAGATGCATGTTTTGAGGCATGAGCATAACTCTCTTGGTGTGCACAGTGCAAAGAGTAGAGTCCTCATAGAATTTAACCTGACTGACGAGGAGGATTTGGTAAGTACATTGTCTCACTAAAAGTATTTACTATCCAATGTGTAACTGATGATTGATCTGCTAGTTTGACTAACACTTGATTATGTGTTGTAGGAAATCATTGAAGTTGATGCCTTTGCTAGCAGGCATGGAGGATTGAGAGAGAGACAAGGCGGGAGACATAAGGATGTCTCATTGGCTTATTACTTGAAATATTTTGTAAATAACAAAATTTGTATTCTTCATGAAAGGTTTTTTGTGAATGCGAATTTTAATCATGGCCATTAAGGCCCTATCTTTTTTTGCCTAGGGGCATAAATATCCAAAAGATACATATAAAATCATTTTTGTCAAAAGAGATGTTGCTCTTAAAGTGTTCAATTACGTGCCATAAAATGTTCCTATGAGATCATCTGCTCTGGCAATTCTATCAGGATATATAGATCTGAACAAAAGGAGATCCACTTGATTTTTGGATCCATATGATAGGAAAAAGTTTTTTCATGACCACATAACAAAAATGCAAAAAAATGATTGTACTCTTTTCCATTTAATGTATGTGAAATTTGAGAATTTTTTATCAAACGCATTTGATCTTTATTGAATGCCATCAATCTAGTTTTGGCTTATAAATTTACATGCTTTTTTTAATCTTTGATATTCAGTTGATCTTGTTGTGTATCAAACTTGAGCCCGTCTATAAAACCATTGGAATAGCTGAATAATGTAACTATTTTTTGAGGATGTCCCAGCCACCCGAACTACATCTACAAACTCTATTGTTGTTTTCTCCAATAGGAGTGCATCTGCATATGAAAGTGTCTTTTTTAAGCACTTCAACCATATTATCGAGCTCTTTCCAAAATTCAACCTTCTTTGCCCTTGTTGTTCCTTTATATTTAAAGTCTTGTGTTGCAAAAATAACATCTTTCCAAACCAAGTATTGGATCTTAGACGACTCTTTAGAATGATTTGATAAAAATCGACGAGCTTTGAGTCCTCCTATGCTAGGTTTACTGGGTACGTTTCCTGTTTTTCCCAAAAGCTTTTCATCTTTTTGTATTTTAACATGTCCTTTATGAAGGCCTGCTTTTGACAACACTTTCTCTAATCGAGCTATTGCTTGTTTTGATGCTGACTCTAGCTTAGTACTCCATGCAAATAAAATATGAAGGTACATTAATTTCTCTATGATGCTCACCTCTCTATGAAGTGTGCAAATATGAACATTCTATAAAGGAATTGGTAGTATTGGTTTCCATTTGGGATCTTCAATATCTCTTGAAACTCTTGTGCTCCTTGAAATGTCATTTGATGATTTCATACAATATAGACATGGATGTTTTACATTTGCTCCATGAGATACATTGAACATACATTTCAATGACTTCAAGTCTCCAATTAAATGCCATTCCACAAAAAATTCACCTATGTCAGGAACACTAAGTACTTTGCCATTCATATGATCCTTTATGATATCTGGATAACTTGTTATGCTAAAAATCTAGGAAAGAACATCGTGATCCTCTTTGATAACCTGTCCAACATATGGAATCACAAGCTTTTATATATTCAAAACAATTACCAAAAGAAATTGCACATGAATAACAGTCTTTTTTACTTGAAAACATGCTAGCCATTATATGTTGTTTTCTAATTGCACATTGAAGTTGAGATCCCTTGAGTTTGTTGCATTGTTCAATGCTCCATTCAAGAGAGTAATACTTACTCTTTCCAACTTTTGTCCTTTTATAACTTCCGATTCATCTAGCTTGACCACCAGAATAAGTTTGCTCATAGTAACACTTGTAATATTATAGAATTTCACTGTAAATCTCAATAAATGATTCAAATTCACAAATTGCCAGACTTTGAATTGTAAAGGAGTTTTGGATTTCGAACTACTATTTGAGTAAGTTTTTTTGTTTGCAAAAACAATGCATGAACAAAGTAATACTTTGCAAATATAATGGAGTCAGGTTCAATGTGTACGAGACTTTGGAAGCTACTTGTGTTGGAGGGTTTGCGGATATTGAGGCAACCCTAACCATAGTTAATAAGTGAGAGGGATTTGGCACCCTACGTGTGTAAGTCCTTTTTGCGTAGTGCCTAATAGTCAAGTTAGTGAATAAAAAAGGTTCCCACCAATATTAAAATTTAAATTTAAATTGGTTCCCTCCACTTTTTGAATTTCAAATACTTAGGATAAAAATTGGCCAATAGGATTTGAGGTCAAAGCCCTAAAATTCACTACATATAGTGGTAGTTTCGAATTATTGTAGAAACTTTCACTCTTTATTTCAATACAAGCAAGTTGGCCCTCTTATGGAATGGATATGAAATGTCCTTGCTCTTCATCTTTCCTCCTCTAACTCTCATATTTTTTTTGAATTGCTAATTGTTGGATTTGATGCTTATTGGGATTGATCATTCTTATGTCTTTGTGTGTGTGTGTGTGTGTGTGTGTGTGTGTGTGTGTGTGTGTGTGAGAGAGAGAGAGAGAGAGAGAGAGAGAGAGAGAGAGAGAGAGAGAGAGAGAGAAGTAAGTCTCTCTTATTGTTGTGGATCTAGTGTTAATGGTTGTTAATTTCTAGTATTTATGGATCTTAGTATTAATGCTTAGGGTTAGACATGAATCACATGCATTGCTTGATTATGAAATATGCTATCACTCCCATGGGAACGAATCTCCACATGACAATTAGTTAGTCTTCTTCATGTCCTTGATGCTTGTGTGCTTGGATCTAGGGTTGAGGGTGGATAGGAAATGCCCACTACAATTTTGACATCGTTGTCAGGGAGCTACGCCAATTTTTTATTTTTCAGCATGTATTTGATTCATGGATGGATGTTAGCTTGCATTTAGGCATCTTGTTTTGTTAAAGCTATATTTTGGGTTAAATTGGGAGAGATCTTGCTTGATTTAAGTGGATTTTCTTGTTTGAAATCTAATTTAATTGTTGAGTAGGAGAATTCATACAGATCATCATTCTTAAGATCCATTTTGATATGAAAAATTTAGAGAAAACAATAAAAATCGTTGATTTCTGCCATATTGCTGAAAAAGAGGGCAAAATTGTCATCAGTCTTGATAACTTTTTGTTCCTTGGCAACCAACCTTTGTCGACTTGTAGATAGTACCACCTTTATACAGAGAATCTTCAGTGTAAAGGGCAAAGGTTACTTTTCAGCCGATTTTCAGAAACAGAATAAGAACCACCAAAGACCCTAAAATCCTAAAAAATATAGAAAACCAATCTTTACCTATTCTATTGTACCTATATTTGCTGACCCAGATCTATCTATTGCCAGGTCAGTGAAGGTTAAAACTAAAAATAGAATTCTAAAGTGACTGTTCATTAGTTGTTGGTAACCTTTCGTAGAAAGTTTAATACCTTTTTGCAAAATTATCAGTTCTTTGAGAGGAACCTTCGCTAGAGTCAGAGTCAGTCCAACATACTATTTTTGATAATCAGTGAGTTGGGCGAACATTAACTCAATGTCAATTGTCATATTAATTTATTTTTGTCAAAAAGTGCTCTTTTTTGCAAAAATGCAATGTTTTCAGAGCATTTAATTTGCAATTGTAGTATTTTGCACATGTACTATTTGTTCTAATTAAATTTTCTAGATACGCACTATGGTTATGATAATTGAAAGCAAGTTAAATATTTGAATTAAGATGTTTTGGACGTTCTACTAGGAGATTTCATTTAGGTTTTGCACACACACATAAGGGTGTAATGAGATACTAGTTTGCAAACGGGTGACTAGTATTGACTATTTTTAATAATGCCACTGGGTGCGAAGATCTCATACTTGAACATGTTTTTTTTGTTGCGAGGCTGTCGCTTGTCATTTTGTCAAATGAGGGCTGCCCCAATGAAGCGTATCATGGCCAAAAAATTTTTCCATAACTCATGTTCATAATCGAAGAGGTTCATATGTGTTTGAAATCTTTGCAACTGATGTTGATTGTAGTTGTTCTATGTTGGTATCTTATAAAAAATCACTTTTTATTAACGTTCGATGGTGTACTGTTCCTTTTCACAAGCGTATCCATATTGATTTTAGGACTTGATGAGTTAATATCTTAATTGCTTTAAAACATAAATTTGTTGTATTTCAAGCAAATCTATGTTCGTAATATTGTATTTCCCACTCAACAATGTCTTGTTAGGTATAGCAAGTATTAACTGGTGTTACTTTCTCTTGGGTATTGAAAAATTTAGCTCTTCAACATGCTCGTCTTGAAATGGTCCAATTGGGTTGTATCCTTAAAACTATTTCATCATCTTTGTCTAATATAGTCTCTAGTGTTGGCGATGGTGTGATTGTTTTTTAGATTCAAGATGGTGGTCATGTTTTGGTAATGTGACATTCATGTTGAACTGATGTGCGTGTTATCATAGATTACATTGGTGTATGTTGTAAATCAAATATTGCATTCATTAGTTTTAGAGGTCTGACTTTTCCAATCATGTGATTTGATTTGTTTTCTAGTTTTTTTTTTTTCTTTTAAGCCTAAAGAAGTTTGGGACATCCTGATCTCACTATATAATGTGAGAGACATAACTACTAAGTTACATCTTCGAAGAAAATTCTTCACACTCAAGATGTCGAACAATGATTTTCTTCAAAATCATATTAATCAGTTTAGGAATCTCTTATAACAGATGGCTGTTGTCGGATCAGTCATAGACGATCAATGCAATTATGACATGCTTTCAAGCCTACCCTCTACATATGAGAACTGGGTGATGATCATCATGACACACTCAGATTTAACTCTTACTAGAATTATCACTATGTTGCTGCAAGAAGATAAGCAAAAAAGTCAAGACACTTCGTCTACCTCTTCGTCTCATGCTCTATATGTCAACAAGGGCTCGAAACGACAAAAGCAGAAAAGCTCTAAGTAGTCTGCATCGAATTAGAAACAGACTCAAAGTCAAGAACAATTATGGAATCGAAGAAGAATATGTTTTGTAGATATTGCAAGCGCAATAACCATGAGATCCAAGATTGCCGAATTCTCAAAGCAAAGAATGCAGCCAAGCAACCGGATCAACAAGCAAATATAGTTACAACATCTCCTTAAGTCAAAATGGATGAAGACGCTTTTATGGTCAAAGACAAATACGCAAATTCAGATGATTTGTGGTTTCTGGATTCTAGAGCTACACAACATATGACCAATCATCATGAGATTTTTTATTCCTATACGCCTTACAACACACAGAAGTATGTTCATCTTGGTGACGATAGTACTCACACTATCAAAGGTGAAGGTACTATAAGATTACGGTTCTAGCATGATCAATTCAAACTATTGTCAAAAGTCTTGTATGTTCCTAAACTCTCTACAAATCTTTTATCAATAAGTAGAATTACAGATTTAGGTCATAAGGTAAAATTTGAGTCTGATCAATGCAGAATTATCGATAAGAGTAATAAGGTCCTTGCACTCCGCAAGAGACATGGATGCTTATATAGATTGGCACATTGTTATTCTGATTCTAATCAAGCCTTGAAAACCTCTGTTCTTGTCAATAAAGCATTACTATGGCATCATCGCTTAGGACACTTGAATCACACATCTGTATCGAACATGTCCAAACAATTCCTAGCACTTGGTCTCAACTATCCTTTTGGTAAAGTCGATCTCCCTATCTGCCATAGCTGCATCCTTGGAAAGCATACTAAGATTCATTTTAGATCAAGTCATAGGCATGTAGCAAAAGGTCTGTTAGATGGTGTTCATTCAGATATATGTGGACCTATGCAAACTCCTTCATTATTAGATGTAAAGTATTTCGTTACTTTTTTTGCCAAATTCTCTTGAAGAATAGTTGTTTATTTCATTAAGCAAAAATCAGAAGCTTTTATCAAGTTCAGACAATTCAAAGAGCATGCAGAAAATCAGTCTGGTAAAAGAATTAAAACATCGAGGTCCGATTTTGACAAATCCCCAAGATACTCAGATAGAGCTACCCAAAAGGTCTCTGAGAAGATGAGATGAACAAAGACTGAGAGCCAAGAAATACTAGTCAGTATTGTCAAGTACGAATTGTGTAAGCCTCATGGTGAATCTCGAAAGATGGAATGACCATGTAGGAACTAGTATTTCTAGGCAAATGTAATAAATGCAAATAGACCTCTCTTAAAGAAAGTAGAGTGAGCCACCTTTTGATGGTGACCTCTAGTGGAGGGCAATATTCCACTTGTAATTTGTGAAATGTGGAAATTTCACTAGGATGCCACCTAAGGAGCTCTCTTGCTTATTTAAGAGACTCCCTCTTTGTGAAGAGGAACTTTTTGTGTATTGTATCAACTCCATGCTGAAATAAGAAGAGCCTCCACGAGTTAGGTGCATCCATTGAGCTCCTTGATCATGCTTGTTTCTTGAGTGATGCATTCATGATCTTGCCCTTCTCTCCTTTGTGTGTGGTTGTGGTTTGTAGAGTGGATTAGATTTCCTGCTTTCCTAGAGTGGATTAGTTTTTATTTCTTGTTTGTCGATTAATGTACGAATTAGCATTCAGGTAAACTAAAAGGCTACAAATGTAGTATAAATCTTGCATATCCTCCAACATTCTAGTTCTTGATGTTCTTGGGATGTCCAAGAATCAAAAGACTGGCTGGTTTCTTGATTTTTGGACTTCTAAAATGTTGTAGATTAGTTGCTTGTTTAAGGTCTGTGGACTAATGTAGGTGTAGCTTAGTTATAGAGTGGTTTGGATCTGATTGTAACTCGGTTTTAGAGTAGGTAGCTATAGAAACTATTGAATGTTCATTTGGGCCGCATGATGATCTGTAAATGAATGTTCACGGCTTGCATCTCTGTTTGAGTGTGAGTGCTTTCAAGAGAGAATGACCTTGAGTTGTCCTCTGACAAGTAGGACAAAATATCACAATGATAATCAGTCTCCTCTACCTGGCCTGGGCATTGTAACAAATAAGAAAACAGCCAATTAATGCCCAAATGAGCCTGATAACAGGCCGAAATAGTGCTGAAACTAAGAAGAGACAAAGATCGAGTAAACAGAGGATCTGTCAACAGTCCAACAACAAGGGAGAATACATCTCCACCAAATTCAAGGAGTACTGCCTCAACAACGACATTGAGCAACAATACATTACCTCCCATTCGCCACAGTCAAATGGTCTTGTTGAGAGAAAGAACAGAACCTTAGTAGAATCGACAAAGTGCATGTTATCACATGCGACTTTTTCGAAGTCCTTCTGGGCTGAAGCTGTTTCCACAACAACTTATATTCAGAACAGATGTCCTACTAAAGAAAAAACACCATTTGAAGTTTGCCCTAAACCCTAAACCTTCTTTATCGAATTTAAAAGTTTTGAATGTACTGCTTATGTGCAGATTCTTCATGATATCAGAAAGAAACTTGACTTCCAAAGTATCAAATGTATTTTCATCAGCTACGCTACTTCAGATCAAGCCTACAAGTTGTTCAATCCCATCGAGCCAAAGATATTCACTAGCTGGGATGTTATCTACATCGAAGATCATGACCTCAAAGGAAAAGGCAAAGCCCATTTAGCCAACTTTTCTGACTCGTTCGACATATTGAACTTCGAGGCTCCTCAGTCGACTATTTCCATTGAAGGTCCAAGCTCATCTCTTTCCGACGAACAACATATTAACGGCGAATCCGAAGAAGATGATGTCACAGGTCAACAACTACAATATGATGAAAATAATCAACTTCCTCCATTTCCCAGAAGATCATCAAGGACTAGCAGACCATCTGTGAGGTATATCGACGAGTCTACAGCCCATCTTGTTCAGGAGCCGACGACTATCGAAGAGACACTTAGTCCACCCAATTCTGATCTCTAGAAAGAAGCTATGGATAAAGAGTATTCATCTCTTATCAAGAACCAGAAATGGATAATTGTCGACTGCTAGCAGAAATGTAGTTGATTGTAAATGGATTTTCAAAGTCAAGTACAAGGCAGACAGAAGCATGGACAGAAGAAAAGCTTGACTTGTCGCCAAAGGATTTTCTCAGGTATACAACGTCAATTACACTGAAACCTTCAGTCCAGTAGTCAATTCTATTCAACTTTTGTTATCGTTTGCTGGTGCAGTAGATTTGCAAATACATCAAATGGATGTACAGACAACATATCTCAATGGAGTTATCGAAGAAGACATTTACATGGTGCAACCCGGAGGTTATATTATCGAAGGTAAACACAATCATATGTGTAAACTTTGTAAGGCACCTTATGGCTTGAAACAATATGCTCGAGCATGGTTACAAAGGATCAATATTTTTCTTATTGATCACGGCTATACACCAAGCTCTTCAGATTCTAATGTTTACTTCAAAAAAATACAGTAGTCTTTCATCATAATCACTTTGTATGTGGACGACACATTGCTCTTCGGCAATAGTATCGATCTGCTAAAAAAAAACAAGTTAATGCTATCTTCCAAATTCGACATGATTGATTTGGGCGAAGCTCATTTCTGTCTTGGATATAATCTGATTTATTGCAAGTTAACTTTCTCACCAATGGAACCAGGTTTCAAATTGTTGAAGGACCAATGTCCTCAAACAATCAAAGAAAAGAAACCAATGCGAGAGTATCCTTATCATTCAATAATAGGATCTCTTATGTACGCAATGATCTGTATAGACATAGCTTTTGCAATCAGTTCCCTAAGTCAGTTTATGACTAACCCTGGTATAACACATCGAAAGGCTCTTAACAGAGTCATGAGATATCTTTGAGTTACTATGGACTTTTGCATTTGTTATGGAGCAGTTGACAACGACAAACTCAATTTAATCAGTGGTTACATAGATGCAAGTTGGGCAAGAGATGTAGACACTCGAAAATCTACTTCTAGTTTCGCATTCTTCCTCAACAATGGTCTTGTTTCCTGAAACAGTCGTAAGCAATCTTTGATAGCTTTATCTTCTACATAATCAAAGTATATTGCAGTCTCACAAGCCACTAAGGAAGCAGTTTGGTTGAGAAACTTACTTTCAAATATCAATCTGAATCAATATGCTCTGACCTGATTATTTTGTGATGATCAAAGTGCTATTGCCTTATCAGCCAACCCTAGATTTCATTCTAGGAGTAATCACATTGAACTCAAGTATCACTATGTCAAAAGCAAAATTTTTGACAAAGAGCTCAGATTGTAGTACTATCAAACGCAAGATATGACAGAAGATATTTTTACTAAAGCATTAAGCTTGGATGCACACAAAAAGTTTTGTGCAGAACTAAGTTTAAAGATCAAGGCATTCATGGATTCAGATTAAGGGGGAGTGTTGGATTATTCTCCTACTAATTGACTAATCGACATTTTAATCTTCGTCCAACTTTTATCCAGACTTGTAGATTTCTTTGTGTTTTTACACAGTCTGCATAACTATTTCAAAATGGCTCACAGTGTCTGCATTTTCGGGATTGTCATTTTTTGGGATTTTCTCTCACTTTGGCTTTTTCGTAAAATGCCAAATGCCTTAAAAGTTAAGGAAATGACTTTGGCAAAGACCTTCACATTTTTCGTCTGTGATAGTTTACATTCATTTCTGCAGAGTTACAATTTACGTTTAAATCTGCAGACAGATTGTTTACGACCAAAGCCATCGACTTGCATTAATCCGTCAGCAAGTAATTTCTGAGAAGTCCTAACTGGATGGATGCCAACACATCACAGACAACTGGATGACGCTTTTGACGACCCTAATTGTTTAGTATAAATAGTTGTTCATATTCCTACAGTTTTAAGTTTTTGATCAACAGATCAGCAAGCTTTACAAGAAAAGGTGACAAAAATTGCGAAAAAAAAACAAAAATTGCAGAATTTTCGCAATTTTTGTCATTTTTGTCCAAAAAAATTGTAGAAAGTTTTCCTCAATTTTTTTTAACAAATCCGCAATTTCGAACCCGCAATTTTTTTGGCTAATTTTCTATAATTTTTATGGCTAAATTAACAATAAAAAAATTGCGAGAACCCACCCGCAATTTTTAGACATAATAATTGCAGTTTTATTTCCACAATTTGTTTCCGCAATTTGTTTGGCTGATATTTTTGCCAGATTTTTTGGGCAAAAAATGGTCAAAAAAATTGCAAAAATTCATTTCCGCAATTGTTGTGGCAAAAATTGCGGATATTTTTCCGCAATTTTTTGTGCAAAAATTGCGAAAAAAATTACGATAATTCATTTTAGTGATTTTTTAAAATAGTGTAAAAAATTTACGAAAAATAAATTCGCAATAGAATATAAATTGCGAATTTATTTTCCGCAACTTTTATACACTATTTTGAAAAAAATTGCGGAAATGAATTTTCGCAATTGTTTTGACAATTTTTGCCAAAAAAATTGCAATTAATACCTGCAATTTGTTGGCTAAAATTGCAAAAAATATCACCAACCCTAAATCCTAAACCTCGATAGCAAGTTCTTTACCTCAGATAACGGCTGAGCTAAACATGACTATCGTGGCGTCGGATCCTTCTCTATAGTTACATGCTACATGACATACGAAAAAAATTATGAAATTGTAAGCAAACTTATCTCAGAGGGCGAGATACATGTGCGCAATTTTTTTTCAATCTGTCCATGAGCAGGTCAACTATGGCTCTGACATTCTCATTGGACCCTCGAACCATGTTCTTGATACACCTTCAGAAGGGCAACATCGATGGCAATGTGGGATGAGTTAATGGCAACATGAATAACGTCGCCCAGCTTCTAGCGATTTGTTTTGCCTTGTGCTTCCTCACCGGCATTTCTCAACACGGTTTCCTTCGCCATCTCTCTCTCTCTCTCTCGATCGAATCTCTATGTCTCTCTCTCTCACCTGATCAGAATGCTCCATCCATTGAGGGAGAGAGAGAGGGACATAGAGATCCGATCGAGAGAGAGAGAGCGCAGGGGGGCAAAACAAATTTGAAATGTGTGTGCTTAAAAAAAAGAAAAGACTTGTAGGTTTCGGTTTTTACCATTTTTTTTTTAACGTTTTTTAGCTTTTGCCTTTGCGAAAGCGTGACATGTTACATATACGTATATATATGTATATACATATACTAGTTGTGAGTGCCCGTCGTTGACGCGTAATGGCGGCCAATCTAGGTGACGGCCGATGATTTGGATGATGGCCGATCTTGAGTGTTTGGAAAAATTGAGTCCTTGCAATAATTTGAGCCATGAAAAAATTCGAGTCATTGGAAAATTCCAGTCTGAAGAAAAAATTGAGTCTTTCGAAACATTCAAGTTTTCAAAAAAATTCGAATCTTTTGAAAACTTCGACTTGACAGTACAGAGGGTCCTTCCATCCTTTGAAAAAATTCGAGTTGACAGTTCGATCCTTTAAAAAAGTTTGAGTCTTCAGAAATGTGTCTAAGAAATGTCTAGAAAATTCGAGTCTTGAGTTTTCAAAAATTTGAGAAAAATTCATGTCCAAAAATTTGTGTTTAGAAATGTCGTGTCTAGGAAATGTCTAGAAAAATTCGAGTCTCGAGTCTCCAAAAAATTGAGAAAAGTTCGAGGACAAACATTTGTCTAGAAAAATTCATGTCTAGAAAATGTCTAGAAAATTTGTGTCTAGAAAGTGTCTAGAAAATGTCGTGTCTAGAAGATGAGAGTGTGATTGCATATACCAAAGTTTCAAAACTCATAACAATAAAAAGCGATTATTTGAAGTAGAAATCCAGTGCTCAAGAATGACCAACATTAAGTTCCTGCATCTACTTAGCATGCATTATGTCTGAAACAATCCTGAGAACATCCTGATTCACTCTAAAATGCCTCTTGGTTTCCAAGGAGAGACTCGAACTTGAGACCAAAGAAACTTTGGATGTCAAGATAACCAAGATTCACTCTAAAATGACATGATAATAAACCACAACTGATAAATTGCATCCTCCTAAGACCCAAGCTAATTGCCATAAAACTTACTTCAAAGTGTAAGCACCACCGGCTTTCACTTTACATCAATCTTTGCAAGACCATATCCCAACCGCTTTCCTCTTCACATAAAAAACGGTTTATCATTGGGAAGATCTGCACACCTAAAACCTAGACCCACATTAACATCAGTGCATTCAAAAAAATAGTGCATAAATTTCTCTAGAATTTAGAAATGCAATGTGCTAGTAGGATACGAAACTAAGTCAAATTAAAACATGACCTTGAGTCCTTGGCTTTCTTCTTGGCTGCCTTTGTTGCCGCCTTTTCTCGCTCCTTCTATTGCTCGATCTCTCTTTTCCTTTCCTTTGAGACTATCTCCAGCTTTTCCCTTTCCGTTTCCCGTAGTCTATCTTTTTCTTTTAAACACCTAACCAAATTCTTGTAGCAACGATCCTCATCAGGCCGATTTTCCCTGCCTTTGGGAGATTCTCCTTGTTATTCCCCACCCGAGTCTGCCTCACCGATTTGTGATGGCAATGAACTAATATGTTCATAAATTACACTGCAATACACGTTGCAATTAAGAATCTTAATTCAAAAACTTAATCCACCTAGACAAAAAAGAAATGTAGGTGATTTTCTAAAAGAAATCTATCTTAAATAATAATCTTTTTTGTTGCAGATCCATTCAATTTCCAGCAAAGATTGTAAAGATAGTAACAAGTTTACAACATCCAATTTATAGATTCACAACACGTTTAATGCATCTCATATGCACTTCTTTCCAGCACTCTTCCAACATACCATGGCTAATACTGTGTAGCACATTCAATCGAGCAAATTTTCAGCAATTATGATGCATTGTTTTGCATCTCCACAACCATCTGAAAATGAATCCTGCTGCTGTAGGGTTCAAGCAAATTTTGCAAGCCAAATCCGTTTGGTTTTCAGCATGCGTTTTCAAGATCCAGTATGCTCTTTCAAGAAGAAGAAAAAAACTTCATTTTTTATGAAGGCCGTAATTGGACTCGCTACACCTTTTCTAATTTCGGAATGTAGGCAGAAAATAGATGATTTGCAGCCCACAATCTTCACAATAGATCGGATTTATCAGTGAACGAGGTAAAAAACCAGCGATGGTCCACAAGAATCCGCAAAGATGAGTTGGCATAGTCCACAACAGGGCATGAAATGGCTGCAAGCATATCACAGGGCAGCAGTCATTGCAATAGGAGAGCTACACTATTCAGGGCTTCGATTCACAGTGCAACACCATGATCCTTTCGTTTTCTCATGCAAATATGTATTCTCTTTGAATAGGTAAGAAAGGGAATGCTCTTGCAAAACGGATTCTGGTCAAAAGCAAAAAACAAAGATTGGTTGGAGCTTTATACTCATCAACTAACTGCTTCAGAAGCTGAAGATTGTTCTCTGGCAGCATGTGCATGTTTTTTCTGTGAATCACCTGTAAACCTGATCAGTAACTAAACCACCTAACATTCTTTGCAACTGATTCTAAACCACCTAACATTCTTTGCAACTAATTCTGCTTGGAGTTCCACCATTCTACATTCTAGAGCGTGATGGGAGAGAGAGAGAGAGAGAGAGGGGGGGGGGGGGGGTGGAGGAGAATGTGCCAATTTATTTGTTGCAACAGTGTTGCGTGAGTTCAAGAGGCTCGTTGAAAAGCTTTGGCATCAGAAAAGGCTTCACGTTATCCAACGTGTGTCTTCTCAAGGACGGTGAGGGTTTTCTCCAGAAGCAAGTTTGACAGGCTACAGGTTTCTTAGTTTCATAATAACAAAAAGTCCCTACTTGTTTCTTCCAGAGGATTCTTATAACCTCATCCCACTCATCCGATATGACAAACACTTTATGCTGCTTGTCTGCTTTAAGCTGTAACGAATATTTATTCAGAATGTTTTTTGGATCTGGAGTGCTAAAGGCTACGAAAATAGTCGTCACATCTGCTCTTCTAGTCTGCGAAGCAGATCAGAGCTCAGTCTGTGGTTGAAAATACGTATGAACCCCCACTCTTGGCAGGCTTTGGCCAGATCCTTGAGAAGCTGTCCCAGCTCCTCATCACCTGCATTCCGCAGCTTCTGAAGATCGATAACTGGCAGATTTGCACCAATTTTCTCCACTTGATCATATTCATACTAAAGCAACAGCAAGGAATGAGGGGAATGAGCCAGAGATAGAGCCACAACCGATGCCACACCCGATGGAGGTGTCGAAGAGACCCGATGCACACACATTGAGAGAGAGAGAGAGAGAGAGAGAGAGAGAGATGGAGAGAGAGAGAGAGAGAGAGCCCAAGGCATTGAAATTTGAAATCTACACGCGCAGGTAGGTGTGTGTCAAAAAAACAAAAAACACAATACTCTTGTATGTGTTGTTTTTTTTTTTAACATTTTTTTTTTTTTTCAAATCAGTAGATTTTTTTTGGGCACAGTGTGACATTTTTGGCGGCACAAGGTTAATTTTTTTACGACAACTCTTACATTCTCTCTTTTAAATATCTTTATGTATATAGATATATCTATGTATGTATATATATATATATACATATATATATATATGTATGTATACATATACATATATGTATATATATATTATACATATATATACATATACATATACATATATATATATATATATCTATATATATACACACATATATGTATACACACACACACACAAATATATATACTAGTAAAGAGTGTTTGTCGTTGGGCATTGGATGGCCGACGATCTAGGCTGATGATCTAGTGGGTATGTCTCTCATTGATGGCGACCTGGGTGAGAGGTGGTCCTAATGTGGCCTAAAATGGTGAGTAAGCTCGTTGATGATGGGCGGTTGACAATTTGAGTTACGGCCGATGGATTGGGTCGAAGGTCAATGGTTTCGGTCGAAAGTGAGTATGCCCGTCGTTGATGGGCGGTCGACAATCTGGATGACGATTGATGATTTGGATGGCGGTTGATGGTTTAGGAGGAAAGCCAATGGTCGTTTATGGGTGGCCCACTATTCAAAGTAATATGTTAAGCCTGTCGTGTTGACGAACGACCTACTATTTAAAGTAATGTGTGTGTGTGTGTGTGTGTGTGAATATTTGCTTTTAGGTGTGTATGGGAGAGTGTGTCTGTGTGTGCATATTTTGTATGCATGTGTTTGCAAATGTCTGTCAACGGACGGCCCACAGTTCAAAATGAGTATGTTGTTCATGCATGTGGTATGTATGTGTGAGGATGTTTTCTTTTAGGTTTGTATGTGACGGGTGTGTGTGTGGGGGTTCATATTTGATGTGTGTATCTGTGCGTGCATATTTGATTTGTGTATACATGTGTGCATATGTATGTGTGTGCATATTCAGTGTGTTTACAATCGTATGTCTATGTTTGTACATGCAAGTGTGTTTGTGTATGTGTGTGTATATTTGTGCATTTTGTTTGTCAAAATCTTGGACAAATAATAGGTTTTACAAAATTTTGAAATACATAGTACACAAAATATATCAAATTCACTCGTGTACGCTATGAAATTCAAATTGAACTCTTATCAAACAGTCATAACCATCAAAAGAATCCCATAATATTTTTGGTTAAGAGACATTTTAAATAGTCCAAATATATATTTTCAACCAACATCGTAGAAATGTCATTGCTTAAATCTAATACCATTGTCTGGCTATACACCAGACTATCTAATATTGCTTCAAAGGCAGATGCACTAATAGTGCTGCCATTCCTATAAACATATCATAAATCACTAAGTAACAAATTTGCGTATAAGAGCAAATGAAATCTCCGTGGATATGCGCCAATGATACACTCTTCACTGATCAAATAACGAATGTACAACTCTAATAATCAAATGGCTGTGCTGCAAAAGATATGCTCTCCATCACCAAGCAGCTCCCTAAACTCCACGGAAAATTGACGATGATTCACCATCAAGTTCACCATTAGCACAAACACACATGTGGCCAACTGTTATTAGATGACATACAAAATCCAATCTACAAATAACAAATAATAGAATATGCGACACGACATGACTAAAATGTAATTTTCATCATGTCTATTTAAAAAATATGTAATATTTTTCAATATATTGTGTTGTAACAATGAAAATTGTGAGTATTGTTTATAAACATAAAGATGCATGCTAACAAAACGTGACAAACCATTAAGTCGATATACAAAGTGAAGCAAATACCTTGTTTAAAAAAATTGTTTGCTTCTCCATGAGCTGCGTCTGTTTGTTGTGTGACACGGGCTATGCTACAACTTCCACGGGCTATGTTTTTTTAGGTGGACTGACAGAAGAAAGGGGGAACATATGAGGTGGGTGGAGTGCGGGTGTGCTCCCTAATGGTTAAGAGCAAGTTGTGTGGGCAAGATGCCGATGGTTTAAGTGCTCGGGGGAGATGGATGGGTGGGTTTTGCGGTGTGACAAAAAAGGGCGAGGGAGTGTTAAAAAAAGATATGCTCCCGCCTTTAACAATCATAGTTTTTTTTTTCTTGTGGGGTGGGGGGGGGAGGGGGGGTCTTTCTTGATGGGGACTTTTTTTTTTGTCTCCTTCTAAAAAAAATAAAACTTAGTTTATGGGGAGCCAAAAAGCCCCTTCACTTTTTTTGTTTCATGGGGAGTAGGGGTTCATATTTTTAAAAGAGTTTACATTTTAAAGGGGAGGTGTTTTACATTTCATAAAGTGTGTGTGTGTGTGTGTGTGTGGGGGGGGGGGGGAGTATGTATTGATATAATTATTTTTAATGGAATGGAAGCACTCCCTTGTTTTATATATCTACACACACACATTTTAATCTTTTTGATTATTTTTTAGGGGCATGGAGGGACTTCCCATAGGTTGGTCAGCCTGTGTATGGAGAGAGAGAGAGAGAGAGAGAGAGAGAGAGAGAGAGAGAGAGAGAGAGAGAGAGAGTGGGGCTTGTGGGAGGGAGGGAAAGAGAAAAAAAGACTCTAGACTCTATACTTTATACAATATACCTCATCCACAAAAAGTTTTCTATATGGAGATGTGTGTGTGTGTGTGAGTGTGTGTGTGTGTGTGTGTGTGCGTGTGCGCACACACACACATGCACGCACACATGCACATTCATATGTTGGGAGAAGCTCACACACACACACACACACATAGGCGCACACACACACACATAAGCGCACGCGCACACACACACATGTGGTGTGTGTATGCACACACACGCACATGTGTTCCAAATTCCCCCTCCCCCCCCTATTTTTTCTCTTTTTATTGTCTCTTTTGCTCCCAATTTAGGAGTTAAAGCTAGTGAGTTTGGGCTTGTGGTTAAACATTCCTAAAAATGGTGGGCCAAGATAGGGATTTGAAGGATTGAAAAAAAAAAAAGCAATTTAAAGTTGTCAAGAAAATTTTCATGTTCATGATTTATGGATAAAACTTTGGTAATTCAAAATAAATAAGAAAGCCATTTATTTGTGCACATGTGTATGGGTGTGCGCACCCATGCATCTCCTCTCCTCACCCATGCATACACACTTTCTTAACTAAAAATGATGGGGAGGGGAGATGCATGTATGGGAAAATATCTTTCTTTAAATTCAAATATTTAAAGTTAAGGTTTTATTTTCTTCACACATTTCAATGTGCTATAAACTTAAGTCAATAATCTCTGTTACATAATTTTCTTATTTATTTTCAATTACCAATGTTTTACCCATAAATCATGAACAGAAAAATTTTCTTGACTACCTAAAATTGTTTTTTTTTTTTTTTTCAATTCTTCAAATCGCTATCTTGGACCACCATTTTCATGAATGTTTAACCACAAGCCCAAACTCACTAGCTTTAACTCTTAAATCGTTACCCACAAGTTTTTATCCATGGGCCAAAAAATGCACATTTGAAAAAAAAGAGGGAGATGGGGTGACGAGATCAAAAGAGACAATAAAAAGAGAAAAATAGTGGGGGAGGGGGGATTTGGAACACATGTGCATGCACACACACACACACACACACACACACACACGTGTGTGTGTGTGTGTGCATGTGCGCGCACACGTGCCTATTTGTGTGTGTGTGTGTGTGTGTGTGAGCTTTCCCACACACATCAAATGCGTATGTGTGTGTGTGTGTGTGTGGCACACACACACACATCTCCATATATAAAACTTTTTGTGGATGAAGTATATTGTATGAAGTATAGAGCATTGTTGGGCGGGTATATAGGATCACGGCTGGTATCAATAATGGGTATCAACATGGTATTAAAAAACCGACCCGACTGGTATATGATTTTTATTACAAAGGTTCTAGAACCGAACAACCAGTATTAACTATTTTACTATTCACGTTGATACCCAGGTTGGGGAGATTTTGTGGATTTTTGCCATGGTATCAATAGTAGTACTATTTTTGATATTTTTTTATATCTCAGATTTTTTATATTTTAAATTATGATATTACACTTTAAAAAAGATATTTATAACAAGTCGTACATGTTGATACTCGGGTTGCTAACCGGCTGGTATCACCCTTGTGATACCAGCCCAGTCTATACTAGTCTACAACTCCTATACCTCCTTATGTTGATACCCTACAGGTATTACATTTTCTAAAAAATTGCAATACCCTGACCCGGATGGTATCAAAAATTTTGATACCTGCCCAACACTGGTATAGAGTCTAGAGTCCTTTGTTCTCCTTCCCTCCCTCCCATGGGCCCCACTTCTCTCTCTCTCTCTCTCTCTCTCTCTCTCTCTCTCTCTCTCTCTCTCTCTCTCTCTCTCTCTCCCCATACACAGGCTGACCAACCACCCATAGAGGGAGGGAGGTCCCTCCATGCCCCTAAATTTTTTTTAAGAAGGTTAAAATGTGTGTGTGTGTGTGCGTGCGTGTGCGTGTGCATGTGTAGATGTATAAAACAAGGGGGTTGCCTCCATTCCATTAAAAATAAATATATCAATACATACCTTTCCCGATGCACACACACACACACATTTTCTTAAATGTAAAACACCTCCCCTTTAAAACGTAAACCCCTCATAAAAAAATATGAACGTAAATTTCCTTTAAAAATGTGAATCCCCACTTGCCATAAAACAAAAAAGGTGAAGGGGCTTTTAGACTCCCCATAAACTAAGTTTTTTTTTTTTTAAAGGAGACCAAAAAAAGTCCCCATCAAGAACCCCCCGCCCCCCCAAAAAAAAAAAACTAAAATTTTTAAGGGCGGGAGCATATCTTGTTTTAACACTCCCTCACCTTTTTTTGTCACATGGCAAATCCACCCACCCATCTACCCCGAGCACTTAAACGTTAGCCTCTTGTCCAAACAACTTGCTCTTAACCATTAGCGAGTACACCTGCACTCTGCCCACCCCATATGTTCCCCCCTTCTCCTGTCAGTTCATATGTTCTTTATGCAATAAGGCAAAGCATCATGCTCCCATAGCACATCCTTGGCGGCAAAACTTAGATCAAAATTTTTCATAAAAAGATAGAGAACTCTTGCTCTTAGATAGTTGTTGTCACAGAAAATGCCTGACTCAAAATGTGTGCCTTCATAATTGTGATCTCAGCATGTCTTTGTGGATCTCGACTAAATTCATAATTTTTCAATACCCAAAATCAAAATTTTTGGATACGCCGATCGACCTAGAAAATTCATAATTTTTTTATATCTAAAATCAGAATTTTTTGATACCCAAGACCATAATTTTTCGATATGGGATTGACTCAGAAAATTCATAATTTTTTGATACCCAAAATCAGAATGTTTTGATACCCAAGGACTGTGAGCTTTGAGACAAAGCGAGAACATCTTTTCTTTCACGAGCCCTTTCTACTACGTCATTCAGGCAAAGATTTGATTCCGAATGCGTTGTTCAAGCCAAGACTTGATTCTGAAAGAGCTCCTATCCCCACTTCGATTACATGAGGTAGCATTCAGATTTCAAGAGGTTGGATATTTCCAAGAACTGGAGACCCTGTGAACATTGGCGTGCCAAATTAACAAGGCTACAAGGAATTTATTGAAGTTACACGACATTCACAAAACAAAACAAATGCTATGAGATTTTGCATTGCCATTTGTTGGAAAGCCAAAATGGTGCAACACTTTTGGAGAATCTTCTTGTGTAGATGAGGTTATGCAAGTGGATATTGGTTCTCATGGTTTTCATACTAGAAAAGCAAGTAATGGATCTGGAAAACAAAGTATGGTCAAGAGGAAGATCAAGAGGTTTGTCTCAAAGGGCTTCAACAACACAAAAGGAAAGGTGACAATTTGGAGGTAGTCAAGAGCATCAAAGGAGAGGTGATTTCTAGTTATATCTTGATGTGTAAAATTGATGTAGGAAATAGTGAAGCACCCAATTTGGAAACTATTCTCTATATCAATTATGAAAGATACTTTCTCTACCAGACCTGCCCACTGCTTGTGTGATCTGTCTTCGGCCATCTCTGTGTGGTTGCCTGCAGCCTGCCTGTTACTGATCTATAGCCTACTATGGCCTACCATCTGCCTCTGCTCTGTCTGCCAAAATGTGGCCTATTTCAGCCTACAGTCATTTCTGAGCTATGTGAGATCAACCTGATCAGTATTAGCCCTGTCAGTGGACTAAAAAGTTGCCAACGACCTCTACAAGTTGTTGACGGATCCCTCCAACGACCTGTGCCAAAGCAAATTGTGAAGGCAGAAAAGCGAAATCGAAGAAGAATCGGCAAGGCATTTATGACTAGTTGGACTCTCCGACACTCCGGTAACTTACGCGTATATGAGGTAATTTGCATTCAATACCATTGTCTAAAATATAGTTTGCAAATGTCGTTTTATATATCGTACTGTGTTCATGTTTAGTAAATCAAAATTTTCATTCCGCAATGGTGGTTTTTGTTTGTACTAAACGATTCATCTTTATATGCCATTAGGAAATCGCATCTGTACTAAGGTAGAGTAAGTAACCATTCTGAATACAAATCGGTTATAGATGTCTAGTTAGCTATATGAAACCATCAAAGTTATACATGGAGTTAGTTTTACCATTTACGGGATTTTTACAAGTATTCTAGGGAAGCAAATTTTGAAGGGACATCATTTCGAAGAATGAGGTAATACTAATTTAAGTTCCGATATGCATTAATCATAGCTTCCACTTTGTGATTGTGTCCATTAAACCGAGTAAATAATGGAAAGTTTTGTAGTGAATCATGTTTTTTTTAGAATTCGGGTTGGAATTATAGTCGTGCATGAAAAATGTTGTGTGGTTAATCAGAGGAATGAGGGTTTCTCATTTCCGACTTAGCAAACGAAGCTAAGGATAATTAGATAGGGTTATTGGCGTCGTATTGCACTGATTATTGCGATGTGATCGATGAAAAAGTAAAGAAATGTGCTTTTGCTCTATGATAAACCTGTTAGTTGAACAACAATAAAACCGTCAAGTTGTGAAGTGTTTTTTTCCGTTTTTGTCAATTGTTAAACATATCAATTGGACCCGACCTTTGTGAAACACCAGAGCGCGCCGTCCACCATCTGCGGTTGAAATACACTACCTTGGTTAAGCGTCACACTAGTTACACCCGCCGTCGGTACTGTCTAGCAAAATACCTAGACCCGATGGTCGACGAAAATACCACCGCTTATCAAACAAAGCGGTGCATATAACTTGCACCCCACGAGTACATAATAGGCAATAATTTGGTTTCAAACCCATGTAAGATTTTTACTAATCGGAAGCTGAATTCAATGGGGAAGGAGACATTAGCAAGATCCTAACGCGAATTGGTCAACAGAAGTTTTTACGAAACCGTAATCCTAGAAAGCTAGTGAATCCTTGCACCAAAAATGCTAGCACCCCCTCCTTGCAACCGTATCTCTGAGAGTTTGGAAAACTCTCATCGGTTGGGGAGCACGGGGCAATAGAGAAGGCCATCAGGGTTGGAAGTGGCAAATCCTATGTTGTTCACGTAGGGCCGAACCACCTTTAGAGGTGGGGCCCCTTGATCCTTTTAGGACGTTTTGGCTGGACCAACCCCCCGTCAAAATAGGCCCTAACACAAGAACCACTAGTTATGCATTGGAAAAGTGCAAAAAAGTTTTTAGTATATGTCTCGAGTACTCCCAATTATGGCATTACTATAAAGATGATACCATTAACTTGTATGCTTTTAGTGATTCAAATCTTTAAGGGGACAAGAAGGATAAGAAAACTACATGTGAATTTTGAACATTTCTTGGAAAAGGATCAATTTCTTGGCTATCAAAAGAGCAAGAAATAGTTGCACTATCATCAATCGAGGCCGTGTATAGAGCTCTCATCACAATAGCCAAGGTGGTGCTATGGATCAAAAGGTTGCTAGTGGAGTTATAAGTGATAAGATAAAAAGGTTATTCCTCTTATCAAGTGTGACAATATATTGATGATATACAATCTTGCATCCAAACCCAATTTTCATGCTAGAAGCACACACACCGAGATTGCACAATATGTTGTAAGAGGGAAGGTAAACTCAAAGGAGGTGACTTTGGATCATGTACCAAAAATTGAATGAATTTTTCATATCCTTTCTAAGCCTCTTTAAAGTGTTTCATCTACAAAGTTTAGATCAACAATTTGCATTTTAACAAAACTATGTTAAGTTCTAGATTAAGCTAAATTGTGAGGATGAGTGTTGACGTTGGCACATCTTTAGCTTGCTAGATTAAGGTCATATCATCATGAGTTGGCATAGTCACTTGGATTATTCATTGAAGATGTTAATTATGATAATAAATTAGTATTTAAGGCAAAATGTCACTTTTCACATGGAGAGAATTTTCCATCTTACATGGAGTAAAAATCCCCCAAATTAGCATGTTGTTTGCTAGGAATGGGTGCCCACCTCATCATCAATGTGAAAGTTAGGGTGGTGGGTCTTAGCATTTAGATGGAAGGTTGAAGATTGTGGTAATAGTGTATAAAATCTCGAGCTCAAATTTGAGGTCAACTTCTATAAAAACCAATGTATTTCTCATTATCATCATTGACAAATATCAAGTTTTTCTAGTTTATGATACATTGTTGTTTTGTGGGGCATTTTCTACATTGTTTGTAATTTCAATGTTGGGCATGTTATGATTTGATGGGAAGCTAAAATCATTTTTTGCAGGTTTTGATACGTGCCTGCTTCATTAGATATGAGTTTAATCATACATAGTTATGAACGTAGCCACGGCTGATCTAGATTTAGTCTATGAAAGCATCAAATAAGCAAGACTTAACCCTAGAAAGCAGGAGAGAGAAAGCTTAAAGAGACTAAAGAAGGAGATCATATCATAAGCCAAGTAACAAATGACACAGAATCCCTACTTATAGCCAAGAGGAAGCCCTAAAAGAAAGCTTCCAGTGGCTAGGGCCAAACTGAGAGGGAAAATAGTGCGCCCTCCAAGAAGGCCCCCACTCTCAGTAATATGACCAAATAACTAATATAGTGAATCATAGGGCCCAAGGCCAATAATATGGTCTAAATGTCAATAATAGGGCCCAAGGCCAACCATATAGTCTAAATGTCAAATAGTGAATAAAAAAGGGCCCAAAGCCTGCCTATGCATAAAGTAAAGTAAATGTAAATGGACATGGCGAATGTAATGAGCCGAGTCCATAACTCTCCCCGACACAAAAATAAGACCCAACTGCCATAAAGGACTGGATCAAGTAACAGCAAGCCCTGGAGGATCAACTGGAACAACATCTGGTGTAGTAACAACTGGAGCAATAACTGATGTAGAGGAATCAACAAGTGCGGCAAGAGCACGAGTCTGATCCGCAAGTGACGGTGTATGATAAAAGACATCAATAGGCTCCCATGTGGCCTCCTCAATAGGACGACCATCCCACTGGACTAGGAACTGAATCTGTCGGCGGCGTCGACTATGATGCAAACGCACCTGAAGGATAGCAGCAAGTAATAAAGGAAAGAGATCCGGTGCAGTAGAAAACTCAGCATCACGAGGAGCATCATCCTCAATAGCAGCACGTAATAAACTGACATGGAATATATCACAAGCACGTGTGGAAGCAGGAAGCTGAAGACGATATGTAACTGAACTAAGAACCTCCAATATACAATAAGGCCCATAATAACGTGGTGCAAGCTTCTCAGTAGAAGCATGGCCCTGAATAAAATGATGACGTGCAAACCATAGGCGTAGATATACCATATCACCAACATGAAACTCAACATGACGTCGATGACGATCAACTGAAGCCTAATAACGTTGCTGGACCTGCTGCAAATGGGAATTGGCCTGGAGAATAAGCTCGCGAGCACCTGATAGAAATGAAGACAGTGTCACAGGTGTATCCTCGGGAGGAAGAGGAATACCAGGTAAAAGAGGTGCATAACCATGAGATAATAAAAATGGTGCAATGCCGGTGCTGGTACTAACAGAGCTGTTATAGCTATACTCTGCCAAACATAAGTGCTGATCCCAATCTTTCCCTGAAGGAGTAACAAAATGGCGCAAATAATCCTCAAGGATCCTGTTAAGGACCTCAGACTGCCCATCAGAAGTAGAATGATAAGCAGACCCCATAAAAAGTTGTACATCCAATATACGCATAAGCTCTGTCCAGAACAATGATGTAAACTTACTATTCCGATCAGAAAGGATAGTACGAGGAAAACCCATGTAGGCGAAATATCTCTAAAAGGAACAAGCGTGCACTCTGCTCTGCTGTGATAGTACTGCGGACGGGTATGAAATGTGCCTGTTTCGAGAACCTGTCAACTACCACCATACATGAATCGTGACCACGACGGGTGCGGGGAAGGCCAATGATGAAGTCCATAGAAATATCAGTCCACTGCGGTGAGGAATAGGCCAACTCTGAAGCAAACCAGCGAACTTAGCACGGGAGTACTTATCACGTAAGTAGAAAGGACAGGTACAAATAAGTACAACAAGCTCTTTCCTAAGGGATGGCCAATAGAAATGATCCTTAAGACGAGCATAAGACTTCTGAAAACCAAAATGACCCCCAACTGGGGACGAATGAGCATCCGACAACAACTGAGAACGGATACCCAAAGAACTAGGAATACAAAGAGAACCATAATGATAAAGACGGTGGTCAACAATGGAATAAGCCTGATCAGGTGAAGACGACATAGGTGGAGCAGAACTATAAACATCACGAAAATCAGAACATGTAAGATAAGCAAATGGAAGATCATCAAACCAGGAATGGATCGTGGCAACAAGGGTATTCAATAAAGCAGGAAGTCTAGACAATGCGTCAGCAGCAGTGTTAGCATGACCAGGACAATACAAATAGAAAAATCAAAAGATTGTAAAAACTGCAACCAACGAAACTGACGATCACTAAGATCATGCTGGGAGAAGAGATAACGTAAGGACTGATGATCAGTAACGATATCAAAAGGAACACAGTACAGGTAATGGTGCCACTTCTTAAGGGCATAGATAATGGCAAGAAGCTCTTTCTCATGGACAGAATAACGTTGCTCATAAGAGCGTAAACGACGCGACTCATAAGCAATAATACACTGAGACTGACGAAGCAAGGCACCCAAACCAACATTACTAGCATCGGTCTCAACAATAAATTTCTGATCAAACTGTGGTAAACACAGGACAGTGGCCTCCACAACAGCACGACGAAGAGTGTCAAAGGCGAACTGACAATCAGAAGTCCAAACAAAAGCACTAGACTTTTTCAAAATGGCATGAAGAGGGGCAGCCACAGTGGCAAAGTGAGGAACAGGACGACGAAGGTGAGTAGCGAGACCAAGAAACATACGAACATGGTGGACATCTGTGGGAACAGGCCAATCAGCGATTGCCCGAACCTTATGAGGGTCCAAACGAATACGACCATCACAAATGAGAAATCCTAAAAACTCAATCTCAACAACAGCAAAGGAACACTTAGAAAGTTTAGCAAACAACTGGTGATGAACAAGCAATTGAAAAACAGATGAAAGATGTAACACATGCTCATCAAGAGTCTTACTAAAAACAAGAATATCATCAAAATAAACTAAAATACAACGACCAAGTAGAGGACGCATGATGTTATTCATCACATTTTGGAACGTAGGTGGACCATTAGTAACACCAAAAGGAAGAACACGAAACTCATACAAACCAAGATGGGTACGAAACGCAGTCTTGTGTTCGTCCGAAGGATGCATCCTAATCTGGTGATAGCCGGAATGTAAGTCTATCTTAGAGAAAAGATGAGAGGTGCCTAACTGGTCAAAGAGATCATCCATGTGAGGAATAGGATACTGGTTACAGATGGTCAACTTATTGAGGGCACGATAATCAATGCAGAGGCGCTTGGAACCATCTTTCTTACTGACAAGGAAAACAGGGGCACCAAAAGGACTGTGACTAGGAACAATAAGGCCCTGATCTAGTAAAGCAGTAATCTGAAGCTCAACCTCATCACGCTCAGACTTAGACATATGGTAAGGAGGCCGGAGGGAGGAGCAGAACCAGGACGCAAATCAATATGGCGGTTCACATCACGTAATGGTGGTAGCGTCGTAGGTTCTGAAAAGACAAATGCATACTGATGTAATAAGTCAGAGATCACCTGAGGAACAGCTGCTGGAGGAGAGGTAGTCACTGGAGAATCTGCTGCAGCACGCTGAATGCATAATAAAGCTGCACAATGAGCCTTAGGTAAGCTGCGGATAAACTGCTTCCCACTGATCAGCTGGAAATCTGCCTGAGAATCAATACCAACAAGTGAGTGGGTCACTGCATCATGAACAAATGTCAATAAGTCGTCACAACAGGCACGCCAATGAAAGTACATCCCAAAGCCCTCATAAGGTAGCTAGTAGATAAGTAACTATAATTGAAATGATCCAAAATTTCTCTTTTGTAACTCCTTGTGTTTTCCTATTGTTCATCATTTTTTGGTGATTCAACTAACTTGATTCAACGAACTTTAAAAAAATAACGGGTGAAAGTGTCCTCGCTGAATAAAATAACATGCAAAAGTGTCGTCAATAATTTTTGGGAGAAAGGTGTCAATATCATAAACTAGCATGTCCCCTCAATGCAACTTGGTTTCTATATTGCTTCACAAGAGTTTCTCAAATTAATCGTGGAATTTGTCCTTTCTTGCGTTAGTTAAGGAGTCTACAATCCCAAATTATGCTCAAAATCAAAGTACCAAGTAATCAAATTCTATATCATTACCAAAATTTTAAGAAGTACTCACCATATTTGTAAATACAAACAAGAAACTTTATAGTTCTTCAACGTAAAGTGCTCATGATTTGGATATTGCTCCTTTCACTCATCCATATTATTGTAATTTAGGTATGTGATCATGGAGCTACCATAATTAAAAGCATATTAAATATGTTAAAAACTCTAAACGCATGAGAAAGTAAACACATTCTAAATTCTGAAACCTTTCTCCATCTCTCCAAAGACATCTGCTCTATGGTTTCACCATCTTCTATTTGATGTGCTTACAATGCGAATTTGCAATTAAAAAGGATAAAGCATGATGCATTTTTGGTGGGTTAAAAACCTAGGGAATGTGAAATACTTTATCTATTTTTTGTGAGCTGTGGATTACACTAGTCCAACATTGGACAAGCATGGCCATTGGTTTCAATATCCTATGCAATGCATAATATATTCATTAAGAGATTGATGAGGTTTCTACCTGAAGAATGCTCCAAGTGCCACTATAGCAACATGGTCAGACATAAATGTTTTGAGCATTGTATCAGTTTTAAGCCTGCTACAGCATATACATTTATTTAGAAGCTTCATCTATCCAAAAAAAAACAGTTTATTCAAAGTTTAGGAGATTGCTGCTCTGTAGAACGATCACAGATGCATGAGCCCATAAGGAGTATCAGCTTCCAGCTTCCACTCAATGCCGAATTCACTTCCCCTACCTCGGATGATGCTCCACAGAGCAGCTCCGAATTGCATTGGCCAAAAGGCTATAGGAAGATCCACCAGCTTGGATCCATTGCTCTTCACAACAGCGCCACTAGGAGTAGCACCTCCTTTCACTATTTTGCTGCCCGACAAAGATGCATCGTACTCCATTTTGACAACCGTCAAGTCAAAAAGGTTCTTGTTTTCTACCTTCAGCTGAAGCAGTATGCTTGACTGATCCATGGAAATCGCATCAATCCTCACTTTCTTGATGTGTATGTTCGGCTCTAGGGGGATGGGCAGCTCGCCTGACTTTTCCGCAGATGTTCTGGACACCCTCAATGCCTCTTGAAAGCTTGGAGACAGCTTCATAGTGTATGGCATGACTTGCCCAGGTTTGATCTCAGGATATACATCCTGAATGGACCTATAGGAAATGGTCAGTGGGATTTTTAGAGTCTCAGTGAGGTGCGGTCTGATGGACATCTCACGATCGTTCTTTGCCATGACAATGTTCCTGCCTTCGCTTTCAAGCAAGACAGCTACGCTGATCAGATTAAGAGTCATAGTATTCGGGTTATTCATCTCCAGGTCTATCTCCATCTCGGCTCCCTTTAGATTGATTGAGCTCAATCTTACGCCAGATACCTCAACACTAGGAGAATCAAATCCCAGTGGGGGGAACGGCCGTTGTGGAGCCAGTCCACCCGATGAGAACAGCCCTTTCAGAAAGGAGACTTGGCGCCCGTTTTGATCAGGCCTGTTGGTGGAAGTACGTCGCATAGCGCTTGGCCTCTCCGTCACTGGGACAATAGCCCAAGATTCACGTCTTGAAAGCCCGCTTGGCCGCATGTTGGTAAGTGGAATTTGCTGCTTTCCCACACTCCAATTTGCGCCCTGCAGTTTGTGATCAGATTCTCAGATGCACAGTTTCCTGAGCTCTCCTTGATTACTGCTTAATTCGGCTCTGAATTCCCGGGTATACTCCTGATGCACAGTCTCCTTGATGACTGCTCTCGGCTCTGGATTGCAGTGTATACTCCTGATGCACAGTCTCCTTGATCACTGCTTTCGACGCTGGACTCCTGTTTACACTCCTGACGTACAATCTCTCCTTGATCACTGCTTTCGGCTGATCTGGATTCCTGTTTACACTCCTGATGTGCAATCTCCTTGATTACTGCTTTCGGCTCTGAAATCCTGGGTATAATCCTGATGCACAGCCTCGTTGATCACTGCTTTCGGCTATGGATTCCTGTGCATACTCCAGTGACCAGTCAATGCACAATTTCCTTGATTATCACTGCTTCCACCTCTGGATTCTTATGTATACTCCTGATGCACGGTCTCCTTGATCACTAATTTCGGCTCTAGATTCCTGTGTACACTCCTGATGCACAGTCTTCTCTATCACTGCTTTCGACTCTAGATTCCTATGTACTTCAGCTGTATCTAGCATGAATGTTTGCTTCCTCGTTGCTGTGACGATGCTATGTCATTTAATAGTAGTTGCATCTTATCGTCCTTATCGTCCTCTTTGGAAGGCGTAGAGTGAGATGCAATCTAAGCCCAGTATCTTCGTACGAGAGACAAAGCAAGGACGATTCTGTGCATAGACAAAAGGCAGCGATGGCGTGGAGGGCAGGGAAATGCATCTCCCGAAGAAAACTTGAGATGGGTGAAAAGCTTAAGTTTTTTATTTGATTTTGTGTTTTACCTTCGATGACCTACCCACTCACACCACTATGAATTGGCCTCTAATTGTCCACTAATTGGCCTAGGAGCATCTTATTCCAACTATTCCATTAGCCATTTGAGGGAGCATGCAATGCCTCATCCTCATTTGTCAGTTGGAAATGAGATAAGATTCTTTCATGCATCCCATATGCATCCCATCTGTTGGATGAGAGTGGGTCATGATCATCGATCTTCAATACTCTTGGCTCCCTTGGATTTGAAGTAAAAGAGTTTCCATGAATGTGCCCACATGGTCTCTTTGGGTTTGTCTAGGGTTGGATGGTCCATCCTACATGCTTTAGGGAGAGCCTCCAGCCTACATGTGATAGTGGTAAGGCGGAAGGTGAGGCCCTAGGAGAGTGGGCCCCGCTACCCTACATGAAAACTTTTTTTCTTTACCTATGGCTTAAAAATAGAAGTGCATTTACCTTCCATAGCCTTATACACATAAGACGTAGTAGCTTCTTTGATCTGATCATAGGTAGTAATAACAATGGCAAGCAAAGCACATGACACTCTAGAAGAAAGAGAGAGATTTGTAGAAAACATATACGCATGAGATATAAAGCATGCATTAAGATTTTAAAGTCCACTCTCTTTGACACTTGTAGCTATGACTTTGTTCCCAAACTTAATGATGCATTTGTTAGTTATAAATTGCACATCAAAACTTTGTGAAGTGTTAACACTCATGATAGTAGATTCCAAATTAAAACTTTAGAAACATAGAGCACCTTTTCAATGGTACTAAATTGAGAAGAACCATTAATCACAATAGATCCAACACCTTTTGCTATTACCTTAGTTCCATCACCCCAATGAAAATTTGGTTTTCATCATTATTAACTTCTTGAAAAGTTAAAACCAATTTCCATAAAGCTATGTTTGCATGATTTTTTGGATCAATAGGTGCCTTTTGCTATGTGGAGTGCTTAGACCACATGCAAGTTGCATCCATTTTGAAAACTTGTAGCAATCTCATCCTTGATCCATAGAGGCCAAGTGACCACTTATTGGAAAGAGCTAGAAGTGTAGATTGAGATGCATAAGGCTCCAAAGGTTTTGTCGATGCACCTTTTTGGAGTTTGGATCTGATCTTTGAGAGTAGGTAGACGTCGTGCCTACCTCGTGGATTTTAGATCGGTAGCTTCCATTCATGTGGATCTTAAGAGGTTTGGTCAAATTTTTGGTCAAATTTGTGTGTCTCTCTCAAGCTAGTGATGATTCTAAAATTTGTGATCTAGATCTTGGGAGGTTTTTCTAGAGTTTTGAATCTTGTTCAAATCTAGTTGTTCATTATTAGAGTCCTTTCACACATTTGTACTTTGTGTACAAGGAAAAGTATGGGTGAAGATTGATTCTAGAATTTGTGATTGGGATCTTTTGTAGATCTTTTTGGATCATTTATTTTTTCAAATCTAGTTTATTGAGAATCACAGAATCAATTTGCAGAATCATCTCACAGGTTTGTACTTTCTATACATTTTCATTTGCTTCATCATGGCATCAATAGGAGGGTGCCTATTAGAGACAGGTGAAAAATTGACTTACTCCAACTATTCTATTTGGAAAGTTACAAGGGTATCTACTTTGGTGCTACAAGACATTATGGATATTGTACTTGGCATTGAGGCCTCAAGTGCTTCAAGAATCCATAAAGCTCAAGAAGAGAGCAAGGTTGGCTCTCCATTGCATCAAATTGAATGTGTCTAATCAACTTTTAAGAGAAATTGGAGCATGTGTCTCGGCCAAGGAGTCTTGGGATACTTTGCAAGCAATTTATGAGTCTAAAAACACTTCTAGACTTCGCACTCTTATAAATAAAATCCTTAAAAGTTTTCAAAGGAGTGATGAGAGTGCTCAAAATTATGTTTTGAGGGTCAAAGACTATAACAGGGAGCTTGCATGTGTTGGTGATCCCATTAAGCAAAAGGAGCTTTTCCAAGTGGTGTTGAATGGTTTTAGTGATGAATTTGCTAACCTTGTTCAATCTTATGAATCCAAGGAGGGCTCCTAATGGAAGAGAGGTGAATGAGTCGGTCACAACTCGAAGAGTGTAAGTGACTTATCGAACATAGCGAAATAAACCTTCTTTCCTATTAATGCATGACTACACCTATCAATATTGAACAAGGCATAATGACAGAAGTCACGTTCAATCTTTTAGCAACTAACTTTAAAATCACTAGCACTAAAGTGATTTCGTAGCCAAACAATGAAGTATTAAATTATCAGACAAAACAATAACAGATTTATCAGCTACAAATGATTACAGAGATGCATATATTCTGACATAATATTGAACACAATAAAACGATAGATTGATTCGGTAAGTAGCATCTACAAATCAGATGATGAGAGCACAAGACAATTGCCAAAAGGAAACCACATACTCTAAGCTATCCTTGAGTAACTAGAAATTTTGTCTGATGCACTTTCGCTGATAAGCAGTAAACACAAATAACAGTACTCTAATTGAACTCTGAAAGAAAAACCAAGTTAGAGAGTCGAGCAAGAGTTGAGCTAAGATACAAAGTAAGCTATATAAGTCTTTGATGATCAGCTATTTATACAAAAACAATTGACATGTATCTAGTAGGATAGCTAATTAGATCGTAGATCACAATAGCCAGTTGGTCGACTTGAGGTAGACATTAGAATCTGAAGTGCTTGGTGTATAGTCCGTGATCAATAAGAAAAGTGTTGATCCTTTGAAACCATGCTCTAGCAGATTGCTTCAAGCCATAAAGTGCTTTATGGAGTTTACGTACATAATTCTGTTTACCTTTGATGTTATAACCTTCGGGTTGTAGCATGTAAATGTCTTCTTCGATAACTCCATAAAGATATGTTGTTTGTACATCCATTTGATGTATTTCCAAATCTGCAGTAGCAAATGACAATAGAAGTCTAATTGAAGAATTTTTAACTACTGGATTGAAAGTCTCAGTGTAGTCGATGTTTTGTACTTGAGAAAATCCTTTGGCGACAAGTCAAGCCTTTCTTTGATTGATACTTCCATCTACCTTGTACTTGATTTTCAATAACCATTTGCAATCAACTACATTTTTGTTGGTAGGTAATTCGACAATAGTCCAAGTCTGGTTCTTGATAAGAGATGAATACTCTTTATCCATAGCCTCCTTCTAGAGATCAAAATTGGGTTGACTGAGTGCCTCTTTGATAATAGTCGGCTCTTGAACAAGGTAAGCTACAGATATACCTTATAGGTGGTTTGCTGACTCTTGTTGATCATCTAGGAATTGAGCGAAGTTGATAATTTTCATCATGCTATAGTCACTGAACTGCAATAGCATCTTCTTTGGATTCATTGTTAATAAGTTGTTTGTCTAGAGTAGACGAGCTAGGGCCTTCAATAGGAATAGTCAGCTTTGGAACTAAAGAGTTTGATCATTTGGAATAATCCGATTATTCGACTATATGAGCTTTGCCCTTACCTTTGAGGTCAATAAACTGATCTTCGATAAAGACGACATCCCGTCTAGTGAATATCTTCGATTCTACAGGATCATTACAACTTATAAGCTTTATCTGAAGTAGTGTAGTTGATGATGAAAATAGACTTGGTACTCTAGAAGTCGAGCTTCTTCCTGAGATCTTGCGGTATTTGCTCATAAGCGATACAACCAAAAACTTGTAAGTTCGATAATGATGATTTGGAGCCTGTACAAACTTCATATGGTGTTTTGTCTGAGAGACCTTTAGTAGGACATCTTTTCTATATATAAGCTGCAGTGAAAATAGCTTCAGCCCAGAAGGACTTCGGAAGTGTCGCATGACCAAGCATGCACTTTTAAGGTTCTATTCTTTCTCTTAGCGAGTCCATTTGACTAAGGTGAATAGGAGGTAATGTATTGTTGCTCAATGTCGTTGTTAAGACAATACTCCTTGAATTTGGTAGAGATGTATTCTCCCCCATTGTCGGATCTGAATGCTTTAATTCTTTTACTAGTTTGATTTTTTGCACACTCTTTGAATTGTCGAAAAACTTTGAAAGCCTCCGATTTTTTGCTTAGTAAAATAAACAGCTGTTTTTCTCGAGTATTCGTCAACGAAAGTAATGAAATCATTTTGCATCAAGCAACAATGGAGTTTGCATTGGACCACACATATCTAAATGAACAACATCTAAATTTTTGTTGTTGCATGTCTATGCCTCGATCTAAAAGGAATCCTAGCCTGCTTTCTAAGGATGCAGCTATGACAGACAAGGAGGTCGACTTTGTTGCTTGGATAGTCGGGATCAAGTACTAGGGATTGTTTAGACATGTTCGACACAGATGTTTGATTCTAGCGTACTAATCTTTGATGCCATAGTAATGCTTTATTGACAAAAATAGAGGTTTTTAAGGCTTGACTAGCGTCATAATAACAATGTGCCAATCTATATAAGTATTCATGCCTCTCGATGAGTGCAAGGACCTTATTTGTCCTATTGATAATTCGACATCGATCAACCTCAAACTCTGCCGTATGACCTGAATCAGTGATTCTACTATTGACAACATATTTGTAGAGAGTTTAGGAGTTTTCTTCTTAGATGTAACGTGGAAGTTACGTCTCTCACATCATATAGTGAGCTCAGGATGTCCCATACTTCTTTAAAAGTTTGAGCTTTAGATATGTGGCCAACTTGAGTGTCTGATATATTGAGAATAATAAGCGCGAAAACTTTACCCTCCTTCGACTACCACTTTGGGTCGGCTGTGTCATCTTCAAGCTTCACTTCAATACATGTGACAACATCCCACAACTCGTTGGCAATTAGCAAGGTCTTCATCTTAAATTTTCACAAATAATAATTGGGATACATTCAACTTGTCAAGGAGGAGAATGGCTTTACTTTGAAAATCCATCTGGAACTTTAGTTTGTCAATAAATTGATGACGTTAAGAATGATGTCGTGCTGTGCTACAACTGGAAATCAATTATCTGATACTGAAATTTGATACCACAAATTGAAGAATATGATACTATGAAAAGTATCTAATGATATCGCTTTCATATTATGAAAGATATCAAGTTGTAGAACTTTGATATAACAGTATACACTTTGATACCATGTTGGAAAGAGAGAGGTGAAGTTAGTCGGTTCGACAACTCAAAGAATGTAAGCGACTTATCGAGTGCATCGAAATAAACCTTCTTTCCTAATGCATGACTACGCCTATCAATATTGAACAAAGCATAATGACATAAGTCACGTTCAATCTTTAAGCAACTAACTTTGAAAATCGCTAGCACTAAAGTGATTTCGTAGCCAAACAATGAAATATTGAATTATCTGACAAAAAAATAAGAGATTTAATAGTTACAAATGATTACAGAGATGCATACATTCTGACATAATACTGAACGCAATAAAAAGATAGATTGATTCAGTAGGTAGCATGTACAAATCAGATGATGAGAGCACAAGACAATTGCAGATGTAAACCGTGTACTTTAAGCTATCTGATAACTAAAAACTCTATCTGATGCAAAAAGCACGAGTAGCAATACTCTAATTGAACTCTGAAAGAAAAAATAAGCTAGAGAGTTGAGCTAAGATAGAAACTAGGCTATGTAAGTCTTTGATGATCAACTATTTGTACTAAAGCAATTGACGCGTATCCAGTAGGACAACTAATTAGGTCATAGAGATCACAATAGCCAGTTGGCTGTAATGTGTTGGCATCCATCCAGTTAGGACTTCCCAATAATTTACTTGCAAAGTAGCTAGGGCAAGTCTTTAGCTTCATATTAAGTGGGACAATAACTATCTTTCATCAACATGGCCGAAGTCTTCAACTTTCGTCAACATCGTTGATATGTCGGAGCCACTTTGTGAGCGATTCCCAAGTATTTCATCAGAGTGTGTAGAAACACGATCAAATCTATAGAACTGATAATAATGTGGATGAAGATCAAAGATCAATTATTCGATTGAATCACTTTGATAGTAGAATAATCCAACACTACCATCCATGGAGAGTCTACAACGAGCCTCTGGTGGCCGAGGAGAGTAGACAAGAGTTCAAGCTTGCTATGATGGAGCAACTCCAGACTATAAGTGAGGAGAATGCTTTCTTCTCTCATGGCAAAGGAAAAGGCAAATTGAAGGACACATTCCAAGAAGTACAAATCTAAGGAGCATGGTGATGAAGACTCCTTACAACCATCAACAAGTGGGAAATCCAAAGTCAAGGGCTTTTATTGTGGCAGAAAGGGGCATTTTGCCATGAAGTGCTACAAGAAGAAGAGGGATGAAGAAAAGCAAAAAAGAGCAAGGGAACTTTAGAAATCAAGAGGGATATGGCTTCAATGAGGAGTCACTCATGGCATGCATGTGCACATCATCAATTTCTATGGAAGAAGATCCTTGGTGGATTGATAGTGGGGCAGAGCTCACATATCACAAGGAAACTTTAGAAATCAAGAGGGAGATAATTTTAATGAGGAGGAGTCACTCATGGCATGCATGCGCACATCATCAAATTCTATGGAAGAAGATCCTTGGTGGATTGATAGTGGGGTGAGCTCACATATCACAGGAAAAGTGAGTATTTCTCATTTAAGT
>CM055106.1:22574094-22939800 GCA_029204225.1 Diphasiastrum complanatum | reverse complement strand
TCGTGCACCAATAATTTCTAGTCCATCAAGTTGTTGGGCTACTTAGTGGGACCCACACATATTTTATACAGTTCCTTAGTAAATAAGTGCGAGGGTGTTTGGCATCCATGCAACTCAAAGTCCAACTCGAAGAGCTAATGGTTGTAATATTTCTTTAGAAATAAAAGAACTTGGGGCCATAATGTCAATAAAAGGGAGACAACAATTAGGTCTACCTCATCTATAAAAGGAAACCATCTCCTTTGTATTGGGGTCCATTCTTACTATCTAAGGCAATTCTACCAATTATGTCTCTCTCTCTCTCTCTCATCTCTCTCTCTCTCTCTCTCTCTCTCTCTCTCTCTCTCATACACCTTGCTAACAGAGTTTGTAGGTGAGGTTCCACTCCCTAGAAAACCAGCGGCGTGACATATCCCTAGCCAACTACAGCTTTTGGCACCATTGTTAGGGATCAATGAAACAATTTCATCTTACTTGTTAGCATTTTCTTTCATGTTTTGTGGTTAGAACCAATTTACTTATTTTGGATGTGATTTGTGAGAATTAAATGTTCAAAAACGTTCAAAAAATAAAGTGGGGATTGCATTTTCTATTTATTTTAAATTTCTATCTAGTTTTGATCCATTTTTTGCTCCCAAGTTCTTGTTTCTAATTTTATTTGAGTAGGTAGGGTCGTAAAGCATTGAAAGGGCTTATGAAGATATGATTTTTTCCACATTTGTTAAGTAATAAGCAGGTGAAGAATTTTTGAAGTTGGCAAATTTTTTTTTGCAAATTTGTCATAAACTAGAATGAAGAATAGCCTAGTGAGAGAGATGACCTCAACAAATTATATTAAAAAAAAAAAAAGGCGCTCACTACAGTTCCCAAGCTTCATATTTCTTGCTTTGTTTTGTGAAGCCATGTGGAAGTACAAAAAGTAGATAATTAAAGGCAAAGTGCTCAGTCACTATAGTTCAGCCCAACCTTCGCATTCACTGCTCTGTTTTGAAGCCATGTGAAGGTAAAAAATAATAATAACTTAAGCCCATGCAAAAGGATTAAAACATAATAAATAAAAATTCACCTTGGAAGCTTAACCAATTAGTAAGACAGCTGTATCAATGACATTAAATATCAAGACAAACAATCTAGGACTTGGAAGAACAACAACTACATAAGAAGGAATAACTTCAAAAATAACGAGTAGTGCATCAAGATAATTAGGAGGGAGTCAAACATGTTTACATTATCCAAATCAACCTATTTATTATATACTTATTTAAAATTTGATGGCTAATAGAATATTTAACTATGTACCAAACCATAATCCTTTTGCTAGGATCATGTAGTGGCATTGAAAAGGATAGCACACCATGCACTACCTTTTTGTTAAATCACGGGCGAGGAGAAACTTGCAAAAAATCCATTGATCTCAAAATGGCAAGGCACCGACTTACTTGAGGTACCTTTGATATAGCATGATCAAGGATTGATCAATAGTTTCAGTGGCCATGCCCTTCAATACTTATAGCGACCACAAGTCACAACCCACAATTTTCTATACTAGTACAATTCCACTCTTGATGTCCATGCAATAATTATTCATATTGCATGCTAGCTATAGCATGATCAAAGATCAATCAATAGTTTCAAATGGCCCATGCCCTTCAATACGTATACTCACAAGTCACAACCAACAATTATCTATATTCCTCTCAAACACCCATGTTTGGATTTCCTTTGTGATTTCAACAAACGGTCACACTTGCAACATCCATCATGAGAAAAAGGTGAATCACCATAAGGCATATCCACTCAATGTGCATCATCAAAATAAAAAAGTTTAATGCCACATGGCTTTAACTGAGTGCTAGTCAAGAAAATCTTGCTAAGATCACAAAATGCACTAAGATACCAATTGGCCAACCAAAAGCAATTTCACAAAAAGACAAAGCTAATATAGTCCATTAAACAATTGGCAACAAAGGAAATAAAGAGAGCACTACCAAAATATTGGAACAATCAATAGAATTATTCATAGATATTGTACTTTAATTGGTATATTTGGTAGGTGAATTGCTAAAACATAATTCATCACATGGTTCACATTATAGCCCTGCAACAAGATCTACAATTGAACAAAATACGAAAAACAAAAGGTTAAGGTTGATTATTGTTGTACAACTCAAATGCCTCACAATGAACAATGAACTACTAAAGCTTGTGTGGTCAATCAACAAGTACCACCTCAAAGTTCACCGGTCTCGTTAGTGCCACCAAGGCCAAATCCCACAAATGCAAATTCCAAATAGTCAATAAATAATTAAGGTCTAGTGCCAACAACATTGTCAAAGCCATGCCCTTGCAACCAAAACTATCTAGCGCAATTTGATGAAAAATTCACCAACTATTCTGAGACTCAATCTTGTCAATCTCAATGTCTCAAACAAGCTAAGATTCATGTTTGCTCTATCAATTGTAAGATAGTGCAAGCAAGCCAATAAACGCATCAAATCTATATTATTAATTAGAGGCTAACTTGGCACATGTTAGAGTGTCAATTGCACCATTCTACTAACGACAAAAGCATTTGAATGGCCCCATGAAATTCATGAAGGCATCGATTTATCAATTGCAAAACCAACTTATGTGCCAACTCTTGGATTCTATGTGCAAGGCAACCAAATGGCAAACATGGATGTCTCTAAAAATTATGACAATTTTCATACACTAACTAAAAAAAAAACCACTTTCCAAACAATCTCCACCATCAATATCACAATAACTCTAAAATTGTGACAACACCAACTATTTCAATAAATTATCTTTATCAATGAACAATCACACGAATAAGCCATGGCCAACATGGTGCCATGGGATTGGCACCCGTTTTGGAACGAGAGAATGTTATTCAATTATGCAAACAACATGTTGACTAAGCAAAAAAATTGATTGTAAACATCATTCATCTGCAAAAAAGCCATTCAGAGACAAAGCCACCCTTGTGGCTCAAGTCACTTTCAAGGTCAAAATTACAAGCATGATCCACATCACCTTGTGGCCCATGCCACTATGCAAATTCAATAGGAATAAGCAGCCCGATTGCCATGCTATTTGTGTTAAGTCCAAGTTGAAGGAGATAGGTTAGAATGTAGTAATATGGGGTCTTCCCGCTTTGCAAGAAAGAATGGAAAGCTGTAAACCTGGAGTAGAAAGAGTTGAAGGCTTTGCGGCAATAGTGGTGATCAAGGAGCTGATTTTCGAAGTAGGGCGACCTATCGCAGCTAGATTTCTTCAGGTTTGGATAAGCAAACATACAGTTAGAGTTATAAACGGGTCAGGACAGATTGTAGGGCAGCCAGTCACTGGCGTTAGTCTTTGAAAACTCATTCTACTGAAAAGCAAAGCCTGCAGGATTCGTAGCAGGGTCTTGTTGGCATCAAGGAGACTTCACACTAATTTTTGGAATCTTCGGAGGCAGCGGCTGGATCTTTACCTGTCAATATGGTTCCTCAAGAATCTTCTTATCCTTTGCAACTCCCGGATTTCAATCCTCTTGTTCGACGTGGAGAAAAGAGACCTGCTTCCCTTTCAGAGCATCCTTCTAGTGCTTCCCTTCTTGCGCGTGTCGTGAAGCCCACCGTGATGTTGCGGATTCCTTGCTTGTCTCCTCTGGCCAGGTGGTGCCATATTGTTCGCCCCATCTTCGCCATCAACTTTCTTCCTCTCTTTGTGCCGGTCTTTCTCGCCATCATAATGCTTGATCTGCTTTTCGTCAACAACTCGCATTAACCAATGTCGACCTTGCACCCCATCCTGCTCCCACTTCGCCACCTGACTCGGCTTGGACCTGGATTCGCTCCCTTGATATTTTGACCGCTTTTCACTTGGGTTTTCCTCGTCCTCGTCTTTATGCACACATTCCCTTTGCCTTGCGCTTAGACGTCCAGAGAGCTTTGTCCTTACCTTTGTCTCGTCTGGCTTCCAACCCTTCTGATATTGCAGCTGGGCATGCCTTTTTGCTTTTTCCTCTCTAGTGTTTGCCTCTGCCTCCTCGGAGTGGTGATGCTGGTCATAGGGAAACTCGCAACAGGATTCATCGCTTTATGTCAGGAGATTGGGAAAATCTGCAAGAAGAGCATTTCCTTCGCTGTCATGCGCTTGCTGCTCAGCGGGATTCGACTTCGGATGGTGTTTCTATACCCCCTGTTCATCGTCGGTTGCGTCGCTGTGTTTTACTTGGGCAAGTGGGTGAGTATTCTCGTGCAGCTCGTGCTCTAGCTCCTACAAGTCCAGCTACTCCTTCTGTTGCCAGCCTTCAGGCTTTGGAGCTTCTTCACCCACCGGCAAACTCCCTTCCTTCTTTTGTTGAGGACTTTGAACCTGATTCCGATTTGCAGCTCTCAGAACCTCATTTTCTTAATGCTTTTCTACGCAGCCCTCATTTGTCAACTGGGGGTCCTTCTGGTATGGTTTTCGAGCATCTTCGTGACTGTTTTTCTCCCGATGACTCTGCTAGCGGGTTTGGTTTGCTCTTTCAAGTTTGCTCTTCCGTAGCATGTGGCCGTACTCCTCTTTCTATTGCTCGTATTCTTGGTGCTGCTCGTTTGATAGCCTTGGATAAGCCTGGCAGTGGAGTGCATCCCATTGTTGTTGGAGAGGTTTTATACAGATTGGTTTCTAGGGCCCTTGGTTTTCAGCTTCGTGACAGTTTTCATGACCACCTATTTCCTCATCAGTTTGGTTGTGTTACTCCTGGCGGTTGCGAGACAGTCATACATGCTTTGCGTGCTACCTTGGATCTTCATCCAGATTGGGTTGTCCTTCAGGTGGATGTTAAAAATGCTTTCAATTCTGTTTTCCGAGGGGGCCGTTTTTGAAGAACCTCGTGCGGCTCACGGTCCTCTCGCTCAGCTCATCCCGTTTGTTCGCTCTTTTTATTCCATGGATGCGCCTCTATATTTCAGTCATGCTTCTCGCTTATGTGATGTTTCGATTATCTCGTCTGCTGATGGTATCAGACAAGGTGATCCTTGGGTGGTGTTCTTTTTGCTTTGGCGCACTTTCGGGCATTGTGTGCTTCTTCTGCTGCTTTTCCTTCTTGTTTGTTTCCCTCTATTGCTGATGACACGCATATTGTGGGACCTGCTAATGACGTCTTTCCGGCTTTCCTACATTTCTCTCAGCAACTTTCGGCTTTGGGCCTCACTGTCAATCTCCCTAAGTGCGTTGCTTGGTGTCCTCAGGGCCTCCTTCCTGAACTCCCTTTACCTACATGTTTCAATACTCCGGTTGATGGGATTAGAGTGCTTAGTATTCCTATAGGTTTCTCGGATTTTGTGGCTTCCTCTTTGCGGGACACTTTGGACGCACATCTTCGTCACGCTGATCTGCTACCAAAGCTTGGCAATGCTCAAGTTGCTCTAGGGATTCTCACTCAATGCTTTGCTCAACGGCCAAGTTATATTCTACGATGTGTTCCTCCCTCTCCTGATGTTTTGGCTTTGCTACAGGATTTCGATAATACTTTATCAGATATTCTGGGTCGCTTGATGGGTTCAGAATCCTTTCGTATTCCCAATGGTCAGTTCGTTAAGCGACAAGTCTCTCTTCCCGCTTCGTCCGGAGGTGTTGGTCTTTCTTGCACAGCTTCTACCTACTTACTGAATGTAGGACAACTCCAAAAGTCACGATAGGGCCCCTAAACCAAATTAGACCTCTAAGGACCCATGAGTTAGTACATGACCAAAATTGGGTCCATCACAAAATTATGACAAACTTAACATGGCCTAAATAACTAAATACCCATGGTTACACAAATCTTGACCTTTTGGGTCAAAGTAACCTATGGATTAACTTTAGCATAATCATTTATTTCTAACAATTCTTGGGACTTCCAATGGCCAAAATGAGCAACCAAGATAACTACGGAAAGCTCTTAACACATAGATTTGCAAGATCCATTTATTTTGATCAGAAAAAATGGCCAAAAACATGAAGGGGCCAGAAAATAAGAGTAGGCTATTTTGGAGGCTTTCGGTGGCCCAATGAAGCAACCCAAGAGTCTGTGGAAAGCTTGTGATGTCTAGATTTACAAGCTCCACTTAGTTTTTGAAAAATATTGAGCAAAAAAGATGAAATCTCAAAACAGGCCTGAAAAGTGACCAAACCACCTCAGAATTGGGTGCAACAAAGATGAGCACCAAGCCTAGACTGAGGAGATGAAGTAGAGATAACCAAGAGATCAAACTGAGCTATTGTATCTCTGATACCAATTTGTAGAAAAGAACGAGAATGCCACCACACTTTGCAACGATCCACGCTACCTGCAATCAACTTGAAGTCCCTCTCCTAACATCATAAACATGAATAACTGAAGCATAAGCAAAAGAGCAGCATGAAAGCGTCACGCAAGAAGCAATATTGCTGCCTCTACAAATCTCTCTCTTCTCTTCTCCTCAAAACTCAAAATATACAAATAATACAAAAGAATGTTAAGTCTTCAAAATAGTGCTTGTCAAGAATAGGACTAAATCGGCACATATTCATGACATTTTTTACTTTTTTTTTATTTTTTATGGGTTTTCATAAGTCAGGCACTTACAGCAGCCGACTTAATATTCTACCTAACTATGAGCGGTGCTCATTACACGTGGAGCAGTGCTCTCATTAAGTAGGATTTGACACATTACAAGCGGGGCAGTGCTCGGTACATACATGTGGGATTTTGCCCGAGAATCAAATTTAGTCACTAATTCTAATAAGACAATGTGCTATATATGAATGTATTTGATTTCTATTTTGAAATTTGTTCTTTACAATGTAACTAAATCAATGTAGAGCATGGCTTCCAAACACATAAAAGTTATATAGAATTTCTTTAGGCTAACTGAGTTATCTTATGCAAAGATGGACGACATTGTGAAACAAATTTGAGTTCTATTAAGAATTTAGGTATATCATTATTGTTATTGATCAAGAAAGAAATCATTGATCATTGTGATTTGTTCATTGATTTTATTTTCCATTTATTTTGTTGCACTTTGCAAGACACATCATTTATTATTTTTATTTCAAAGAGCACTAAGAGAGGTTTGTCGATTTTTTGAAATACTCTCACAATGTTAGTATTTGTTAGAAAAAGTTAGTTGTTAAAAAGCCATCTTATTGATCAAGTGTAAGATGGCAAAAATAGAGTTGGCGATTAGGGCTCACAATCATCAATAGTAAATAGTAAACACTAAACATGAAACTAGAAACTTGCAATGATTGATCAATCATCATTTTTCAATGGCGTGAATAAAGTGCTCTCTCTCTCTCTCTCTCTCTCTCTCTCTCTCTCTCTCTCTCTGGTGGAGTGGCTTAGTCTATTGCTGCTTCGTTGACTTCAGGAAAGCCTTCGACTCTGTCCCACGCTCCTTACTCATCTAGCGGATACGAGACCTTGGTTTTTCTGATGACACAGTCCTACTTGTTGCCTCTGCACTTATCTCTCGGTTTCAGCAGGACAACAAGCCCATTCTTCTCGATTCAGTAGCTCATGTGGAAACAGGCATTCTTCCTTTCCAACAACATCTTCGTGCGGCCAAGGATCTCATTCCTCCACCTGTGCGAGCTTCTTTGCCTCCCTTTGAGTCTTTGCTTAGCCATCAGCGTGCTCATTTTCAGAAGTATCTTTTGGAGCGCTTCCACTCTCATGCTTTCACTCAGCTTCTCATTGATTCACCTTTCGATGAGACTCGGGCTCGCCTTTTGTCTTGTGCAGGCCCAGGTGCTGGTGCTTGGCTTGTTGCGCGCCCTGTTGTTCCACACTTGCGCCTTTCTTCATAGTTGTTTCTCACCGCTCTTCGGGTTAGGTTGGGTCTCCCTCATCCGGTGCTGGCAGGTTTGACAAAATGTTCATGTGGTCACCCTGTTGATCCTATTGGCACTCATCTCATGCGTTGCCCTTCTGGCGGAGAGCGTACTGCGACTCATGATTCCATTCGTGACGTATTGGCATCTATTGCTCATGAGTGCGGCTTTCATGTTGTTCGGGAGCAGACCCACATCTTGCCTGTGTCTGATTCACAGTCGCCTCGGCGTCGAGTTGATCTTGTTCTTTCGCGCAAGGGCATTCGCACGCTTGGGGATGTTGTTGTTGCTGATCCTTCGCGGCCTGACCTCCTTTGTCGTGCTTCAACTACTCAGGGTGCCGCTGCTTCTCATGCAGCTCTAGATAAAGAGCGAGATTATCCACATCGCACTCCTGGAGAAGGCTTTATCCCTTTTGCTTTGGAAACATATGGATGCCTGCACAAGAAATTCGATGATTTTCTATCATCCTGTGCAGGTTCTGCAGCGAAACTCCAAGGTCGTGGTGCCTCACCTTTATCTATCATTACGGCTTATTATCGTCAACGAGTTTCGATGACTTTACAACGCACTCAGGCACTTCCAATACTCCGACGTGCCGTAGTTGCAGGAACGACTGCTTCACAGCTTCCTGCACTACCTAAACTTCCAACTGTCTTAACTAGCGACTTACACCAAGCAGTAGGCTTTATGTAGATACTCTGCGAGATTGTTGCTTTGTTATCCTTGTACAGTATCTCAATTCACCTTATGGCCTTTACGCCTTTTACATGCATTCCTTTGTACTCTGATGTGTTTTCCCATCTTTTATTAAGAAAAAAAGGAAGTTCTCTCTTTTGTTGTAATTTCTTAGAAAATCGTAGAGAGTGAACTCATCATGAATGTAGGTTTTTAACTAATTTAAAATAATTACTATTTTGCTAACGTGGATAAACCTTCAAAATAAGAGGTGGCCGAATGTGGGCTTGATCTTCATTTTATAGAAGGTCCAAATATTTTATTTTTTTGGACTTCCTCATCTCTCTCTCTCTCTCTCTCTCTCTCTCTCTCTCTCTCTCTCTCCAGTCGTTCTTCTTATCTACTCTCTTTTCTTTCTCCTTGACCTTTCTCACTACATTAAGTTATATACTATTCACTTTCTTTATGAAATGGCTTGCAAGTAGATTTACTTCGCTTTTGGCTGGATCATAACTTGTTCTCAAGCTCCCTTGTTGTGACAACCACTCTCCGAACTATTCAGTGATTGTTTCCTTTTGGGAGAAATTGATGTGGTTCGATTTTTTGTTGGTTCTTAGATTGTTATAGCTATCTTCTAGTAGTTCTGAAGCTCCCATTTTGCAAAAACCACTCATTGTATATATCATGTTTTTGTGTATAACCTTTTTGTTATCTGTTTTCTTTTGAGAGATGGATGTGGTGTGTGACCTTGCCATAAGCTCCTTGTTAGATTAAACCCACTCCCCTACACTACACAACCCTCATCCAAATATTGTTCTTGCAACCTCACAATAGATTGCAAATAGTCTTGCAACAACTGGGCAGACAACGTAGATAGTAGGAGATTCACTTGTGGCTATGTCGTTAGAGGAGTTTTGAATCCAAAAAGACTCTATTAGGAGTGCCAACTAGGAGAGTTTTTAGAGAGAGATCCGTAGCTTTTAGCACGCTTATGGTATCATCTAATTTAGAGTCAACATCTATTCTAACTACTTTGATTTCTAGCTACTGAATCTTTCCACATTCCAACACCCCCACTCCACATTCTAGCTCACTGAAGCCATCTCTTTTCCTCAAAAATTGCTACATAAGTCAAAGAACCAAATAGAGATTGAAGATGCACTCAGCATCTCAACACAGCTACAGTCCTGAAGGATGCGTCATCATTACAGGGTCTCTAACATTTGACAACAACAGAATTGCACTAAACTCTAAAATCGGCATGGGATTCGGACGTGATTGAACCAACACAGATCTTAGACAGACCATGTTTTTATGAAACCAATCTAAAGGGAAAGTACATTGTCTTGGGAATCAGAGGCTACTATCGGTGCTTTATTTCCAATCATGCGACACATGGCCATTACATCATCTTTTCAACGAATGGGTAGCATATGAAACAATATATAAATAGCATGAGGTCTTAAATGAGTTAATCGAAGTCATAGCCCCAACACATAGACAGTACTACAAAAAGTAGCTGCAACGTATTATGTGGAGTCCAGAATAAATAGGAGGAAGGGAAAAGGGTAGACTGTCTTTAGAAAGATAAAAACTGCAGAGAAATTTTACCAAAGACCAAACATTTGGACGAAAAATTAATCTTCTCACCTTCTAGTATGGGGCACCACCTTTCCTGATGGGGAACCTTTCTCCTGGAGATGAAACGTTTTTCCTTAGACATTCTAATTTTTAGGAACATTTCCGCTAAGTCAGCAGGAAATCACAGACAAGTCCTCCATGAAAGTAGATCAAGAAATAAGTTTTCTGACATACTTGAACATGTGAACTAAACATGAAATAAAAAGTTAAAATTGGAGGATTACACTACATTGTACCATTCCAAGTTATCGTGATAATAGATCATCTCTGACTTTTGTTGTGCGATTATGGCACTCATTTGCTCACAGAAAGTCACCATAAGTCTCAGAGATAATATCTAGTACATGTGAACACTTTTCAGCCTTCAAATGATGTCAACAATTTATATGCAGGCTTTAGAAGTCATTGAAATTGATACTTGAATCAACCTTTGAACAACCTGAAGGTCTATATTCCAACCTGAAGGCTCAAATAATGACCTAAATAATAGCAATTCCAGCTTTGACATATTAGCATCAAGTCTAACATGACTATAATCAACTCAGAACACCTGATTTACAACCTCAATATTCCAGAAGACGTCTGTGGCAACAACTTGAATCAAGAGCTTCCAATGTGACAGCTTTGCATCCACAATCCACACTAGGTCCGAACTCATGAAAGAGAATGCCTTGGATTCTTCATAGATTGAAAACTCGCAAAGAAATGAATGGGAAGTTGGACCCGCAATCTTCATGCCATTTCTAGTGAAAAAATTTACCGACTATGGAAATCATTTGTTTAAACATCACTAGCAAGCTTTTAACCGTCTTGCAAATGTTTGAGCAACCAAAAGAGGGAATGCGATTGTAGCATCACAATGTACCTGTATCATGAGTTCATGGTCAAACACGAAACATTTACAACCATTGAGTTGGACAATGCTTGATCCATCATGCATAGAAAGCTTTGAGCTACTAAAAGAGTACATCAGATATTTTTGAATTGCCAGAACTTGTGCCCACAAATACCAGACTGAAATACAATAGAAATTTTACGGATACAAAACAATAGCATGTGAAGATGGCAATGTACTCATATAGCAATAGAATACAACACACCACACCAAAGCTTTATGTAAAAACAACTTCGGATGAAGAATATGGTGGAGACTCTAATTACCGGCCCTCTACTTACCAGCCCTGATAGCACCGGCTCCTGCAACTAGTCAATCAAGGCCCCAGAAATGAAACAGAACTTCATCAACAGACATGTCAGCAACCTGACCAACCCTTAAGCTCTATTGGTATTCTTGTTGACTGCATATACCCACCAAGTCAATATGCAGGGAAACTCGTTCTAGCATATGTCCAAACTATGCACCAAGTTTCCATAGCATAATTCCCTAACTTTTAAACTTGTCCTTATGTACACAACAAAAATGAAAGAGCGGCATCCTCTTTCTACAACAACAATACATGGACCTCTTCTTAATAAAAACATCCTTCCACTCTAGGTACAGTGAACATATTTCTCTCATCTATAGAGATGGAAGCAAGCTAATCTATCCTATTAGTGACACTTTTGAAATTCTGACATTTTGATTACCAGCAAGTGTATGTTTCTGATCCAAAGTAGACTTTCTCGCAACAAGCATATCCAACAACTCTTTTTTCAATGCCTTGCATCTCTCAAACGGAAGAAATATCACCAAATTTTGAGTGAGAAAAAATGAAGAATCAGCAATAAACTCCAAAGACTACCGATCTAGATGCCTGGTACTTGGTACCAGAATTGAGAATCAAAGCTCTCCATAAAATTTGAAAATTGTGTGTTGATTTTGTGGCACCCACTATGGGACAGGATTGAATCCTTGTAGATTTTGGCAGCTACTCTCCTTCGCCCAGCAAAGTGCTCTAATACCAAATTATGAGAGAGAGAGCGAGAGAGCAAAAAAGGTACTTATATAGCTGAAAATTATAGCACATGAAATCAATAGAGAACAATAGCAGACTAATGTCCAGCCAGAATACCAAGGATAATAACCTGCAACTTGTTAAAAACTGATGTACACTAGCTAACAAGCTGATCGACAATGTTCTATGTTGAGTGACCTAAGTCTCTGAACAATCAACCAAGCTAAATGAGGCCTATTTGTATTGTGGGAGGTTTACCATTATAGCAAAAATAGTAAGATATGAAAAGCAAATGGTTGGACACCAAGGCACCAAGTCATAGAATCTAAATGAAAATTAATTATCTGTACTAGCATGGATCTCAAATACTATAGAGATCTATATAGACAGGCGCAGGCTGACGCACGGGCTCTACGGCGTTCGAGGAGAGCAGGCAGGCAGAGGGCTAGGGATGAGGAGGGGGATGATAAGGGCTTGGAGGGTGGAGAGGAGCTCGGGGCTGACTATCAGGAGGAGGAGGAGTGGGTTGAGGGGGATACGGAGGAGGATGAGGAGATGGGGGCGGAGGCACAGGGGGATGACCTTGCTGACTTTCTGGTGGACCTGATGCGGAGACAGAGGAGGAGCCAGCCATTCCTACACGTAGGCCTAGGGGGAGACCTAGAGGTTCTGGGAGGGGGGAGCTGAGTTCGCTTTTTGTAGACAGGAGTGGAGCATCACAGGCAGCCGTCGGCCAGGCATCATCACAGTGGGTAGGGCCATCCCAGGGCGTTGGATCACAGCCACCTGACACACAGACACGCAGGGGTGGGGGCAGGCAGAGGGGGGGCAGAGGAGGGTAGAGAGGCAGAGGCAGAGGTAGAGGCAGGGGGAGGATCCAGAGCCAGAGCGCGCAGCAGAGAGCCAGAGCACACAGCAGAGCCAGGGCCACACCACGGCATATGGCTCCCTCCAGTTCTGATTCATCTACAGACCCTTGGGATCTGCAGTCAGGCACAGATTCAGATGATGGTTCCTACCATGACTCTGACGAGCCTTAGTTGTGTAGTTTTCATTATGTTCATGGAACATCATTGTACTCCATTTTGGTGCCATGTGGCCCGATATTATATATTACGATGATCCTATTCACAGCAGTGTAACGATTCAGTACTGTTCTTTGAGAGAGAGAGAGAGAGAGAGAGAGAGAGAGGAGAGAGAGAGAGAGAGAGAGAGAGAGAGAGAGAGAGAGAGAGAGAGAGAGAGAGAGAGAGAGAGAGAGAGAGAGAGAGTATGGTTGAAAAACGATTCCATATGGTTGAAAAATGCTTCAGTACGGTTCAGGACGATGCAGTATGGTGACTGGTTTAGAACACTTAGCATGGTTTTTGTTTAGCATGATTCAGCATTTTTGTTTAGTTTGTTGGATCTAAGAGAGATAATGAGAGAGAGAGAGAGAGCGAGAGAGAGATAGAGGGAGTTAAATTTTGGGGCATCATGTTTTTTTATTAATGCACCTGGGAGTTAAAGCGTAAACCTAGGGGTTAATGCACCTAAACTAGACCATCCTGCACCCGAAACGTTCGGCAAAATACACAGTAATTATGCTCTTAATTAGAGCTTTCACCTGATATCCATATTGCACAAAAAAAACCAAAAAAAAAAAAAATTTAAAAAACGTTTCTGGAAAAAACTTCCATATTTCCGAACTATGGCTTGTTCAAACAAATACCAGTCTTACTGAATGTCAAAGCATGATAGAATCACTCCCAAGTATAAGGTATGTTGCCACTCTCCAGAGTGCACATACAAGGAATAAAGAAAGATTGTTATTTAGAGCAATCATATAATAAGCACCAACAAGATGTATGAATATGTGTAAACTGTAGTTTAATGTGCTTGACAAAAAAGACACGAACTTATAGAGCATCAACGTGCATGTTTGAAAGAGGAGTAATTCATGGACTACCTGTTCATTTACATTTGTCCAACAGAAAAGAGAATGTTTAAAGTTTGATTTATATGTGTGCTCACAAGCGACAAAACAGAATAACAAGTGAGAGCATAGCATTAATTCAAACCTTAACTGAACTTGAATTTCCTCTGAGCTTCCCCCAAGAAATGGCTTCATCTGGTCGAGCACCTGAATCACTGCCATCAAACTCTTGAGCTGTGTTTATGAAAACTGCAAAATCAGCACCATTGCGCATCATATTGGCATTGCAAATATGATGCTTTGGTATACCTCCACCGAGCACTATAATACCAGTTTTACGAGGAGCAGCATGAACAGCTTCACTATTTATCGCTCTAATATCTGCAGAATCAGTAACAAATTTCCCATTATGCTCACGTCATTGCTTTGCAGAATATAACGCACAAAATACTTGGTAGAAAGGCAGGGCATCCTAATGACTCCAATGAAGAAAGAATCGATTAGTACAGAACGAAAAACTGTGGTGTATCAGATTATGTGCATGCCAGCCTCCTGGGAGCAAAAGAACTTGATACACAGCTAGCCACTACGATCCAGTGAACCTCTTCAAAGTTTCAAAAAAAATTGTTTTGAGATTCATAGAGAAAAAAATTGAAATTTCAATCCCAAGTGCCACTAGATTGCCAAAAATGTGTGCACAGCGAGTAGGATTGCTGAGGACTTGTGTAATTAATTATTATAGGTTGCAAACGAATCACAGGTGATTAGAATCTTCACATGTTTAGGGTACCAGTCAATGTATCAGCAATCTCCCATTTATAACTCTGTTTACAAATATTGGTGACATTTGAGTTTTTAACATGATCTAATATCTTGATTCCCTGTCTCATAAACATGATATTGTCCAAAAAAAACGACAGAAATCGAATCAAATCTTTTGAATGTTGATCCAATCGATTTGAATCTGGATTGGAAGGTTCTGGTGAATATGATGCAGAAAGGATGTCTTGTGTCATCAAGCCTACCGAATTTTCTAGGCATGTGGGCTTTCATAACATAGCACATTCCAAGAACCAATTTGAATCAACTAAAACGATTCGGTGAGGATAAAGAGTGGGATTTAAATGTTAAGACCTAACGCTGGAGTTGTAGAAGGGAAGATTTTTTGTCCTAGGACACTTTATTGTACTTTGACAAGTTTCCTTTGTTTTAATACAATAGGAGTTTGACTTTAAATTTGAAGACGAAAATTTTAGCGATATTGCCCAACTGCCATGTTCTACATCATAAAAAACTTCAAATTTTTGAAAATGTTTTTGGTCAAACACAAAATAAATAGAATAAAAGTATCTATAAAATATATTCCATCTTATAAATTTTTCCTCACAATAGCAACCCTAGTTATAATACTTCATAACATGCCCTATCTTTTGAGACGTTGAACGACAAAACTTATGCTGCCAATTTATAGCTAGAAATCATCTAAGTTGAGAAACATTCTATGAAATAAAGAGACTTTCAAACTCTGACTAGTTGAAATTAAGTCATAAAATGCTTGTTTTCAAAAACCAAACTCTTTAGCGGCAGAATTTACATTGTGGTATAACATGGTAAATTATGCACCCGTAAAAGTTTATATTGTGATAACAAAGTGCTCAAAGCTGTTCTTTACTGTTAACATGACGAGGGCGTCAAGTTGGGCATTAGGGAGCACGAAGTATGCTACGTAGGATGTTGTGTTTTCAAGAGATCTCAAGTTGTAACTCAGGAAAATAGGACCTCTCCCTTGAGTTCATTTCCATGTACGATGCCAAGTCACCTGGATGGCTCCAAGAGTAAATTCAGGATAATGAAGGCTCAATCTCGAGTCGTCTGCCATGGAAGACACCAAGATAGTTCAAGATTGGCTTAAGAGAATGAATGCCCGATCTTAAATAAGCTTTGTACAAGATTGCATTTATTTCTGCAGACTGCCTGTTCAAGATTATGTGTGCAATCTTGAGTTGTGTTTGCTGCTACTCAAGAGTTTTAGTAAATCTGCAAACCTTGACTCGTGATGGCTACCTGCCCAAGCTGTCGTGTCAATCTGTAGTTCTTGACTTTGTTCAAGATATGGTTCAAAGTTGCAAATTGTCAAAGTTGTTCAAAGTTGCCAAACACTTTTAGATTCTTCAAACTGGGATTTCTGGAGCTTGTCCAAACCTCTTTGATTTAGTAATTGAAATTTTTTGCCAGAAACACGTTGTAGCTATGGCTTATGCCCAAAATTTGTTGGGCATCTTGGCATTGATCAGTGTAGATCGCTGTTTCTATCAATGTTTTGTTCTTTCTTTCAGCTACCTCAATATACTGAGGGCTGCATATTGATGTGAATTGAATCTGGATCCCATGCTCCTTCAAGAAATCAACAACTCTCTCCTTGAATCAATACAAAGGGCTATGATTTTCTTATCAATTTGCGCCTCTACAAGTGCAGGTTCTTGGTCTTGGTTGCTTTAACTCTTGAATAGATTGGAATTGAATCTGAATCCCGTGCTCCTTCAAGAAATCCGATATTTCATCAAAAAGAAACTCTCCTTCAATCGATACGAAGGGCTATGAATTTCTTACCAATCTGCACCTCTACAAGTGCAGGTTCTTGGTCTTGGTTGATTTACCTCGTGAATAAATTGTCCTTGCATGCTTGTCAGGCACACAAGATTAAAATTTCACATATGGAATGAGTATGTGATGAAGATAAATTTAAGCCATGAATTAGGATATATCAGTGCAGATAATGTAATGACTACATGTCCAAATAGCCACAACGTTGATGCCAAAGTTGTTTTTTATCGATTGATGGAAAAGTAAAGGATATTAGTGCATACTAATGGCAAAGAATGTATATATAGAAACCCATCCCTAACTCCTATAAGTCTTGGATCAAGCAGGACCAAGATATTTGAAAAACTGTCTAGGATCAAGCATTGTTTGGAGTCAAATCGGACAATGTAGCCCAAATCTGCAATTCAAGAAATAGACAGTAAATTCTTGCTTAGTCCTAGGACATAAAGAACATCAAAGATTAATCCTGTGATGCATGCTGAAATTTAATTTGCACTGAACCAAAGCCTTCAGTTTTATGTGATGTAAAATCTCCAAGATAGAAATTCTGTGACTGATCTTGGAAAATTTCTTGAAACAATCTTTTCTACAGGTCATAAGTTGAGTGGCCTTCAAATCCAAGTACCAACTGTCTACATCTGTGTTTGATGAATGAGCCATAAAAAGGTTTTGAGAATGGTCTCATCTGTAGGCTAGGAGGAAAGAAGCTTCTTCTTGGAATTTTTCAAGATGAGAGAAACCATTTTAATTCATCCTGGTCTCTTCCCACAGCAACATAAAGGTGACCTTTTCAAGACTCAATCCTGGCTGAGCAGAAATGATCATGACTAGACTATCAAAAGATGTTGGTAGACTACCTAATCGGGTCATGACATAATCACTGTAAGAGATTGAGGAGTCTACAACTAATAACTGATCCAAAAGGGATCTAAAATTGTTGGCATCATCAGAAATGGAAGAGCCTTCTGAAATTTTGAAAGCAAAAAATTTCTTCCTAAGATATAGACGAGTCATCACATCTTGAGTCTCAAACAAGTTTGTCAATGTGTACCATGTGTCCTTGGCTGATTGGTACTCAGGTACATGAGCGATCTAAGAGTCCTTTAGATTGAGGTTAATCGTAGTAAATGCTTTTCCATTCTCAATCCTCAATTCAGAAATCAGGTTAGGATGATAATGATCCATCCACAGCGTCCCAAATCTCTCAGTCAATCAAGATCACTTTCCCCCTACACTTCCATGTATGGAAGTCTTCTCCATTGAATTTTTCAATGAGTTTGAGGTCTGAAAATGATGACTGCATGAATTATCAGAAACAGGATGTCTACTAATTCATACAATAGGAATGCAGGAAGTAAGTGCAATGTCCACTGCAAAAGTCTAGGATCTTATATCAAGTTGTGATACCATAGCTCTAATACCGTGTTGAGAATTAGGAGTCAAGGAACGAAAGCAGCAACAAATTCTAAAACAATCTTGACAATTCCCAGGAACAATCTATACAGTATAATAGACTCTTGACAAATGTGCATCAGTCTATTGTATCAAAATTTCATGAATTAGTAAAAAATATGATAACGGAGTAACAAGAACATCGAAAATCAGGCTAACAGCTTGATCATTTATACTCACACATCAACAGACCAAGATCCATTCATTAGAACAAAAACAAAAACAATAGGCTATTGATTATCAAAATAAAAACACAAATCTGCAAAGTCTTCAACAAGATGTGTAAGCCAAAACATTGTCAAAATATGCAATAACCAGTATTTTGACAAATCACCCTAATGTTCATGGTTTGCACAATTGGATCGCAAGAAAAAGACATTATTAGCTCTCTATCTTAGTGTTGTGTAACACCCTACTTGTCTCTTTATTTGTATTATAGAAATCAATCTCAAATGCTCGTTTATGAATCAATTGAAAGTTCTATGATCTTTTTATTGATGTGGACAATCGCTACAATTTATGGTTGTTGCAATCTCCTGCAACAATAGGAGTGTGAAAATAAGCATACAGGTCAAGAGAACATCTCACAATCATTCTCAGGTTGTTTGGCACGTGGGAATCTAGATGGACTCAAGATTGTCAGAGTTTTGACTCAAGGAATGTTTACAATCTTGAGTTAGGGCCACACGAGGTGCACAGGATTGTCAGATTCAACATGGGCATTGAGTTAGGGCTTAATGAAGTACGTGGTCATGAAGTGCACTGAACTGTCAACTCGATGTGGGCATCAAGTTGGGCATTGTGGAGAAGGCCTCTTGACCTAAAAGTATGTCACATAGGCTGTTGTTGTCAAGAGGTCTCAAGAAGAGACCCAAGAAATTGGGAGCTCACCCTTGTAAGTCACTGTCATGTAGGATGTTGAGTCACCCGGATGGCCCAAGAGTGAATTTGAGATAATCAAAGCTCAATCTTGAGTCGCTTGCCATGGATGACGTCAAGATGGTTCGAGATTGGCTTTAAGAGTATGAATGCCCGATCTTGAGTCAGCTCTATGCAAGATGGCGTTGATTTGTGCAAACTGCCTATTTAAGATAATCTGTAAGTCTACAAACTTGACTTGTGTTGGCTCACAAGTCTACCTGCTCAAGATTGCTTACAGATTTGCAGGCTTTGACTTATGATGGCTACCTGCTCAAGATGTCCTGTGAATTTACATTTATCGACTCTGTTCAAGATATGGTTCAAAGTTGCAAGTTGTGACCTACACTGGCAGCCTGTTCAACAAGATAGTGTAAATCCACAGACTGTTCAAATAGTGTATATTTACAGACTGTCCAAGAAATGGTGTAAAGATCTGCAAATTGTTCAGGAAATAGTTCATTACTATAGAATGTCAGACTGTTAAAAAAGAAACAGTTATAAATGATGCACACTAATACAACTTGGAACCGTATAAGGTGGTGGAAGTGTAAAAAATTTACAGTGGAGATTGATGTATTTCAAACAATATCTAAAAGAGAGAGTTTGTTGAAAGAGGACTTAGGCAGATTGCTCTTGCAAGAGGAACAAAACTGAGGTGTTTGTCACTACTGGCTACCTCCACTTTAAGATCTCTTCCCAACTCTTTAAATCCTAAGCCATTGCATCGGCTTTTTTATTTACAAAGTCATGTGTATTACCACTGTCTAGAAGAGTAAAAACTTACCTACCATCAATTTTTCCTTTGAATATAAGAGTACCAGCACTCTGTTAAAGATTAAAAAAATAGGAAATTACAATCCGATAGACATTCGAGAGAAAATTGTCTAAGTGAATAATCCAAAAAAGATTGTCTTGAAATCCCAATCTGTACACATGTTCAGAGTAAGATATATAGGACCATTACACATGTATCTCAGAAGCTTATCTACAATCGAGTCCAATTGAGTCTATGACCAGAACGCTTAAGATTGCAAATCTTTGGGACTAATTAGGTAGCAACATGTGGTTTTATATTACCTTCAACGAGATCAATAATGAGGCCAGGATTCCGATATGAATGGAAATATAGCATGTCCCCTAGAGAGCCATCAGTAAGGGCAGGGCAGAAGATTGGGATATCATTCTGCAAGTAAACAAGTGCAAAACAAAATAAATAGCGTATGCTAGCAATTCTTTGCAATACTACAACATTAACAGGAACCAACATTTTAGACCAAAAGTGAAGAAGATTTTATTAGAAGCCTTAGCAACCAATGAAAACAGTAAGAGAGTAAAAGGTAGGTTACGTCCTAAAGTAGATAAGATGCCCCCAAACCAAATTCTTGCTTCATTAAGTTCTGCAATCCACCTTATAACTTATTATATGTAGACTTTTTATTTATCAGCCACTCATTGTTATTAATGAACAAAATTCAAAGCTATGTATCTTCAAATTTGTGGGCTTACTTCTAAGAGCTTTTGAAAATGCCCCATATATTTTTAATTTGCTCATAGAAATATGCATGTGGTAACAAGGTTAGCAGCAGAATGTGGAAAGCAAAGTTTTGCAAGTTGAAATATTCACAATAAATCCACTAAAATGTCATGTCATTCCAAAAAAGAAACAATAACAACAGAAATGAACTTATGCCTACCTTTTGAGCCCAATAGCAGAAGGAGCTCGAATGATTGATTTCTTTCCCAAGCCTTGCAATCACCTTGGATGGTGTCCAACGTGCACCCTTGCAAAAAGCAAGTCACAAATCAGGGGGTTTCCCTTCTCTACATATAAAGCTTCAATTTTCTCTTCAACAATCTCTCAGAGAAATTTAAAGCCATAACCCAAAAAACAGAGAGAGAGAGAGAGAGAGAGAGAGAGAGAGAGAGAGAGAGAGAGAGAGAGAGAGAGAGAGAGAGAGAGAGCAGATAATTTTATTTTTAAGTCCTAAAAATACTGTTTGTGGGACTAATCAAGAAGTAACAATGATGCTCAATTCCAACATACCATCTTAAACAAAATAGCTTATATAAACAAGATCAACTTGGACATCTATGCATTAAAATTAGATAACTCAAAATGAAGATTTCACTTCATGTGAGCTTTGATAATAAAAAGTCCAAGGATTCTTAGATCCTCTTGATGAAGAAAACAGTGAGGAGGATTATATTGCCGTTAAAAATAGCTCATTGAACTCCTCCCACCATGTTTGGAGAGAGAGAGAGAGAGAGAGAGAGAGGGGGGGGGGGGGGGAGCTATCAACATAGCTAACTAAGTAACTTCAGCCAGCAACGAGGATCGAGTTTTCAGACCTGATTTTTCTGCTCCATCAATAGCTGGTCCAAAATGGGGATGATCCAGTCTTCAAATTTGCAATAGTTTTCATTAGGAACCAGAAGATTCCCTATGCGATTCAAACCCTTTGAGCGCAACTTAACGCCAGGTAGATTAAAATCGCCTAGATAAGTGGGACAAAGACACTTAATCAAATCTTCTTCTATTCCGCCAGCAGTGGTGACTAACACGTCCACCTGTATATATTTGACTATAAGCACACATAGGACTCATGTCATTTACCTCCACTTTTTAAGAATTGCAACACAAACAATAACATAGACAATTATGCAAGAAAAATGACATCAAGTATGTCTAAACAGTCACTCGTGTCAATGCGAATTTAGATAAACCATTTGCCTCAACCGTGCACTTGAAATGTGTTTACTGAAAAAAAACTGGTAAAATTGCCACACAAGATATCAATACTTTAACTGTCGCAGTTTTACAAGCATCAACAAGGAAAGATCCAAATGAGCTGAAAATAATAGAAGTATTTGGTTATCATAAATAGCACATAAAAAGAAATAATCCATGAGGGAGACATGAAAGTGGGAACTCAACGTGTAATCTACATTGACTAAGAGAATGTTGTACACTGTGAAGATTTGAAACTGTTTTCGAGCAAAAGCAAAAACTAAATAGTTGTAGCCCAACATATATCATGGACATGAGAATCTACATGGACTTCAATTAAATATCATTCGGACCAAAGACTGAATTTTGGGCACTTGGGCACATCACTTATTGGTTACCATTGATACAACTACTGATTGATCATTTTTTTGGGCTACTTCGAGGCCCTAATTAGAATGTGCAGACCTACTGTTAACCTCGCAGACTGAAATTAGGCCTCATGGCCTCATAACAGTGCTCAATGATTAAAAAAAGACTTCTTAGAGCAGCTTAGATAAACTTAGCAAAGTTTCAAGTTAGTTACAGCAGGTTATGGGGAGATTATAATTTTGTTACTATTCGATATCCTATTTGTCTATGTTTTTGCAATCCTCACTCTCTTTTTGTTTTATGTGGATGTTTGATAGTAACTTGTTTGACCACAGTGCCAACAGAGAGGCGTCAGAGAACAGTCTACTCTTCTTTGGTCAGTTTGCACCATTTGGAAATCAAACCTGATTTTCAGGTTCTGGTTCCAGTTTTTAGCGGAGAGGTCAGATTGTTAATTTGATAGCATTTTCAGCCTTCCTTTCATCAAGTACTTGAGGGACACATCAAGTTTTTTGCAAAACAAGTCTGCCTCATTGCTTTCCTTTAATCCTTGTGCCGGGTAACAGCTTGAACATCCGTCGTTGAGGGTTCCTCCACTATCACAAGTTGTACTGGTGCTTGCTGTTCTGGACCCTGCACCCCTCCTTGATTTAGCTGTTGGGTTGGCATCGCATTTTGATCATTAAAGCGATTATTGACCCGAGGTGGGGGTAACCCTCATTGGAGAGGGAGGTTAGCTCAAAAGCTCAAGATGCATGCTGATGGAGAAACCATAACTATTAAAAAAACAACATAGAAATGGAAACAAATAGAAACACACAACCAAGGACTGGTTGTTGTTGCATCTGCAGCTGTGGTGGCTGCTGTTGTTGGGGTTGTACTGCAGGATGTCAAAAAGTCGTATATTCCATGTTCTTGTAACCTTATCTTAATTTTTAATGCACTTTTTGGGACCAGCAACCTATGTGCAAAGCATATTGGTCACAGCAGTGAAATACCAATTAAATATAGGAAACTCAAAGCCCAATGATATCCTTTTCTGAATTACAATTGACTAGCAGTAAATCTGTTACAATCCACTGTTTGTGAATTTCTGGACATGTAATCCCTTTCTTGTAGCAATTACACAGTTTTTCTAATGTGAGTCCTACCAAGTGATTAAGATGGAAGACCGCGCACTTTCTTTTCCAGTGGTAAATCCTGCCAGGTGCCCGGAATAGGGGCAAGATAGTGTCATAACAGCTCCTTGAATTAGTGCCAAGTCTTGAAGGGTGCCTGCAGATGGATTTATATGCAGTGAGAAAGATTAAGAACTCAGGATTCTTCAAAACCAATGGCAAACCCCACCATCACCAAGGACAAAAACTCTCAGAGTAAGACTTGTCCGGTATATTGTCAGACTTTAACTTTGAATTTGACAGGAACACGAAGATTCTAGGACCTGAATTATCGGCTTTGAAGATTTGAGGAAATTGTGCTGAACTAGTATAATTTTTCAAAACAAAAAGTCATGTGTCGGGAAAGACTCGTCAAAGATCCAATGGAACTAGACTTCAACAATGTTGGCCATAGATTAGCTAGGGGCAGCTGAAACATGACATACAACTCTACCAGACAGACACATGCAGAATCTTATCTACGTGTAGGACTTCCAAAGTTAAAGCTTTGCAAATGTGGCAAAGGGTTTCTCTACAAATGGCCATGGCCTTGGTATAAAATAGCAAAAGAAGCCCCCATGCATGGAAAAAGGCCTTGGAGGAATTAACAAACTTCAAGGGCCCTACGAAGAGGATCTGTACTCCTGAAGACAGGAGAGGACTTGTTCCAAGCATAACACATGAAGAGAAGACTTGAGCCATGAAAGAGTTCATGCAAAATCATCTCAGGGAGAATCAAAGCAACGTCACAGTTTCTCACGAAGCAAAAAGTGGAGTTCAAGTATAACTGGAAAGGAAAATCGTGATTGATGGTGTTCCTCATCAAGCACTAATTGCATGAAGATAAATACAGTTATACCTTGAGAAATTATGTAATAGGACAGATATTTTTATCTATTTATTGAGAAGCTTGAGATGATTATTGGTTAGCAAGGTGGCCTTGCTTGCAGATTGGTGGTCACACTGATATCCATAAAATAATGTGCTGACGATGTGATCTTGGTCTCCCCTACCAAAGAAGGTTTGCAGCAACACCCTGACGCACTACAATTATTTGCAGAGATAGGGAATTGGAGGTCAACATAAAGAAGATGAAAACTATGGTCTTCAATTCATCTCATTCTTTCATGCAACAGCAGATTTTCACTTTAGATGGTCAGCATATGGAGGTGGTCTCCTCCTACAAATATTTAAGGTAGTCTTTGCAGTCCCATATATGGTATGAACATAGAATCAATGAACCGTTAACGGTTCACCACGGTTCTGAGAACCGTACGGTTCTTTAAAATTTTTGCCCAGAACCGTGGTGAACCACACTGAACAATTAATTAATTGATTAATTAATCTGTTTTTTGTCCCAGCCCCCAAAAATAGCCCAAAAAAATGCTAAAAAAATGCCAATTTATATCAGAAAAAGCAGATTCTCCCTACTTAGATTATTTACTTCAAATGATTTAATCTCCCAAATTGATAAGAGAGAGAGAGAGAGAGAGAGAGAGAGAGAGGGACAAAAACTAGCTTTGAGGGGTTTTGAAGGGGAATTTAGGAAAATTAATTAATTAATTAATTAATTATTTTTTTACATGAACCGTACCACGGTTCAAGGAACCCACAGTTCCTAGAACCCACGGTTCCCAGTGGGAACCGTGGGTTCTATGGGTATGAAACAGGCTACCACACATCAATTGGAGAAAGGGTAGTCTTCCCTAGTCAATCTGCAGCGGCTTTGTTGCGAGATACATATAAAAGATGCAGCAAGTGTGCTTTGACACTCTAGTTAGTCTTGTTCTTTTCTTAGCTGTGGCTTTAATTTTAATTATTATTGCTATTTGATTGGGTTTGGCACATGAGATTTGTGGTATCAGAGCATAAGATCTATTCGATTTAGAGCATAGAACCCACGGTTCTCAGAACCGTGGGTCCTGGGCATAGAATTAATGAACCGTTATCGGTTCACCACGGTTCTGAGGACCGTGTTAATTAAATAGAGGAACCGTACCACAGTTCAAGGAACTGTGGTACGGTTCCTTCCACGGTTCCTAGGACCCACGGTTTTGGGAACCGTGGGTTCTATGGTCCTGAGAACCATGGTGGGAACCGTACCACAGTTCATGAACCATGGTACGGTTCCTGTAGTTAATTAATTGAATTTTTTTTCCCAATTTCCCCCCAAAACCCCTCCCAAGTTTGTAGTTGGCCTCTAAATGTTCTTGGCTTCTATAGATTTCTTGAATTTTCAATTTCGAGATTGCTTTAGGTTGAATTTTGATCCATTATTCTCTGTTTCTTGTTGATTTCTTGTTTTAGATTTGTAGCCCTTGATTTTAGCCAAAGTTCCAGGTGCCGTGGTATGGCACCTGGTACGGCACGGGTGTCGTGGGTGCTGTGCAGGTGTCGTGGAACTTCAGTTTACGGCACCCACAGCACCTGTTTTTTTTTTTTAAATGTAAGTCATTTTTAAGTGAAAAAACCAAAAAAAAAAGGTGCCCCGTACCACGGTACGGCACCTAGTACGGTACCTAGACCCCACGACACCTGTGTCGTGGGGTACTTTGATTTTAGCTTTCTGGAGGTACTGAGTTTTTTTGATTTGGAGCTATATTGACCAAGTTGTGATCATTTTAGAGAAACTCCTCCAAATTTAGTTGGCGATAGTTTTTGCAGTCTACCTATCTCTATTTTTTGCTGTGTTTCTAGCCAAATTTTGACTATTAAGCTATGTATGGATAGATCTTGAAGTTAGTCTTCCGAAGGTACTAAATTTCATAGTTGCAGCGAAACGCGTTTCGCTGGGTTTGCGTTTCGTGAACCGCGATTCTCCGAAATGCGTTTCATACTTTGGGGATCTTTAGATCCATTTTCTTTGCCAATATTACTTTGCACATAAGGAGTAAGGAGGATCCAATTTCAATCAAGAGGATGATGGTAGGATTCTCAAATCTACCAAAATTCCAAGTGTATGATGGAGATTTGCCAAGGCCTGAGGAGGAGTCTTCTCAACACATGGTTTCAAGGGGATCTTCAAGAGGCAAGGCTGAGTCTTGTGGCTCACATGTCATGGAAAAGAGGGGCATGTTTCAGGTGGTATCCACTCCAACATTCTCACTTATGCTTCTCTTTCATTACTTGATGTACCATCTTGCTTTTATGAGGCTTTTACATCTCATAGTTGGAGTGAGGCAATGCTTGTCTTGTATCATGCCTCTAGTATGGACATATCAATTGTCATTCATGGCTTAGATATGTTTCCAATCACTTAGAAAGCAAGTGGTTGAGTCATCAAGTGTATGCTCTTGGATCTAGTAAGAGCAAGAATGAGCTTGTTGCTCATAGTTTGAAAAATCATGTCTTTACATGATTTGAGGCATTTTGTAAACTTCTCTTGAGATTAAGTGAAGCATCCAAAGAGGACACTTACATCCTTGAGCAAGTGTTTAGCCTCGAGAAGATCAAGATTGTATTTGACTTCAAGATTAGATCCATTATGGATAAAGTTCATAGTATGTGGACTAGTCAAGCTAGTATGCTTAATCTTGATGATCAACACTTTTGCTCATCTTATGATCTTGATCTCTATGATCTTTGTGATATTTATGAGGCATGGAAGCCTCTGATTTTCATCAGGGTGCAGCGATCTTCATGCAAATGGTACTTTCAAATCAAAGATCATCATCAAGCATGGAGGAAGCACATGGATATAGTGGCAAATTGGTGGAGTGCTCTTCAAAGGTATTGGCAAGAGATTTCTACCAAAGAGATCTTATCATGGATATGGCGAGGGTGCTGCTATGATGGATCCTTTTTCTAGTTTTTTACTTCATATGCATACCAAAGGATCCACTCAAAAAAAGTTTCACAAACTCCTTGATCTTACCAAGCTAGTTTTTGAGGTGTGAAAAATTGTCAAAAATCTATCTTGGTTATTTTATAATTTTATGTTTGTGAGTACATTTCACATGTGTGGAGCATGTTCCCACATGTGTAAAATAGTTAGAAACCAATGTAATAATTGACATGATTTTTTCCCCTCCTCCATTAGTACTAAATGGCTTCAAAGCATGCTTGATTTCAGTATTTTCCAAAACATTAATATTCTTCACTAATGCATCCATCATTTGCAACAAATGGCTCAAGAGAAGAAAAATGCTCTACCATACCAACATTCCAATGCAAACTTGTACTTGTAGAAAGACAATGATCAAACGTTGCATGTCTTTGCTCTTCTACCTTCAAAGAGGATGAAGTAGAGAGGAGAAAGCATGATGATTAATCTTTTATTCGGTATATTTTTGAAAGTGTTTTCCAAGCACTTTTAGAGGTCTTGCAAATCTCAAATGATATAAGATAGATCTTGTTACCGATAAAATCTTGATCATCACGTCGATGCCAAACCACAGCTTGCAACTCCCTGAAAAATAGTTGATGTCATCCAACATATCTTCGCTCGAACAAGTACGAATTGCTCCCAAATCTCTTGCCATAAGAACCAGCCAAGAAGATAAACTTTTTCAAACCCTAATGTGCCCTAAAAGACACAAAAACCAGCAAGTATCAAGTCTGAAAAATCAGCACCGGAATGTATCGAAACCACACAGTAGATGGATGTAGGAACCTGCCCTCCTACAAGCCTTGTGTGCTGAAAATTTCAGCCTGAAATTGCATTACAAACTCAAAGCAAAGAATTAGGTTAGCCTCCAACAAATCTTTTTCTGGAACCCTTCTTTCTTGCCAAAAAGTGTGAACAATACACACACGGAAGGGCTGTTGAAAACACCCTACAAATGGTAATATGCTGTCCAATTTGCAACCTCGAAATGCGATCGGATCATCACAAAAAATTAGCGCCTTCTTCCACACCTGGAAACAAGCAAAAAGAAGCGGATCTTCACTTTGTAAAATCAGCAAGGGTGCTGATTTTTCAGCCAAATCAAAAGATAAAAATTGTTTGTAGATGGGCACCCTCCTGCAAAGGAGCAAATCTGAAAAATAGGGCAGCAACAGACCAACGGAAGTAGGATAAACCTACACGGATGTGGGCGACCTAAAAGCAACCCCGAAGAAGATAATTAATGGCGCCTTCCTACAACCTGAAAAATCAGCAAACAACCAACTGATTTTTGGGCGCCCAAAATCTCATTATCTCCTTTGATGTGTGGCACCCTCCTGCAAAACAGAAAAGAGTCAAAATTGAACGGATCTTCACTCCAAAAATTCAGCAAAGGTGCTGAATTTTTGTGATCCCTAAGTGAAGATAATCTCTTTTGGTAGGGCATCCTAAATCAAGCATAGAAGATCCATGGCTCTGATACCATGTAGGAAATCAAAGTGCCAAGATCCTTCTAACATTCAATCTCCATATACAAGAAGAAGAAGAGGGAGAGGGTTAGGCGCCCTCAAGGAGAGAGAAAGTAGTAGCAATGCTTGAAAGGGAATGAATCACAAATGAATAATGAGTACATATAAATAGGCCTTCCAAGAGCCTAGACTCTATTAAACCCTAAGTTCTAGAACCTTCCAAACCCACTACTAATTATAGGGCACCCCCAAAAGTCAAGATAGGTTCCCTTACCATAATTAGACTTTACTTGGACCCACGAGTTACTACTAGACCAAAATTGGGTCCAACTTAACTAAAACTGACTTAACATGGTCTAAATAATAAACCTAACCCATGGTTACACAAGTCTTGACCTTTTGGGTCAAAGTAACCTATGGGAAACTAACATATTATCATTTATTATTTCTAAGAAATCCTAGAAGGCCGGTGTGTAGAATGAACCTCCCAACCATAGGCACCCCGTCCTTGAGTCCTTCTACCTGCTATTCCTGTCAATTGGCACATGGCATCCACATGTGAGTGATCAGTCCACTCGGCATGCATGACCCCTGTGACCGGTGAATACTGAGTGACTCATAGGGTACCACCCCCGTGCCCCGCCAAAGACCTGTGACCCGCTTGGTCACCCCGACTACTTGCCGGCTAGCATCTCGTCATTGACGGCTAGGGTCCCGACGGTCAAAACACACCGCATTTCTGACAGTTTGTCAGGCGGCCACACCGGATCACTGCTCGTGACGCACCGGTCCCAACTTGGGACAAATGTCCTCGTCGGTCACCGACCCTTGCCAATACTAGGCCTTAGGCCCTCTGGTAACCGACCGTGCCAAGATCATGATAGAGCCGTAACTAGGCTCTAACATTCTGTCTCGGGATGCTCCTATTATAATTGATGTTGACACTATTGTTCCTCATTGATGGTACTTTTGTCCATCCCCACATTGGGGGCAATGTTTTTCGATGGGGAAGAGTTATGGACTTGTCTAATTTTACTCACCTCACCATACTTTTATGAAACATATATAGCTCTTTTTAGTCATTTGTTGGCCACGGGCCCTATTTTATTCATGTATAGCCTAATTATCCATTTGTATTTACAATTAGCCAAGGGCCTAACTTTTATTAGTTAAGTACATGGAGTGGGGGTGGGGGTTCTTTAGGAGGGCAAACTGATTTCCCTGCAAAAGTTCTACCTACCTTTATTTTGGATTATACTTTTAGGGTTCCTCAAGGGAGTGTAAGTAGGCCTTATGTACATTTATTTTTCAGCACAATTTGGTACAACTTGGGCTCTTTGTGGAAAGTTTTGCTTTTGCTATTAGTTGTATGGCTTTAGCCATTGATGATATGTGATGTTCTTTATGATTCCTTGTGGGAGATCACTAGATTGCTTCATGTATTGTCAACTTGTGCTTCATTGATACTAGAATCTATGGTTTGATTCATAGCTCATCTTAGGTAGCTACCCTATGGTGAATCATGTTGAAGAGGCTTAAGTCAAGTCTCACAATGATTGTAGCTACTATTGTTGCCACTTGGTTAGTACTTGTCATAGTATCATCATTTTCAACATCATCGCGTCATCAGCGTGATGTACAGAAATAAGAGTTGGAAGTAGTGATGACTAACACTCAGTAGTAGGCTAATCAAAATTGTTGCCTCAAAGGAAAGACAACTAAAATAATTTGACTAAATGCCAAGTATAATTTTCCCTTTGAAGTTGGAGCAAATGTATATGTACATAGTATAGAATAGTGACAATCTATGAAAGCATTATTCATCACCCTCAATAGGTACCTCAAATAATTAGGATAACAAAAAATAAGCATAGTGGTACAAAATAGTCAATCACCACTGGCCAACATCCTCCAACCTACAACATGCAAAATGTTAAAAATCAACAAACCTAAAATAGACTCAATAACCATTTAGACAATGAACTAACAAAACCCTTGAAAGATGGAATGTCAATCTCCCTCACTCCGAGATTTCAAACTGATGAAGATGACCAACATATTCAAAAATATAGCTATTTCCAGCTATTGTTGGCAAAAAACACGAATGAGTTACAAGATGACTTTGACCAAAGCTAGAAAGTTAGGAGTTTTGGAATTAAGGTTTCCAAATGATAGCCAAAGTAAAATGACTCATCTACTTAATCTATTAGATGGCGAGTATCAAATGCAACTATCATAATGTCTCATGATTCGCTAGGTATAATCTTCACAAAAGAAAGGTGAACACCTCTCCTATATCTGATCCAAGCAAAATGCAAAAATATGAATTGATTCAAATGAAACTTCACTGAATTGATGGACAAACGTCAGAGCTCTCCTATACCCAATCAATGTGAATCATCCTAGTGTCCAAGGGCCTGATTATAGGTGTTGATTGCCAATTTATAGTGTGATAGGGCCCAAAATAGGGCTAGGCATGTAAGTGTGACGAGTGACATGTCTTGATATCAAGGACCTACTACCATGTTTGAAGTTTCAACCAATTTTGAAAACCTCTTGAATTTGCTTAAGTTATAATTTTAGCAGCGAGTATTGAGGTCACCAGTTTGATTCTAAGGTTCGAATACAAGGTATCTTGCTATCATTGGTCCAGTATCTACTACTATGTTTCAACACAATTTCAAGGAGCTCTTCAAGTTTCGACCTTCTTACGTCATGACTTATAGCAATGAGCACTTGTCAGAGTTCGGTAGCACAAAGAATCACCCGGTCTAGTAGATGACAACATGCACAAAGCGCACCCGAGGGCCATGCGTGGAATCCCATCCCCACCACCTAGCAACCCACCATCCCTTTGACCCCCAAAGTTTGGTACCAGCAGACTAGGGAACATTATCTACTTTGAGCTTATATGGAGGCTATTAAGCATCTAAACATTGCTTATGATATATTTCTTGCACCTAGGTGTGCCACAAGCTCCAACACCCTACAAGGAAAATCAGTGAGCCTCCAGGCTCCTACAAAGGACTCGAGAGTAATTGCTTTCTATTGATTCTCTATTGGAATTAGAACCAATGAAAAATGAAGGGACAAATGACAAGCAGTTTCCCAACCAAATAGCTAGTCCCTCTAGGAAAGGACCAAAATTGTGTGCATACGTAATCATTGCCATGTGAATAGAAATAAGCAAGGGTTTAAAGCAACCATTGTCTGGATAACATCACCAATCCTGCCAATTCCTAGGCCGATAATATTCAATAAGCCCTAAATAAGTGTTAGATTGAGTTAACAGCTCACTCACTTAAATAGAAGCTCACCACTCTTATGGAGACAACATATCAACCTTAATAAGAGGAGCACATTTTTCTTCACTACACATGGCCATGACATGCTTCATAGCTTTAGAAATGGATCCATGAAAATGAACTACTCATAAAAGTGAGAAGAAAGTAGCCATCGATTTTAGTTCCAACATATATCTTGACAAAACTAGAATCACTTGTTAGGTGAAGATATTGAATGCCTAATGTCCAATAATGAAACGAAGGGAGTTTGAGAAAGAAAGATCATTGTATACCCACCATTCGATGCTCCACAAGAAACCTTATCGTCTCTCTTACGCCTGAGGATATCAGATTTGATGTGAAACCTAGAAATATTTTACATTTACTTGTCTCTCTATATTCAAGACTTTTTTCTTCCTCATTGCAATCTTCTGCTATTGGCTCATCACTTAGCCTCCAATCCAGCTGCATCACATTCGTCAAGACAAACAAAAAAATGTTTAATTTCATGATACTTATTTTGCTCCAACGTTTTCATATTTCAAGCAAAGACAAAAATAAAAGGTCAACCTCACACACTAAGAAAGTCTCTAAACTATACGAGACTATAAATAAACATTTTAGAGCTTTTGGAGATGTTGAGCATTTGGAAATGATTCATCAATTATATCATGATTCATGGCATACATGCGAAAGAGATGACGAAAACTACCAATGCCAAGGATTGCAACACATCTTTTCAAATTGTGAATACTCAATTGATAACATACTAACTTCGCATTTTCAAAGTTCACAAATGAGCTTGTTAAAATCAAGAAGTCCTCGAAGCATTGAGCATGAAAAACTTCAGCAATATCTACTCTCTCTCTCTCTCAGTAATATGAGGATCGAGGATATATTCTTTTAGCGGGGGACTTCAATGCCAAGACTGGGTCTAGGCAAACGGAATTTCACAGAGCAGTAGATGATCCACAACGGATACATGCACTTGATTGGGATGATCTTGGTCTTATACGGCGATCGGCGGATGCAGCGGGTCCAGTCACATCATATGGGGAGCAGATGCTCAGTTGGGTGAGGCTCATGGACTGGCCATATATAATGGCCTTCTTCAGCTGCTAGGCTCTGGTGACTACACTTGCTTCCCACATAGTGGAAGACATAGCGTCGTCGACTATTTCATGGGTTCACCGTTTCTCCTTCACTTCATTTCATCCTTCTCTGTACACCGCACCACTCTTTCTGATCATTCATATCTCTCACTCTCTGTCGGTCATCTCCCCATCACACCTATTTTCTCTTCGACCCCTACAGTTAAACCCACCTACCGCTACACTTCACATCACACACCACTGTACAGAGAAGCCCTCTCCAATCTCCTTACCTATTTCCCACATGAGCATACTTTAGAGGCGCAGTCCCTCTTTCTTGTCCAGACCATCCATACTGCAGCTTCCATTGCCTTTCCATCCCCATGGCCCAAAGACCAGCAATGTCATAGACCCTATAACCCCTGGTATGATCAGGAATGCATCCAGCTACATCAGAACCTCATATATGCTCGCTCCCATCTTCCTCATATGACCAAAACCATATCTCGTGTCTACCGTAGAACCACAAAAAAAAAGAAAATTGCATACGAGATTGGTCAGGGTAAGAAACTGATGGATCTCCTCTTTAGTTCTTCCTCAGGTTCATTCTGGAAGAGGTTCCTTCCACGGTCACCCCCACCACGGATCACAGACCTCAGCACTTGGGTCGCATATGCCACATCATTGTACACCATCCCAGATACCCCTCCTCTTCCCACCTCTTGTCTCACGGATACTTCTGCCATATTCACTAACGAACTTATAGAGAAGGCCATCACACGACTCCATTCCCATAAAGCCAAAGACATTGATGAGCTAGAGGCTGAACTTCTAAAGTATGCTCCCGACATCCTCTCACCCTTTCTCTCCATCCTATTCAACCGAGCTGTCACCTCTAATTTTCCCTCTCCATGGTCCACAAACCTCATTCACCCTATCCATAAAGGTGGGGACCCCATGAAAGCTGACAACTACCACACCATTATGATCAGTCACCTCTTCGCCAAAGTATATGGTTCTATCCTACAGTCAGAGATCGGTACAGAGATGGATGCCAGATCACTCCATGCCATTGGACACGCGGGTTTTAGATCGGGATATACTACATCGGATCATATCTTTACTTTGAGGTCCATCATTGAGGAGGCTAAGGCCGAGAGGGAGCATGTATACTGCTGCTTTGTGGATTTCCGCAAGGCCTTTGATTCTGTGCCTAGGCATCTATTGATACAGAGACTTCATGATCGGGGCTTTCAGGAGGATACTATACAGGCGGTAGTAGCATTGTACAGGCGAGTTATTGGCAGGGTCCGACTATCAGGAGTTATTTCACCGGAGGTGGTCAGTACTATTGGGGTCAAACAGGGATGTCCACTCTCTCCTACACTTTTTGGTCTTTACATTGACGAGCTAGAGCATGTTATACGGAGTGATGGAGGGGACCTCATTATTGCTATTCTCCTTTATGCTGATGATGTGGCTTTGCTTTCACGGACGAGAGAGGGTTTGCAGCGACACTTAGATGCTCTTCTTTCTTTTTGCACACGGTGGGGTTTGTCGGTGAATGTGGCCAAGACTAAGGTTATGGTGTTCAACACCTCTAGGTCTTTCATGATGCGGCAGGAGCTTCTATGGGATGGTCATCCACTAGAGGTTGTTGATTCCTATACATATCTAGGAGTACTATTCTCGGGGCCTACGTTCAGCATGAGACACGCAGCTATTTCCCGGGTACGGAAGGGCTATGCCTCACTAGTAGATTTGGAGAGACTATGTTTCAGCTCACACATCAGAGATGCGACTAGTAAGTGTCGGCTCTTTGACACTATGGTTGTGCCCTCTGTTATGTATGCTTCCGAGACATGGAGTACTGGTCTGACAGCTATTGATTGGACATATATCTCCCGGCTCCAGATTCGTTTGCTCTCCCGGATGATACGGGCTAAGCCCTCAGTACCACACCAGATTATATTGGCGGAGTTCGCGGTCCCCCCCATTCAGATTGAGGCCTTATTCCATATTGTGACATTCATACAGAGGTTAGAGGATCTTCAAGACGGGGGTACACATTATGTAGTTGCAACTTTATCTTCATCCCGGCGCCTACACTCAAAGGGACACCTTTTCTCATGGTACTCCCAGGCTTGCCGTCTCCTCTCCACATTGGGTATCCAGATCAGTGACCTACCTGCGGGCACCCACCAGTACATCAGAGACCTCCTTTACAGATCATATCTTCATATCACTTGGCAGGGTCCATTGGAGACCAAGAGTGAGTTTTATCGTACACGCTTTCTATCTCTTGATCCGGCTGGCTGCCCCATAGTATCTGGTTACTTGCTGAGGAGTATATCACATAGTCTACGAATAGCGATGGGTCAGTTTCGGGTTTCTTCACATCAGCTGGCCATTGAGACCGGCAGATACAGTGGCACCCCACGAGAGGACCGGCTTTGTAGCATGTGTGTTATGCATGAGATTGAGGACGAGTCACATTTCCTCTTCAGATGTCCAGCCTACTATGAGATTCGGGGGCGGTACTATTGCTTGTTCAGAGAGCACCCAGTTACACTTTCTACCTTGATATCTTATGAGGACCCTAGATGTGTCGCACTGATGATCCGAGAGATGTCAGACCTAAGGAGGAGGAGACTAGATGATACACATTCCCTGACACAGCTGAGCATTGATGAGTGCATATCCCGTCGGAGACAGAGATCCGAGGTACCCATAGGCAGCGATTCAGATGGAGAGGCCGAGACTCCCGATTCCTTCGTACATCGGCATCAGAGACCATGTCGACGGCCAGAGAGACAGCCAGCTATTAGACCACAGCCCAGAGTGCCACGGTAGCAGAGACGACACCGACAGCCTATCCGGCGACAGAGGTCCAGGGCACATCTAATGACACCTTCACAGCATACCATCCACCATTTCTTCCATGCTGATGGGCATCATGATATACGATTCCAGGCTATTGGATCCTGACTGGGCCAGCCGTCTTTATGCATTGTATTTGCAGTTATTGTTTTATAGATGATTGAGCTTTAAGCTCCTATGTGCACACTTGACATGTACCTTTTCTTAGTCCTATGTACCAAAGGGTATTCAAGGACATTAATAAAATCTTTCTTTCTTTCTTTCTCTCTCTCTCTCTCTCTCTCTCTCTCTCTCTCTCTCTCTCTCTCTCTCTCTCTCTCTCTCTCTCTCTGCCAACACCACTAGCTGATCAAGGGCCTGCTAAAGAATCACTACTAGATACTCTAATCGGATGCCTGTCATCGCTGATCTCTGATATGCTGACTACGCCCAAATGCATGTTGTGCCATCTCCAGGTTTGAGTTGTGATTCTCAACTCAGTTGTCTACTTGCTGAGATGCAACCCGCCTCCTCCATCATTGCAAATTCAACAGCTTAATCCTTGCAAAATCGCCGCTATCTTCAAGTCTAAAATGCCTCATCGTAAAGGGGCTGATGCCCTACTCCTCACCCATCTTTCATTTCCAGCATTACTTCAGCATCTTCCTCACAGCCAAGTCTTCCTTCTCCCTCTCCTTTTATGTCTGTTGCAGACCCTATTTTGCCATCAAATCCTCTTCTTCACAATAGTGAACCTATTGTAGCTCTCCCTTTGACTCTAGCCACCCCAGAAGCATCTCTACGTCCATTCGCCTTGGTCGCTCTTCTTCATGAAGATCAACTCCGTATATTCCAATACATTAACAATCACAAGAAACGACTTGCTTCTCATGCATCTATGACTCTAGTTGTGCAATCGCACCTTCAGAAGCTAGATACGTCTATTGAAGATCTCATTGAAAGAAGTTGCAGCTATCAAAAGTGAACTCTCACACGACTAATTCAACTAAGATCCACCAGCTTGAAAATAAGGTGGAGCAGCATTATACGGCTGTCCAGATTTAGCCAGATGTACTTAAAGGTTCGAGTACTAATATTCCTCCACCTCCTCCTTGACCTTCATTTATCTCAACTATGTTCACCCAGAGCCGTCTGCAAGAGCAAAAAGCTCTTAATGTTCGGGTCAGAGGTATTACGAACTCGTAGGATGTGTAGGCAAAGCTACGAAGTTTTTGGAAGAGACTCTTCAACACCATAACAAAGATATGGATACTGCATGGCGGTCTAAGAAGGATTCAAATACTCTAGGTAAGAGATCAAAATTGCAGGATACCAAGACGAAGACCTTACTTTCGTTCACGTTCAAGAACAAAAAATGCAAGACAAGAAGCTTTAACAAATTGAAAACTGTTGATCTACAAGGATGGTACTATTCGATTTGAAGATTGTAAATCTATTGCTATGAATGAGAGTTCGATTAAGATACACGAGATTGTTCAAAGTTAGAGTCAGAGTTAGAGAACTGAAGAGATGTCCAATTGAACTTGTAAATGGTCTACATACCATATCTTTTTTCAGTTCTGTTAGTTGACGGCATTGATCTGTCTAGTTTCCATCTTTTTGATGTACTGTTCAATCTTATATGCCTTATGACATGGAAAAGACATTAATAAAGCTTCTTCTTTTTCTTCCTCTCTCTCTCTCTCTCGCCCCAGCAGTGATGGCACCCTAGCAACTTCTTCGCCCTACCTCCATCCATGGCACCTAAGAAAAGGGGGGGAGCTAGCTTCCCCCACTCACCATCGCACTCCCCTCATCTTCTAGCAGCTGCCACACAAGCAGCAAGCATGGCAGAACTGCCCGCTGCCAATGCAGTTGTCACGCTGCCTGCTGGAGGATCTGCTACACTGGCAGCCATGCAGGCAGTGCTGCCTGCTGCCAGCATGGCTGCATTGCCTGTTGCCTCGCTAGCAGCAGGGCTGCCTATTGTTGAAGTCGTCAAGGCAAAGCTTCTACTGCCACGTTGTTGCCTTCTTCTGCTGCCCACTGATGCCTCCTCTTCCTATTTTGCATCTGCTTCATCTTCATTTGTTGCTATCCCTACAAAAAACATCTATACACCCAGGAAAGCTTATGAAGGTTATTTGAAAGCTGAAGTGGGTTCTCTCAGACTGGAAGTACAAGAAATCAAGATGGCAATGGCGAAGCTCATCCAAGATAATATGCTTCTGACACAAAGTTTAGTTGCTGGAAGGCATGTCATCCCCATTTGAAAACAAGATCAATTAGTTGGAGAGACATTTGAGCGAACACAGAGATGTACGTATTCTTTCTTATGTGCCTTTTGGCATCGATAAGACATCAATAAAGCTCTCTCTCTCTCTCTCTCTCTCTCTCTCTCTCTCTCTCTCTCTCTCTCTTACCGCCTCCTATGGCACCTAAGAAAAAGGAGGGTGTTCTTACACCCCCCTCCCTGTTGGACACCCCCCCATCACCGGTAGTGATGGAGGAGCCGTCTTCGGTGACAGAAACTATCAACATGGCTGCCATTGACTACACTCCTTCCAAACCTACCGAAAGTCTTTTTGCTTATGATCTTAGTTTTATCCGGCAAGAAATTCTTGGACTTAAGAAACAACTACACCTCTTTGAAGCTGAAAATAGCAAGTTAGCTAAGGATCTTTTTGGTGTCACGGAACGTGTGGAGCAGCTTGAGCAAGAAAATATATATCTTAAGCAACGAATTGCAGAAAAAAGTGCCTTGGAGGAGACTTCCAACAAGATCAATAGCTTGGAGAAACAAGTCGAGGAGACGAAAACGTGGGCAGCACTCTTCAAACCGGATGATATGGGCAGCAAACTCTCATCACTCGCAAAACAGGTTGAAGAAACGACATCGATCCTTAAGCAAGGTAATCACTCTCAGATTTCATCTTTTCCGAAGGAAAACGATTTGGAGACAGTTTTGGGTGAACAAGCCAGAAGGGCCAAAAAAGCCTTTAACATTAGAGTAAGAGGCATTGCCAATGGTGGAAAACCGTTGGAAGAAGCTACGGATTTGCTCATTTCCAAGTTATCTCATGTGGCTGACGGTTTTGATACTGCTTGGCGCAGTAAATTTGATGACAATGTTTTGTTTATCAAGTTCCGCTCGCTTTCACAACGCAATGCTGCCCTTCGGCTTAGGGCAAAGCTTAAAGGTACTTTCATTTATATGGATGATGACTTAACAAATACTCAATGGTTGGCAAGAAAAAAGATTATCCTTGAAGCGAAAGAGAAAGGGCAAAGGGTTGTTTTTATTGACGGGAAACCGAGATTTTTCGACCTTCCACAATAGGAACTAGGGGCCCCCGGATATAGAAGCTACCCGAGATCCCCTACCAATTTGAGACTTGGCTTCTGGAATTGTAATGGTTTTTTATCTTCGTCATCAGCCGGAGACTTTGCTGATTTTATTAGAAAATGCGACATTTTGTTGTTGGCTGAAACTCATGAGTCCTTATATCATCCTCTTCCAAATATACAGGAGTACTCTTGGCATTCTGCTTTTCGTCCATTTGTTAGGGGAAAAACTTGTCGAGGATCTGGAGGAGTAGCTTGTTTATACAGAGACACCACAGTTCAGATGGTTAAACAAGATCCATACGCTCGCTATATTTGGTTACACATTATTGGCTCACTATTGGGATTACCTCAGGACATCTATATAGCTGTATGCTATTTTGCTCCACAGACCTCAGTGTTTGCTGAGTTTGGCGGGGACCCTTTTCAGGCTCTCTCAGATGATATTGCTATCTTTTCTCAGCAGGGTTCCATTTTACTAGCAGGTGATTTCAACGCCCGCACAAGCTCTAGACAAACCGAATTTCATGCAGCTACGGATCTTCTCAGGCTTTACCCTTTGGATATGGGGCTAGACCGGGTATCACAGGATGCAGACACTCCAGCTACATCTTTCGGGGAGCAGTTGATCACTCTAGCAGAGACACACGCTCTTGCCATTTTGAATGGCCTCACACAGTGGCCTTCCTCATCAGCATATACATGCTATCCTCATGGTGGAGGACATAGTGTGGTCGACTACTTCATTGGATCACCTGCTTTGATCTCTCACATTTCTGATTTCTCTATCACACCCCCTACCATTTCCGATCACTCACTCTTACACATCTCACTTGGTCACATAACCTCTTCTTTGCAAATTTCTTGCTCTCTTCCCACTCATAAACGTATTCCTTTCACCCAATCTGGATTCACTAATTACACCACAATCTTATCCCAACTACTCGCTAACTTCCCGTTCATGGCACCAATTGACCAGCAAGCCACTTTTCTCTCTACATCCCTCTTAGCTGCTGCTTCCTCATCCTTCCCCACCAAAACGACATCATCTCACAGAAGTGTTCACAACAGATGGTATGATGCAGAATGCCGCTCTCTTCACAATCATGTGACATATGCCAGGTCACACTCCCCTGCCACACTCAAACAATGCCAGAAAGAATATCATAGAACCACCAGAACAAAGAAGATCAAGTACCTACAATCACTCTGCCAAAAAATGATCAACTCTTTAGATTCACCCTCCTCCTCTTTTTTCTGGAAACATTTCACCAGACACTCTTCAACATTGGCCCCCATAGCCATCGAATCCTGGATCGAGTATGCCACGGAGTTATATACCACGGACTCTCCTCCTACCTCACTCTCACCGAGACCTGACCACTGCTCACTTTTCACCCCTGACATGGTTGAAAACGCCATTAAACATGCCAAACTAAATAAAGCCACTGACTATGACTCCTTAAGTGTAGACTTCCTAAAGCCCGTAGCACATCTCATCTCCCCTTACATTGCTCATGTTTTTAACACAGCTGTTACTTCTGGTTTTCCTACGGCTTGGTGTACTAATATCCTTCACCCCATCCTCAAGGCAGGTGATCCCATGAATGTAGGAAACTACCGCACCATTATGATTGGTCACACTCTAGCTAAGATATATGGCTCTATACTACAGACAGTCACTGGATCTTTTGCTGAAACTGAGGGTTTACACGCTATGGGTCAAGCTGGTTTCAGACCGGGATATTCTACTTCAGACCAGATCTTCATTTTGAGATGCATTATTGAGGAGGCTCGACATCGGAAACAGAGAATTTACTGTTGCTTTGTGGATTTTCGCAAAGCTTTTGACTCTGTTCCACGACATCTTCTTTTCCAGAGACTGTCTTCACTTGGCTTTTCAGAGGATACTATTGCTGCGATCATTACTTTATATGAGCGAGTCTTGGCACGTTTCAGAGATGGTAGTGGCTGGTCCTCACAGATACATTCTACCATTGGGGTGAAGCAGGGTTGCCCCTTATCACCCACTCTTTTTGCACTATATATAGATGACCTCGAGCGGATTATTCGCGAGGAAGGTGGAGAGGGCTGTCCCCTAGCAGACATTATTATCCCCATTCTCTTGTACGCTGATGATGTGGTTCTCCTCTCATCCTCTGCAGCTGGTTTACAGAGTCACCTTTCTGCTTTACATCACTTTTGCCAGCGTTGGGGATTGACGGTTAACCTTAAGAAGACTAAGATTATGGTGTTTAACACCAACAGACAGCATATGAGAGATGTGATTTTCTATTATGACGGGCTACCGATTGAGATCGTGACCTCCTACACCTATTTGGGAGTTCTTTTCTCTGGTCCGCTACTCACTTTTCGACCAGCAGCCACCGCCAGGCTCCGCAAGGGGCATACCGCTCTTGTGCATATGGAGAGATTTTGCTCTACTTATTATGTGCAGGATCCTGCTACCAGATGCCTACTATTTTCTGCTACTGTCTCCCCAGTTGTGCTATATTCGGCTGAGACTTGGTGCCCTGATTTATCACGCGATACATGGAGAGATCTTACTCGTATCCAGATTCTCATGCTCAGTAGGATAATTCGGGCTAAGCCCTCAGTACCACATGATATCATACTAGCCGAGTTTGCTTCTCCTCCATTAGTTGTTGGTGCTATGTTTCAGATCATCACCTTTCTTCACAGGGTATCAGATCTAGATACCTCTAGATACATTGTTGCTGCTCTCACTTCATCTTGTACCCTTGCAGATCAGGGAGCCAAGCACTCTTGGTATCGCAGTGTCTCAGCCCTTCTTCAGACTTGGGGTTTATCCGCACTTGATCTTCCGAATGGAACCCATGCTTATATCAGACAGCAGATTTACCGGAGCTACATACGCACTATATGGTCACATCCTGATCCAGATAGGGTCAAGCTACATTATTATGGCACACATCTTTTACGGCTGGACGTTTCGGGCTTGCCTATTCTTCCAGTTTATCTTACACAGACGCTATCTTTTGGTCTGAGATATCGTATAGGACAGCTTCGAGTCTCTTCTCATCAGCTTGCTATCGAGACAGGTAGATACACAGACACTCCCAGATTGCAGCGGATATGTCAGCTTTGTTCTCTTCAGGAGGTGGAAGATGAGTTTCATTTCATCTTTCGTTGCCCAGTATACTATGAGATTAGAGGACGATACCATTGTTTATACCGAGATATTCCCCTCACGTTGAGCTCCTTCCTCGAGTATCCAGATGCTAGATGTGTGGGTCTTCTTTTGAGAGAGATGTATATTTTACGAGCTTCACTTCTACCTACGCTCTCAGATATGGATTCCAGTCAGGCTCACATTACTCAGTTCTTCCAGAAGCGAGACAGAGTGGATATTTCGGTTGCGGATTTTGACGTCCCCGTCCGAAGATCGAAGACACAGAGAGTTTCGGCTCAATCCAGTGCTACTAGATCTTCATACGCCTCCCACCAGCCTACATCACGACCCACTACTACCATCACTCATTACTTTCAGCTTGCTCGTAGCTAGTTTCCTCCGCGGAGCAGGTGGTTAAGCTCTTGCTTTGTACCCTCACCAGCTGGTGGTCAAGCTTGGATACTTTTTCTCTTAGAGACAGAGGGATCGATATTTTAGTTTTAGTTTTACTGTCTTTTCATTGGTAAATAAGTCCTTATGCGGACAATGCTTCTCACATTTTGTACTCTCTTTTGTCTTATGTGCCCCTGGGCACCAAAAGACGTTAATAATAATAATTCTAATTCTAATTCTAATTCTCTCTCAAATCCATGAAAATTGTTATTTTCATGTGTTCTTGATCCTTGGGTATATTGCCATAACAAAGTCGCATTCTTGGTCATGTACAGCTTATCCTTCTGATCAAGACATATTCCTTCATAAGAAAGTTTCTTGAAGACACTACGCAAGTAGGTACACCCTTTCAAAGATGCTCCTTTTAAAAATTACACCCCTTGGGCCATATAAGTGCCTCTTTGAAAGATTTATACTCCCTCTAACAATAAACAAAGTTCTTGGAGACAAAAATATCAAACTCATCATTTCATTTTGCTCCTTGCTCAAGGAATACAGCCTTGAGCTGGAAAAATAACCCTTTATGACACAATTGAAGGAGCGTGAAAGGAATCTAACTAACCAAAATATCCCACACTAAAACTTTTACATGTAGAAATATTCTAGACAACACATGCTTCAAATATGTGATGACAGCAACCCTTCTATTCAATGTGCCAAGAGTGTAATCTCAAAGCTTGGCAGGTCTTTGGCACTTTCCATCGTGACAGAATATCCCTGGCCACAAACAACCAGATTCTTCTATGTTAACAAAAAGATGAGTAATAAAGTAATGTTTCCACACCCTTTTCATAGCTTCATTCATGAGGAACTCTCTGAAACTAAGAACGTGAACATCTATCGTAATTTCTTGTCTAATACTTGCAAGCAAAACACTTCTAAGCTTTCAATTGAGATAGACTACAATTTTTGTCTTATTGATTTCTGCTCATGCTGGTATGCATAGAGCTTTGAATTCCTCGTGTTGCCAATCGGTTACATTATCAAAACATTTCTGAAAGTCCCAACCCTCTACATTGATTACAAGAGTGGCCATGGATGCTTTATCCTCGTGCAATCGTACCAAGTTTGTGCAGCATCTAAAATTCTCAGAAAAACTCGCAGCGTATAACCTAGCATTCAAAAAGCAGACCGCATTGACTCTTCCGTCCACACCTCACAAGCAAAAGTGAGAACGTTCTGTAGGAATCTTTTTCTCAGCTGTTTAGTAGTTTAATACTTCTACAAGCTAGCTAGACAAGTAGAAGCAGCAACTTCTAACCAATATTAGCTAACATGTAATGTAACAGCTACTCTGAATACAAAGCTCTACGCAATATCAACTAGAATAATTCATAGAAGCGCACTACTCTTTAATGAGCCCTGCCCAGAAAAGTAAGTTAAAAGCAGCCATTTCTAAAATCATCTAGGCAAAAAACGAGAAAAAAAATACTTAATAGAATAAAATTGGTTCTCTGTGAGGCTGATAGCATATTTTTACTTTACCATGGCGTTCACAGTGGAGATTGCCTGGCCCAGGTGGGATGCCTGAAATCCGGTGTAGTACATGGATTGTAACAGCGCTTCATAATCCACACCATTGTTGAAATCGTAGCCAGATACCACCTCCGCCTTGCCCTCCAGATTCTGCGATGCTCGCATCACATTCTCATGCGCTTCCATCACCACGTCTCCATTCGCCATCTCTTCTCGCTCTCGCTCTCGCTCTCTCTCTCTCTCTCTCTCTCTCTCTCTCTTGCCCTCTCTCTCTCTGCGTACGAAATGAAAGGAATGCCATAGACTTCATTGTATAAGTAGCTATGTCCTGGGCGGGCGTATCCTGATGGCACGGACTAAATCAAAGCGCTCCATCGTTAGATCTAGTCATGAGCGTAAAGATTCTGCCACGTGTTTGAGTAATCGGCCGTTGAGAAAGTTCCAAGAGAGGATATGAGACGTGGCAAGAATCCAGGTGATCACGCTTTAGAAAGTATCGTGTCAATAAGGCCCATGAGGCGTGATGAAGGACCAGTCCTCGGAGAAAAGCTGAAAAGAAAAAGCAGCTCTCACACTAAAGGCTGACAAGGAAAAAAAAAAGGACTAACCCACTAAAGGTTACAAGACAAAGAAACAGAAAAAGGAGCTCAAGGTGTCACCAGCCTTGGAAGTCGGCATTTGGAAGTCGCAGGGCATGTCAAAAGCCTATCCATGTGTAAAAGAAACGCCAAATAATTGACAGCCTTTTAATGTACATCAGAAGGAGCTTAGCTAGATGACATTTTGGTCAGCAACAACAAGGGATTGGCTATGATGAGACCTTTGCACCCGTGGCAAAGATGGTAACATTTGAGTCATCATCTCACTTACTACACTTTATGGATGGATCTATGGCAAATAGACGTTACAAATGCATTCTTGAATGATGATTTTGAGTAGGAAGTGTACATGGAGCAACCCGAGAGCTACATTTCATCAACAAAGCCAAATCATGTGTGTCTACTACAAAAGAGTTTGTATGGCCTTAAGCAAGAACCAAGGAGTTGGTATGCTAAGCTTAACACTTTTTTAATCTCTCAAGGCTTTGTTATGAGTGAGCATGATCATTCACGTTATTATAGGTTTTCTGGAAATAATGTTACCATCTTGCTAATCTATGTGGATGATATCATCTTGACTGGTGGAGACAATCAAGATGTGGAGGATATCAAGAGTGCTCTTAAGGAGTTTGAAGTGCATGATCTTGGTAACTTGCCTTACATTTTGGGAATAGAAGTCATTAGATCTTCTCAATCTACTTTCATTTGTCAAGAGAAGTATGCTAATTCTATTCTAGAAAGATTTCATATGGTAGATGCAAAAGCTAGTGATACACCTATGGAGTCTCATGTAAAGCTAAGTATAAGACGTAGTGAAATATCCTTCAAGGACATTACTCTCTATAAAAAGCTAGTTGGTTCACTCATCTCTCTAACCATTACTAGACCAGATCCAAGCTATTGTGTTGGAAGATTGAGTCCATTCATGCAAGATCCTAGTGAGGAGCATTGGAAGCTAGGAAAGCGAGTTTTGAGGTACATCATTGGAACTCGAGATTTTGGCATATTGTATGAGGGATCACCATCTAATCTTTTTAGATTTTCAGATTCGATATGTTGGAGATGTAATGAATAGGAAATCCATTAGAACTCATTGTATTTTCATAGGTGATGGAGCTACATCATGGATGTCGAAGAAACAAGCCACTATCTCATTGTCATCTAGTGAGGCCGAGTACAAAGCTCTTACACATTGCACAAAGGAGATAGTATGGATCAAGAGGATGATCAAGGATCTTCACTTACTGAATTTTTCAGAGAGCCCAATCAATTTTTGTCACAATCAATTAGCCAAAAGGTTGGCAACCAGTCCTATCTTTCATGCTAGGAGCAAGCATACCTCAATACCATTTTGTGAGGGAGCAAGTTATTGCAAAGGAGATGGAGCTTCTACATGTGTCCTCACTAGTACTAGGATAAGAGAGGGGTTGATTGAGTGGAAGAAATTATGTAATTAGAGGTAAGTTGGATTGGAAAACTGTTGAGAGTGAATGTTATTCGTCTCAGAGATTTTTCGGATATGTTATTGACTCATGAGAAATAGAAAATCTTTTGTAGCTGAGTTACAAGATCTCAGTGAGATATGTGAGTAACATATGTGGATTTTGGAAGAATCTGCTGAATAAGAATTTGTTTATGTACTTTGTCATAGTGGGATTATTCACATATGTGCACGATTAATCTTGTATGAATCTACTGTGTATTCCTGGTTACTAGTTGGTGCACTTAACCTAGTCGGTAAACATAGACATATGATCAAGTATTGTTTTGACATATACTTGCAAAGTTAACGGATCTTTCTATGGAAAATTTATGAGTTAACTAATAAAAGATTTGGATAAGGATCTAAGGTTTTATGCTAGTATAATTAAGATCTGCACCTAGACATTTGAGATTTTTGAATCATTGTCAATTAACTTGAGTAGTCGATTACTCCAAGATGAAGTTAATTGGTTAAACGATCAATGAGATGGGGGGTTCACCAAGAACTAATGGTTTGTTAATTATATTGCTTGTAAGACGCATGATTAGTGAATCATTTGGATTCATCAGTTAAAATTATGTGCATTGGATATACAATATTTTTGGGATAGAGTATTCCTTAGTTAAGGAATAGACTCAGCTCATTAGTGATTGTGTCCTAGAGCGATCAATTAGATAACAAATCATAATGAATCCAAGAATAATATCTGAATTGATATTCAGCAGGTTTTTGGGTATCTAGATTTGATTCTACATTGTAATCTAAAGTTTTTGTAGTTGAAGATGATTGTCATTTTGGTATGCGTTTAGTTTTTAATTACTAGTGGTTAATATACCTTGAATCTTGCACTTCAGTTAAAAAATCCTGTTTGAAGAATATTCCTAAATCTAGTATTTTCGTAGTGGAAAGATTTTGGAATGATTCTTACTTTTCCTGAGTTATGTTGGACATATACTCCAGTATCTTGTAAATGATTAAGTATGGTTTTGAATTCTAGAAAATTATGATTGACGAATCATACGAATCTAAATATTTATGATTGACGGATCATGATAGATACTTAATTATTGTCAGAGGATTTAAAGGAATAATGATGATTCTCAAGTGTGATAATTAATTCTTAATCTATTAATTGAGTAAGAGTTCAAATCAGTGTTTTGAATATCTTTACTCCAGTATTTTAATTGAGAACCTATGGATCTCACAAACATTATCTTATTTATCTAGTGGATGCTATTTTGCTACAGTTTATGGTCTGCAGATGCTTGAGTATAGTTCTTCATTTGATTGGATCTCCAGTTATCATAGGAGACAGACAAGTCTATTAAGATGAGTGAATCTTATTTTCTGACATTTGGTGTTAGAAATAAGAGCATATAACTCAAAAGAGTATCTGGGATACTCATTCTATATCTTAATGATTCTCCTAGAGATTTTAGTTGAATGAATTATCATATCTTAGAATTGGATTCTAAGGATAATTGTACTTGGAAGTTTTTTATGAATTATCTACCAGAGTTTGTGGATAATTTCATACTATATTTATTATTATTTTCTTTAACTTTAAATCTCCTAAGTTAGGGAATATTTCACTTAGTGGTTCATGTAAGTGTTTTACATAAAGGTGGTATTACTAACTTGTGTTGAGTGTAATCCTATTGAGAAAATATATCTCTTAATGTACTTTTCCAAACCAGAGTTTGTACTCTGAAACAGAGATTAACGGTTGAAAACAGTTTTTCTTTGAGTACTTGTTTGATATGAAAGTCAGACTAAGGATAATGATTTTCTCGGTTAATACTGAAAGTTAAAGAAACTGTAATTCTTTCCTGTTTTGAGGAGCTTCTAAGGATAGAAGCAGTCTAAGGAGGGAAGAATGTCATGGCCATATTTGGTTAAGGACCTAGAATAGTCCTAATATGGTAGACTGGCCCTCCGGTATTCGAGATTGTTGGTCATGCCATGATTTAATTCCATGTCAAGGCCAGTTTGTGACTAATAACCTTGAGAGGACCCAAACACTCTAATTGAGACATATGGAGTATTGCATGTCTGTGTGACGGATATAGGCAGGAGGACTGCATGAAGAGATGCGATCTATTTATAGTTGACCTGCATGGGAGTTGCATGGTTTCATGCACAGGACTCTAGTCTCTATATAATGAGGTAGGGATTCTCTCATCGACATATTGGGTTTAGGTTACCAGTTTCTCTCTTCTCCTCTTGCTTCACATGGCATGGCTTGGGGGCTAGATCCATGTTTGATATAGGATTGGTTGGGCGGTTTGGCTCCATTGTCTCTCTTATTGTATTCTCCTATCCTCATCTTAGGGGTAATCCTTTTAGGATCCTTACTCATGCGCGACCAGTATGCGGGTATTGGAAAGTAGACTGCAATAGTTGATTCTCAGAGATACGTATGTCGTTAGCTGCCATCATCTGTAGGTCTGATTTTCTTGATTCTGCTGCTTGCTGGTTGCACCTTCCTCTGCCCACGTTCTGCCTGCTGCCTTCAATGATGGCTCAGCATGATAACTTTTCCAAAAGGATTTCTTGGCCCTCACTGGCAGGTCTACTATTGCACCATGATGGGCGTGATCTCCTGTTTCTGCTCAGCTCGCTGGTTGCCTTGTGATTTGCTTCTGTTTTACTGCTGGTCTGAGCTCTCCTCCTCTGATCATGATCTACTGGCTTGTTGATCTACTCTTTCTTGCTTTGACAGTGCTCTTACTTGTGCTCTCTACTGCTCATGGCCACTGCTACTGGTCGCGCCTTGCTTGCTGCTACACTGTCTAGCAGTGCTCTACCTCATAATTTAGCCACAAGTAGTGTTATGAATTGGTTTTTCAAAGCATGCCTTCTCTCAAAGCACAACTTTGATAGCTTTTTGCAGCACTGGCTTCTCTCAAAACAATGGCTACGTCACAACATAGATCGTTCACAAAGTGGTAGAGCAATGGGTCTCCTTACAATGCATTGGCATTCAACAAGTATTGTGATTCCTTACAAAGCAAAAGAGTGACTCAAGATGGAGATTGATGTTGAGAGTAAAGAAGACCAACCTTGATCACTGAGAGCTCAACATTGTCTAAAACACAACCTTCAACACCAGTTCTTAGAGTTCAAAGGAAACTCCAACATTTCAGCATGAGATGGCAGTCCTGAGAACACTTTTTGGAGCAGCAGTAAAACTCAGCAGACCAATCCAAGGAGCCATAACCAGTGACTAAACAACATCTTTCTAAAATACTATTCTCAGTACACCAGAGTGCCATAGGAGAGGAAGTCTCATTGTAGATCAGGATCAGCTTGAGAACTCATGCAAGAACAGGAGAACTATGCACTATGCAGAATGTAAAAAGAAGATCCTTTCCATGCAGCATGTTCACCTTTCTTATGGAGCTGGATCCACATCTCTTCTTCAAGTTTGCCTTTCTTCCATCCTTGCACAACCTTGAAAATGGTATTAAATTTGATTTGATTTTCAACCTCATGTGCCTATTAGAAGAGCAACTTGCAACTTCACATGCATATTTGCTTTTAGGCCCATGGTAGCTAGATAATGGCCCTCTTAAAGTGCCAATAACCTTGACTTTCCCATATTGAACCCTTTTCCCTTTTGCTAGCATTAAAGGAAGGTTAGGCTTCTTTCTCCATGTGCCAATTAGAAGGGAACTTTGTCAATTGCCCTACCCAACATGTAGATGGTTAGTAGGAGGCCCCATGGCTAATTTTCCTTAGCCTTTCGTCCATTGCCTACTTGGTCATCAAGTCATACTCTTTGTTTTTTTTTTTTTTTCTTTTGCCATTGGTCCCCATATTGATATCATATTTTGTAGCCTCCTTTCTTTTGCTTTTGGACTTTGTTGAGTTTCCGCCTTTAACTTGAGTACGTGGTAATTGAGCCCCCTCTTCTCACTGAGCAACACCCTGAAAATACAGTAATCTAGTTTTTATATTAGTATCAAAAATCACAGTAGATTGCAAAATTTTGGCGTAGTAGCCAAAAATATACTATAGGCCAATTTTTTAAAGGCTGTCAAAAATTTTAAAGGCCAATTATATGGCCATAATTCCTCTAGCCACAATACGGATGAGCTAGGACCCATTTCTACATGGCAATTTTCAGCCATTTTTACATTGCAATTGTGCAACTTTTACATGCCAATTTCTATACTATAGCAAAATTAGGCTCCTAAATCAGCCCAATTTTTGGTGTCAAAAATTCGGCTAACAAAGCTACTGTATTTCACACGTGTGGATCCTCTCTTATCCTAGTACTAGACAAGATAGGTTGATCCAATACAAAACCGTCTCAGACTTAAATTCTGATCAAACTTACTTTTATTCCAATCAAAATGGAATGAGTATCATTTGACCTTTTACTATACTACTTATAGATAATGATTCAAATTTCAAACTTGTTCTCTTCCAAAAAGTATGCAACCCACAGATTCTCAAATAGATTGTTATCCCACCACTTCACCCCTCCTTTTAAAGAAATTATAAATTTCAATAAAAGTTATCTAGAAAGATGATATATGAAAATATCTAAATCCAAGAAAAGTCAATAAAAAAGCCTCCACAAAAAGATTCACTCTATTACAAACATGACTTTTCTTTCAAATGTTTCTAATGAGTGATAGAACTATCATTCCTCTAAAATCCATTTATGCAACAAAGATATCCAAGGTTTAAGAAATTGAAACTCTTTGCCCTTAGAATTTATCTGAATTCCAAGTCTATTCACAACAAGTAGTAATTTATATCATATAATAGTCTTTCAAAAGAATAACTTCATGCTGAAAAGAATCATATAAACCAATCTAATGTCTTATATTCGAAAAATTACTAAGAAGTAAAGGATTAATTAAGAAAGCGAGAAATATATTTGAGGGACTTTGATTTTGTAAATAATGAGATACCACATCGAGATCTAGATTAAACATCAAAAATTTCCAAAATATCCCACATTTGATCAAACGGTTTTATTTTTTCCATATCGCGACTAGGTACTAAAACACACCATTGATCATCAGATCTTCGCAGTCCTAGAATTTCCTTTCCAAAATTATTGATGTCCCATACCATCAACTCTTCTTTCCAGAAAATCCTTAACCGCCTTATCTAATATTCTAGAGATCCATATAGGAATATTATCTCTTGTTCCCAGATACTAGAGAATTCCTTTTTATTTGGATGACTGGCATGCCTATCAAATGGATACCAATGAATCCACATCTGATCCTATGACTTAAACAGAAGAATTAAAATGGTTCCACATTACATTCCAATCTTTTTTGGCTAATGATAAGCTTCAAATCCCCTGGATCCAAGAGCTTTTATCAAATTAACAGATTCAATGTAATCCATGTATCAGATTCTACTTCTGACATCATAATTGACATTCAAAACTGTGGATAACTCAATGGTCACAAAGATATCACTTATGAATTCAACTAAATGAATTCTATCCAGGAAATTAAGAACTGGTATTAAGCAATTATTTACTGGGATTTACCTAAAATCCTAACTGCAAAATACATTTCCTGATCACACTTACTACATCTGATGTCCACTCTTATTCCCTCAGAATTTTCAATTTCCTGAAATTCTTTCAGCTATGGTATCAAGAAGACATAACGACATTAGTAAATGCTTAAAATTAATTATTGTAGAAAAAAATCTGAAACAATTTCATTTTTATCCTATACATGGGCTGAATAACTGATGTATCAAAAATCATCTACTAGTATAAAAAAAACACTACTAGTCTGATCTTTTGAATATAATTCACCATAGGATATAACTGGAAATGAAATCAGCATTTTTTAATTCCTATTATTACGATTTTTCCAATAAAATTAGACTGTTTTTCTTTTTCATTGACTGGTCCGGCCTTGCACCATCAATATTGACCTAAACTATCCAAACTTTGAATATGAAATTACATGAATGAAAATCCTAGCAATAGGATTTCAATAACTCTTAATCTGTATCCAATCAGATTTTACTGTTCGAATAAAGAGTACCATTCCCACTCATTCTGTTTGGTTATTTCATATTATTTGACGGTTTTTAATTCAAATTTGACGAGTATCATGCACACACGTTCACTTGACCCATTTCCAATGATCAATATTGATTAGCAATATAGCGGACAAGTAACAGATTTCAAACTTTAACCAAGTTCGAAATTCAACGGAAAAGAAAAAAATTTCAATTTTTAACTTTTTACTTCTGTTCCACGTTCTAAAATGACATGCAATAGAGATTTACCCACATGCATACTGGGTTTAACAGAGTTGTAGATTTTCAATAGGAAAAATTTGCCCACCTTCGTATCTAATTATAATTGAGTCAAAAATAAGACCTCAATAAAAGCTGCATCTGGAACAATAACCTGAGCATTGTTACAACGTCCCTCAGCTATACAGATCGAGAATCCTCAACATCACAATTCTAGAAGGATGGAGAATTGAACAACAACAATAAACGACAATTATAGGGTGATGGTAGCTCTTCAGTTCTCAAACATACATTGCACTCTATTAAAATTAAATAACTGAGACTGACACTCTTCCAATCTATGTTCTAATCATGCAAGTCTTCCTGGGCCTAGGGGAGTTAAAGAACCTTCACAAGCTTATGGAAGGTCAAGAGACTTCTTCCATAACCTATGACTCTTTGAATGCTTTTCTTGTAGGAGTTGGGAACTCAATGGACCCTTTAGAAGGGCGCTTTCCTACTAGGTCCCATTGCCCAAGTTGTGCTTGTATACTCTGGTCCAAGACCAATAAAGTGATATGGTTCAAGGTTGAGGCCCAAGGTTTAGAAAAATCGCCAAACACCCATGGTAATGACTTTCTAACACCTCACTAGGTTCCATACCTCTGACCAAGGCATAGACACCTACCTGCCCTTATCCAAGGACACCAATACCCTAATCTAAAGGCACATACTCTTAATCCTAAGGGTATCCCTTATCCAAGGGTAACTTGATTCCATACCTCCAACCAAGGTATAGTCACTTGTCTGTCCTTATCCAAAGGCACCTACCCTTAATCCTAAGGGTATCCCTTATCCAAGGGTAACTTGCCATTTAGCCCCCAACACTAAATGGACATATAGGGGTCATTGAAGTACTGCTAGTTACATAGGTATGTAACAGGGCCCCTAGAACCCAGGTCCATAGACTAGCACGAGTAAGCGAGTCTAAGAAGAAAATGGGCAAGAAACGAGAAGCCAATCAAGTTGTAAATACTATCATCAAACCGAAAAGGCCGACCAAAGTTATAATTGAAAAATCCACTATCATTGACCCCAACACGGCACCATTTTGATCTTGGTCACTCACCCCATGCGAATACTTTACGTAAGGCCATTAACTTTGATACTAAAAGTTTTTAACCCGTTCTCATGGAAGTTCATTGACAAATCAAAAAGGAGGAATTTATTCCGAAGGGGTCTGTGGCTAAATCAGCAGGACTCAAAAAACATCTATCACTAGGATTGAGAGAGAAAATTGAGAATTATCTAGGTTGTGAGATACGAATAACTCGTCTGTGAAAGACATTGATAGGATCGTCATGTAGATGCTGATTTTTTTACAATGGTGAGATTAGTAGAGTAGCTTCTTTTGTAATCCAAGATCTTTTTCTGGATTGGATCATCAATGATCTAAAATCCTTCATAGCTTTGCCCAAGGGCATTCAAATAATCAATAGTAATAAAAAACAATTGCACTTTGAGAGAATAAAATATATGTAAAGAATTCACTTTAATGCTCGAACTTACTTCAAAATCACATCCGAGCACCTATCAAAAATCGTCACATGAATAGCTTACTACTATCATAACAAACTTACTTAATCATCACATTGAGGACATAGCAAATTGTCACAACAGCTTACCGCTATGACAACAAACTTACTTAAGGATCACATTTAACTACGTAGCAATCTAATGCTATTTACGGAACAAGAATACAATTACTCTATCGGGTGATAGAAATATGTTATGAGGAAGTATCAAACAAAACTAAAATCAAAATAAATTACAGGATTGTGCATGGGATATACCTAAAGTAGAGATATAGTAAGTTGCTTTGTGCATTGTATTATGGGCGTCACGAGACTCTCGCGTTTCTTACTCTTTTATATCACACAAAAGCCGAGAGAGAGAGAGCGAGAGAGCGAGTTTTATATCACACAAAAGCCCAGAGAGCGAGAGAGCGAGAGAGAGAGAGAGAGAGGATGGAGCATGGCAATAGGGCTCTCGTGTTCAAGGAGATCGGAGAATTTGAGAAGGTGCTTCACCTGCTGCTTTTGCCAAAGCCGCAGATCTCTCCAGGGCATGTCCTTGTGCGCATAGTGTTAAGGCCTGTCCATCAGTTCGACCTTGTTCTCTGCTCCGATCTCAGTGTTGCAGAGGTATTCTTTGATCTTAGCAAGAATTCAGAAACACCGAAGAATACGGGTGTTGTTGCTGGACATGAAGGTGGTCTGGGAATCGTTGAAGAGGTGCAATTCTTCGCCACTACCATTGCTTTAGTAATGTGTCATACCCAGCTAGTCCGCAGATGAATGCAGTAATCTTGAATGAGATGAGCAGTGTTAGTAAGCCAGATCAAATATAAAAAGCTAAGCTATCTTTCTTTTTTCCTTTTCTTGTTCAATGTCTTGCATAGATGGATCATTCGAGAACAACAGTGTTCCTCATATCAAGCTAATCTATGTGTTTTGTGTCCAAGATCGGAGATGGTGTTACACTGTGCTCTCCAGGACAGCGGGTTCACCTTGACATCACATTCTCGTACTTCCTACCATATTTCCAGGGGTCGTGGCAAGACTATATCTTAATCAAAGAAGAAAGTGCGATCCCTGTTCCAGATAAAATTGAAGATGACATCGCCGCTCAATTCAGCTCTAATCCTTGGACAGTATACGGGCTTTGCAAAGAAATCGATTCTCCCAAGGGAGGGTACATTTTGATCACTGCCGCTACATCTACAGTTGGCAGGTGTGCTTCATTTTGACAACTTTTGATTTTAGTACGCTTGTAGAGCCTAATGAACTAGCGTTCTTCCAATTATGAGGTGTGCTTGAAAATCAGCAATAGATTGATGGGTTGAAGTTTTTGTGTCAGGCTCTTTATCCAGTTAGCAGCGCACGAAGGCTACAACATCATTGCCATTGTCAGGCGCGAGGATGTGAAGGAGGAATTAATTTCATTAGGAGCTGTAGCGGTGATCAATAGCGCCCTTGAAGGCAAGGACTAAACCATTAAACTGTTTCATGTCCAGGAAATGACCAATATAGTTAGCTATCTAGGCTCATCACTTCAGGCTGTTATTACGATGCAAGTAAATCTGAGTTGTCCAGGCAAGTCCCGTTCTATCAGACTGACTAGTTTCATGATTCTGAACCTGAGTCCTGATATTACAGACGTTCCGAAGGTAGTAAAGCAAATCACCAACGGTGAAGGTGCCTACCTCGGTATTGATTTAGTTGGAGGAACTTTGACAAAGGTGTTGCATTCTTACATCTTTCCTGCACCTTTCACAAAATTGCACATTTGCTGTTCAAGCATTCAGTTCTCTGCAAATTCCAATAGTTGCTGAAAAGTAATTGCCAATGTTCGCTTTGTGTTCCAGAGCGCGGCAGCTTCTGTCAGAGATGGAGGTCAGGTGATGGTGATAGGCGAGCTGGGGAGTGGTGATGTGGTCATTTCACAAAAGGATCTATGGAGGAATGTGGAGATCTCTTCATGGAATGCAAGCTCTTACTTTTTGGAGAAAGAGAAGAAAGAAGCTGCTATCAAAGCTTGCTGGAAGCTTTTTGAGGAGGGAATATGGACGCTTCCACCAGCTCTGAAATTTGATCTCTCGGATTTCAAGCAAGCTTTGCATGAAACTAGAAAGTCTGCTAGAGCTGGAAAAGTGTTGCTTCAAACTAAGTAAGCAATCCTGCATACTCGTCCATTCCTCACTAGCCAGGAAGCTGTTGCGGTCTCCTGTAACTTTCCACTAACAAATAGAGTCTGCACTCATCAGTTAAATAAAGCAAGTGAAATAGCTTTTTTTATGATCACAAGGTATCAAACTAAAGAATGTTAAATTTTTCCACTAACAAATAGAGTCTGCACTCATCAGTTAAATAAAAAGCAAGTGAAATAGCTTTTTTTATAATCACAAGGTATCAATTTAAAAAATCTTACCAGAATTGCTTGCTTTCTGCATTTGATGGGTGGTATTTTGCTACCTCTCAGTCTCTGGCCACAGAACAATCCACAAACTGTTGTGGTGCTGATCTCTGCAAGCTATGAACAAGAATTTTTTAAACAATATTTTGTCACATGGTGACCAAAAAAAAGAGATGACGTGGAGACCCATGTTTTTTCAAAAAGTTGTCAATATTCAAAGTGCTTAGCAAAAATATGTTGTAGTACTCAAAAAAATATATGATTTTGCCAACAATTGTAATCATGCTAATCAGATTGATTAATAATTTATTATTAATATATTCAATTAAATAAATCAATTTAAAAAAATGTTAAGCCTAAAAAAATAAAATTAATGAATTTTCTAATTCTTCTTTGAAATATCATTTTATTACTTAGCTTTTTAAGTTGTTTCGAAATGAAAGTGTTTGTATTAAAATAATAATTTTATATATTTATAGAGATATTTAGAGTCTGTGTTTTGTAAAGCTAATATTTTATAGAGATATTCTAAAACAATCCACAATAAAAAAAAATTATTTTAAAAAGAACAAGATTTTGATTTGTAAGAAAAAAAATACAAAAAGAAAATTAGTCGTTAGTATTGTCTCAAAAAATATATGCTATTTTGTTATTATTTTAAAAAAAATTGAAATAATAAAAATCTGATCAATTTTAACAACATTCACCATTTTCTCGAAGAGTATAAATTTAAAAATTTTAATACATTCATAAATCTAAATAGAACATTTAATTTTAATATAATTATTCATTAAAAGATAACATTGTAAAGGAAACTATTCAAAATATTTTTTCTTACAAATATAGACAAAAAGATCATAGTTTTTAAAATAATAATGAAATAAAGTACATTAGATGATCCAAAAGTCATTAATATCATTAAAATATTTTTCTTTTTCTGGAGGAGTTTCAAATAGTGGCAACTTCTTCAACTAATCGTCAAAACATTATAATCTTGGACTAGGACATCTATCAAATTCATCGTGTCGCCAACTTTCCCATCAGTGGGAGGTTGTGGTTCAGGGAATGACAAAGTGTTCATCATTTGTACATTTTCCCACTTCTATTTAACTCATCTAGCAAAACAAAGAGAAATTTCATCCATATTTTTATGTATTCTACTAAACTAGAATCTAAGGCTCATTTCACACTACATGCCTAACAAGTCCGAAATTTAAAATAGAGCTCTTTCTTTGGTCCAAGAGAAAAAATAGGCCTCCCACCCTTTCAAATTGATATGCACTTGCACTCAGATGACATGGAAGGGACCCACTACCATGTAGGGACAACTCAACGTCATTTTTTGGGCCAGGCAATGGCCCCTCGCCCCTAGCATGTTGGCTTGCATTTTGAAGTCTTCCCAACCCTTCATTGCCGATATTCATTTCAATGAAATGCATTTCAATTTGACCTTTCTAATTAAAAGGTGATTACTTTAAAAAATAAGAAAACTTATAGCACCATTCATACTTTTAATATGAAAAGTTTCATACTTGCCTTTCAAAAGACAAGACTCTCAAATCTATTCTAAGATTTGAATGGGCCAATCATATGGTGTCCCTTGATTTAACACTTACCAACCAAATGTAAAATAGGGGTGGTCCATTGCCCATCGACTCACTTGTCAAGATTCAAAAAATGGGTGGCAAGTGAAAGGGCCAAGCAAAGGGACTTGTTGGTAGTGTGAAATCACCCTAACTCTAAAGCAACAATAAGTCTGTCGTGTTGAATATCACTTAGATATAATATTTTACAGTCCAATCCAAATCAATCAAAAAAAAATTGGTTTTTAAAAAGAACTAAAAAATATAACATAAACTCAACTAATCTGATTATTAAATTCATGTTTACTTTTTAAATAAATAACTTTGTAAATGCACAAGATCGAATGACATTTATTTTTTTAAAATCTCAAATCTATTTTTATTAAAATCAAAATATGTCATAATATAAATTCACATAAGTTCATGTCTTTTACAATTTTTTATATTAAATTATTTTATATATTATCTGAGACATTGATCTAATATTAAATATTACAATTTTAATCAAATGTGTATTTCTAATATAACAAAGTTCTTTGAATAGCTAATTTTATTTTTCATTCATAGTTTTTAGAATAAAAATCTTTTTATCTCAAATATTTAAAGTATGGATTAAAAAATAGATCAAATTTTTTATATAATTCAAAATATTATTCAGCAAAAGACAACAAAATATTCATCATTATATTTTATGATTTTTATACAAGCTATTAACATATATTGAAATACTTATAATTGTCTAAATATTTATTTACCATTGTAAATATCATAATATTTACAAGAAATCTAAAAAAATTCTATCTCAAAAATGCTATTAATTTCATGTCAAGTTTACAAACATCTAAGATTAAACTTGTTATGACTTTGACAAATCTAATTCATTAACATAAACTAAACAAAAAACATTCACAATTTAAATTAGTGAGTAAATTTAGAATAAATAATTTTATGTATTTATTACAAATCATTATTATGAAGGTATTACAAATAACTATAAGTAAATATTTATCATGCAATCATCACAAATATAATTAAAAATAAAATCTGATATTTATTGCTAAAAAGTCTATTCAATGCTCAAAACATTATTTGAAGATATATCATCTTACATTCATAATTGCATCAACCAATATTACTCCATTGCTTTCAAATCATCCAATATCCAATAATTGCTAAATACAATTGTAGAATATGATGACATAAATTAAAATAACCACAATTTTAAAAACAAAAACAAAACATTTATATCACACAAAATACTTGCATAGACACACATCATTATAAACATTTCTTTCATTTCTATGTTTATCATTCTTTTTGCTTTACAAAATAGAGATACTGCGTAATATCATCCTCTACCAAAATAAAACAACATAAAACTAAGCTATTGGTATTCAAAAATAATAACAATCACAAATCACAAATCAAAATCAATATTTCAAAAATTTAGAATGCAAATTCCTCATTAAATAATTGTTGTTGGGCTTCCGATACTAGTTGTCATCATTGTTTTTCTTTGGTGGGATGATAGCCTCCTATTTCATTGCGGCCTATTAGAAACCCTGTGTTCATTGTCATTCCCAACATAGTGGTATCAGAGCATTAGAAAACTAACAGATTGGTATCAAAGCCAAACCAACACAAACTTGCTTTTGGAGATCTCCATAAAGACAATGATGACAACATGAAAAATTTTGCCACCCCCGACCAACAACCACAACTGTAGTTTAGTGCTAAGAGATTGACATAGAAGTATTTGATACTTTTTGTATGAAACAATGTTGGCTGTCAACTTCTTGCAAACATGTATAATGTTAACAAAATATTGTTCACAAGCATATGGTTGCTTTCACTTGAGGAGGACTGGGTAATCAACAGTCTTCTAATAGAGTTCGAAGATTGGATACATGTACAGGGTTCATCTTCAATTATTCTCTTGAGTGGAAAGATTATGACATCAGTGCATGGAGCTTAGAAAGTGTCCCTAGTGGCTCGACTACCCAAAAGCTTCCAAGCATTCCTATAAAGATGAGTTGTTCCGTGAATGGAAAGGGAGACACAAAGGAAAGATCGTGTTACCTCCACTTCATCAAGCTTCTGCATTAAAAAAAAACAAAGAAAAACAACTCAATGAAATGAGATAAAAGCAAAAAAAAGGCTGGACTATGTAGCTAAGCATGTCAATGCACATACCCATTCTGATGATTGCCCATCGCCTCAACAGGATGACGATCATAAGGACACTGATGAGGACCGCCTTCCATTTCCATACACTCAGCATCATAGAGACAATGACTTAGACGAAGGTATTTTCATTGTTGGTCATGTCAGTTCTGAATAGTACTCTTGGACTTATCACTCCCAATGTTTGCTCACATTGTTTCATTGATACATGGTAGATGATTGTGCTTTGGTGCATGGACACGTATGTGCAATACATGAGGAATTCACAGGAATTGCAAAAAAAAAGAGGCCAAACAAAATCATTCAAATTTTTTGCAAAGTCATTTTTCCCATCGACCGATCGTTGAATGGTGAGGTTAGTGACATTTTGAGAAAGTTGGTATGGGCTGACTTTCCAATGTCACTTTGTGTTTGTGGCATTGTCGATGAGTCATCAATTCCATCGTGGAACATTATTACTGATGACCTACCAAAAGTTGTAGCTAAGATTGCAAGTAAGTACATAGCTGACAAAACTATTTTTGGGTCTAGATTCAAAGTACCCAACATTCAAATTTGAATCTACTCAAATTTGACTTCTAACTTTCCCACACTTTCAAAAAGTGTTTATTCGAATGAAATTTAGACTAATGAACTTTGAAAAGTCAAAATCTAAGTCTAAAACAAAGTTGGCCTCAATTTGCCAAATATAAAAATGTAACAAATATGATCAAACTAGTTGAATCTTTCACACTCCCTCTTCAACTAGTTTTAGCATAGACTTTGATAATACTCCAAGTGATGTCCTATGCTTCATGAACAAGTCCTTCCCCAATGCTTTGGTGAAGATATTAGCTACACATTCCCTTGAGGACACATGTTGAAGCTCCACCTCCTTTGCAATGACTTGCTCCCTCACAAAATAATATTGCACCTCAACATGCTTGCTCCTAGCATGAAAGATAGAATTGGTTGCCAACCTTTGGGCTGATTGATTGTCACAAAAGAGGATTGGACTCTCTGAAACAAGTGAAGATCCTTGATCATCCTCTTGATCCATATCATCTCTTTTGTGCAATGTGTAAGAGCTTTGTACTTGACCTCACTAGATGACAATGAGATAGTGGCTTGCTTCTTCGACATCCATGATATAGCTCCATAATCTATGAAAATACAATGAGCACTAATGGATTTCCTATCCATTACATCTCCAACATAGTCGAATCTGAATATCCAAAAATATTAAATGATGATCCCTCATACAATATGCCAAAATCTTGAGTTCCAATGATATACCTCAAAACTCATTTTCCTAGTTTCCAATGCTCCTCACTAGGACCTTGCATGAATTGACTCAATCTTCCAATACAATAGCTTAGATCTGGTCTAGTAATGGTTGGTTAGATGAGTGAACCAACTAGATTTCTATAGAAAGTAATGTCCTTGAAGGATCTTTCACTACCTCTTATAGTTAGCTTTACATGAGACTCCATAGGTGTATCACTAGCTTTTGCATCTACCATATGAAATCTTTCTAGAATAGAATTAGAATATTTTTCTTGACAAATGAAAGTAGATTGAGAAGATCTAATGACTTCAATTCCAAAATGTAATGCAAGTTACCAAGATCATGCACCTCAAACTCCTTCTTAAGAGCACTCTTGATATCCTCCACATCTTGATTGTCTCCACCACTTAAGATGATATCATCCACATAGATTAGCAAGATGGTAACATCGTTTGCAACAAACCTATAATAAAGAGAATGATCATACTCACCCACAACAAAGCTTTGAGAGAGTAAAAAAGTGTTAAGCTTAGCATACCAACTTCTTGCTTAAGGCCATACAAACTCTTTTGTAGTAGACACACACATGATTTGGCTTTGTTGATGAAATGTAGCTCTCGAGTTGCTCCATGTACACTTCCTCCTCAAGAGCACTATTCAAGAATGCATTTGTAATGTCCATTTGCCATAGATCCCATCCATAAAGTGTAGCAAGTGAGATGATAGTTACCATCTTTGCCATGAGTGCATAGTTGTTGTTGAGCATATCCTTTTGCCACGAACCTTGCCTTGTACTTGTTGATAGATCCATCTTGGTTTGTCTTTGCCTTGAAGATCCGTTTGCATCCAATAGCTTTCTTGTCCTTAGGTAACTCCACCAATCTCCATGTTCCATTCTTCATAAGAGCTTGATACTCAAGATCCATTGCTTGGATCCACTCCTCTTCTTTCCTTGCTTCATCTACACTTGTAGGTTCATCAAAAGAGGTTAGGAAAGCAACATAATTTCTAGAAACTACTTGCTTACCTTTTTCATCATATTTGAGTCTTGATGTTATTTGTTTTTCCCTTGATATTCTCCTTCGATTTTGACTTGATGAAGGTCCATCATCATCACCATCTAAAGTAGTATCCTTTACATCACTATCAAAAATGTTAGATCCATCCACACCTTTATCAATCATGCTTGAAGACACTTTTGGAATTTTCCCCTCATCAAAAATGACAACTCTACCAACAATCACTTTGTTAGTAGTAGGAATGTAAACCTTGTAGGCTTTACTCACCTCACTATATCCAACAAAAATACCTCTTCTTGAAAATAAATCCTCATTGGTTCTATCATCAAGAGTAATGTTGACATAGCATGTGCATCCAAAGGTTCTTAGAAAGTTGACACTCGGCCTCCTCTTGAATAGCATCTCAAAAGGTGTCCTTCCATCCAAATAGCACTCGACCACCTATTGCACAAGAAATTGGCACACAGCAAAGCTTGATCCCAAAATGGTTTATCAAGATTAGCACTTAACCTCATGGATTTAGCACTTATACATAAAGTCCTATTCTTCCTTTCAGCCACTCCATTTTTTTGTGGGGTCCTTGATGTTGTATACTCCCTCTTGATCCCATGCTCATCGCAAAAGGCCTTGAACTTGGTAGATATGTACTCACCACCATTGTCACTCCTTAAACACTTGATCTTTGTGGAAAATTGGTTCTCCCTTGCATTCTTGAACTTGATAAAGACATCATACACTTCATCCTTGCTCTTTAGTAGATAGATCCAACAAAATCTACTAAAATCATCAATGAATGCTACATACATCTTAGCTCCACTATTGCTAATTGTAGTAAATCCATGAATATCTAAATGTACAAGTTGAAAAGGCTTTGTAGATCTAGTATAAGATAGTCTATGTGACTTAGACAAAGCACAAGACTCACAAACATGATTGATGCCACTTAAGAAACTTAGAAGACCTATCACAATCTTATTTCTAGCCATTACCTCCAATGAGTTGAAGTTGTGGTGTCCCATCCTTTTATGCCAAACCTCTTGAATAGGTATTTGCTCTCTTGCAACACATCCAACTTGGTTAGCAATAACACAAGCATCTAGTTTGAACAACTTTCCTTGTCGTTTACCTTTCCCAATCAAGACATTCTTTCTTTTGATCATACAAGCATCTCCATCATACTCAACCTTGAGGCCTTTACTTAGGATTTGACTCACACTAAGCAAATTCTTGGTAATAGATGGAATAAACAAGACATCCTCCAAATGAACATTCCTATTTGTAGAGATAGAAAAAAGAATTGTGCCAATCCCTTTGATTGCACACTCACCATCATTGGCCATGTAGATCACCCTCTTGTCATCTCCATATGCCAACAAAGAACTGAAGTACTCTTTGTGAAAAGTCATGTGTGAACTTGCTCCGCTATCAATCCAGCAAAGATCTAGATCTCCATCATTAGCAAGCATACATGAAGACATCACAAAAGCATCATCATTTTCATCTTGAATATCCAAACCATCCTCATCAAGGGTAAGATTACCTTGCTTATCTCTTTGATCTCTTTTCTTCTTGTAGCACTCACTTGCAAAGTGTCCTTTCATGTTACAATAGAAGCACTTGAGCTTTGATCTATCCTTCTTTTTGCCATTTGAAGAAGCATCCACTTGATCTTGCCCTTTAGTGCACTTACTTTTGATTTTTCTTTTGAATTTTCCCTTTGTGAACATAGCCTCCTCTTGAAGTGTCGATGTAGATCCACCTCTTGCTTGAAATTTAATATATTCTTCATTGATCAAGATCTCTTGAAGATCCATCAAACTTGGCAAAGTCTTTTGAATAGCAATACTTTAAACAATGTTAGCATGAGCATCTAACAATCAATTAAGAATAACTTGAACAAGCTCTCCTTCCTTAATGCTTTCATCAATGCAAGCCAACTCATCATTCAATGTTTTCATCCTCAAAACAAAAGTACTTGGACTTTCTTCATTCTTTAGCAAACAAGAAATGATTTGCCTTCTTAGAGTCAACACTCTAGAAGTATACTTGGATTCATAAAGCTTCTTCAATGAATCCCAAGCATCTTTAAATGAAATACACTTACCAACTTCCTTGAGAAGCTCATTGGTAACATTCATCTTGATAATGTGTAGAGCTCTTTTGGCCCTCTTATCATAGTCATTTGATCTTGTTGTGTTGCTGGTCTCTCCTCCAAACCTACAACAATATCCAAAACATCATGCTTACTTGAGGTAAGCCTATCATTGGCTTCCAACATGACTCCAATTGATGGTGCCATGTAGCAATGACCTGATCTTCTTTTTCAACATGTTTCAATGCACAAAACACTCATTTGAACAACAACAAATGTTTTCAAAAGAAATCATAAAGATTTAAAACTATATCAAAAATTCTCTTCTAGCACTTATACCAAGCAAATCAACACATAGAATCATGAAATCTTGATTAACCTATGATCTATCCTCAATATAATGAATTTTGCCACTTCCTAAGATTGAAAAATTCTCAAATGAAGTCCAGCAACCTCACTATCTAGAGATCCAATCAAAATTAGAGTTTTGACAAAATCACAAAAATTTGATTATTCCAAATCGACATGCAAATGCTAAAAAATTGATATGCAATCTATTAGCCACCACTTAGGCTGATCCAATGATCCAAAAGTTAGCCAAATCCCATATGTGAATTCAAAAATTGGAGCTGATCAAGTTTATGAACCTATATAGGTTTTGATCTACAAAAGATCCAATCTACAAAAACAAAAAACTTGATTTTGGTGTAGAATCCTTTCTAGCATGCTCTAGCTTTGATATCTTCACCAAATCATTGATAGATATGATTTTCTCATTCATAACCTAAAACACAAGCCCTGATACCATTTGAAGGATTTCAGATCAATGATGGTCCAATCCACAAAAAGATCTTGGGTTACAAAAGAAGCTACTCTACCAATCTCACCAATGTAAAAAAATCAGCATCTATACACAAAATGAGATGCAAACTCTAATTGAACTTGATCAAACATGAATCAAAAGATAAAGTACTATTGATGTCTGTACAAAAACAACAAGCTATCGTATCTCCAATGTGTGGATCCAAAAATAACAAATATAGATCATTCTACACATAAAATTGCATGCAATCACAAGTATAGTGCACCAATGGATAGTAGAACCCAAGAGAACCATGTATAAGCATGAAATGAGATAGAGAAGAGAGAATGTATGTCTCTCCACAAGCTAAATCCTTTTATAGTAGGTCCAAACCCTATTTGGCCACTTGGGTTTTCCACCAAAATGCTAACCCTACTATTTTTGGGTCTAGATTCTAAGTATCCAACATTCAAATTTGAATCTACTCAAACTCAACTTCTAACTTTCTCACACTTTCAAAAAGTGTTTATTAGACTAATGAACTTTGAAAAGTCAAACTTTAAGTCTAAAACAAATATGGCCTCAATTTGCCAAATATAAAAAAAATTTGAGTCCACATTAAAAATGACACAGCTTTTTAGTGGTAAGTCCAATTTCCACAGACTTTGAGTCATTAGAAAGCACTCGACAAGTGCCTTCCAATTATATGTTACATAACATACTTTCAAAGCACGGTTAAAAAGTTATGGCAAGTCAAAGGTCTTAGTAAAAATGGTGTATAATAATACAAAAGTGCATTTCTACCCAAAAAAGGTAGTGTCCTTGAAAGTCCATGTTGTACCATCAAACCATGCTTTTAGCCATAATGTGATACCCTAGCATAGGCAACTCAATCAAGGGCAGATACAACTTCCAATGAGATTGCCGCCGGGAAATATGCTCGAAGCATTTGTTCCCTCAGATATATAGAAATTGTCAAGTAGAAGCTAGATTTGGATGCTAGTTTTGATATAGATCAAGATTCCAAGCTTCCAATTACTGTCGAAATATTTGACACAAGTTGAGTTACAGGTGTTATTTCTTGAAAAGTACTTACATGAGGAATTTCAGAAGATAAATAGGTAAATGATAATGATGCCACATCATTTACAGAAACATATTGAGAATCAGAAGTGGCTTATTAGGAATATCAGATGAAGATGATGCACTTGTTACTACGTCATGAGTTACAAATATTGGAATGAAGAGGTAGAACTGCTTGACATCGTAACTTAAAAAAAAAAATTGTAACTACAAACTTATGTTAAGCATAGACCTGAAAAAAAAAGTTGACACATAAAACCTAAACTTGTTTCACAAACTTAACAGTGTCCTATGTTGGTCATAGAACAAATAAAAAACTATGCAAATCTCAATAGACTTGAACAAGAAAAATAGCTAAATGCAAATAAGCAACAAGCCTAGAAACTAAATGATTAATTGAAATTGCCAATGACCATGGCCTAAATACTACATGCGGGCATCCTTAGGGCTAGGGTCAATTTAGGGTTAGGTCTAGAATAGGTTTACGGTTCACTCCTGCTGGTTGAGACGCAAAAGCGCGGTCCTCGTGCATGCTCGAGGTCAGTTTGAGACGCAGAAACTCAATCCCAATGCAAGCTGGAGGTCGGCCCGAGGCGGGAGTCCCTAAAAATATATATATTTAAGGACCCTAATTAGAGCATAACTCACCTCATTTGTGAATTCAGAAGCACACATGTTGTCAGAGCTCTCGCTGCGACAAAGTCACAGATTTCTATAGTTATTTGTATATATTCATGTTTACACATTTCTTTATGGTAAGATGCTTGTCATTTATTTTCTATGCCCCACACAAGTCCCATTCTCTCACCTATGCTCAACATAGAATGTGTGCAGGTATTGAGTGCTCACTTATGCTCAAAATAACATATCGTCTTGATGTTTTTCTTCTTACCACTTATCTGACCTATGCTGAGCATAGGTTGCATCTCTCTACCTCCTCTGACCTATGCTCAACATAGGTGATAGGAGAGGACGCGAGAGGCCACCTATGCTAAGCATAGGTCTGTTGGATTTATCTCCTTTACTCTCCTAAATCCTATGTTAATTCGCCTCCATTCATGCTGCTGCATTTTTACTCATGTTGTCGCGCAGTCTGCATATTTACATGTAAAATAAGACAGAGGAATAAAACGCGATTGTCTGCATAAATACAAGTAAATTTCCACAAGCGAAAAAGGTGAAAAACGTGACACTGTATTTTTACACGTGATTTGTGACAGGCGAAAAATGCAACACTGCCCTTCAAATGCAATAGGTGCCCTTATAGAAAAGTGAAGGCACCCTGTAAATCAAATCTTAAGGCATTTGTCAGAGTGTCGCATTTTTTGCATCTTCACCAATGTTCATTTCAGCGAAGGCTGACATCGTGGCCTTCTCATGCACTGTGCAAACAGATTTGATAATGACAACAGCCACCCACGATCTCCCACAGACAATTTATCCACTTTGTACTTTCTTCATCTGCACACCTGTAAAAATATGTATATATATATATTGAATATCATCTGCGTATTCTGTATGATGTGATAACTTAGATGAGAAACAATCGACAAGCATAATAGCATCAGAAGCTTATCAAAGATAGACGAAGTAGATGCTTTCGCGTATCATTCTTTGTATTGTCAATAATAGGTTTATTCCTTTTACAGATTGGATTAGCTTTGTGAAACACACGGTTTTGTCCGCTATTGTCTTGTGCTCACCTGCATTATTGACCTATATATTTCGCTATACTTAATCAAATTATAGCTCTGTTTTGCTCTACGTTTATATTTGTGTCAATATTGTTATACTTTTCTACATTCTGTCTGACTCTCTTATTGCTTAATCTGGTAGTCTGTTAGTCGTGAATTATTATTAGTCTAGTTGTTTACGACTAATATTTAGTCTTGCTTTTCACGACTAATTCACAACTGATTATCAGTCGAGCTCAGTCTAGCTCTTTGCAAATGATTCGTGACTAATAATTTGTCTAGTTGTTCACAACAAATTATCTTTCTGATGTTTTTTTGCTTAATGTTTGGCTACGTAATCAGATCGAACGTGATTTCTATCACTAACATTATGTTCATGTCTGATAGGCGTAGTCATGCTTAGAGAAAGAGTGAGCACAAATACTTTCCGTTCGAGTTTGTTTTTTTTTTCGAGTTTCAATTCGTTTCTTTTTGTGTTCGTTTCTTTTCGAGCTATTTTCGTTTCTCACACACCCTCTTTTTCCAACATGGTATCAGAGCTATTTTTGTAGCCTGATAAGCTTCCACAGTAACAAGACTTTACTAGCTGATAGAGTAATTGTCTTCTTGTTCTGTAATTTTGCACCAGATTTTCATACTTAAGTCATTGATAGTTTTTCTTATCACCTAGACTAATCGTCCACATGGATTCCCAAGGGAAAGCCAGTCCTATCATGGACAAGCTTGATGGAGCCAATTACCATCTATGGAAATTTAACAAAAAAACAGTGCTAATGGCTAAAGAATTGTATGACGTTGTTATAGGTGCAGAAGGAAAACCCGAAGCAACAATCGCCAGATGGAAGCTGAAGGATGGAAAGGCTTTCGCACTGATCATCCTCAATATTTCGAATACCCAGATTGGCCATGTATCTGAGGCCCAGACATCCAAAGAAGTCTGGGACATCTTGAACACACTATATGAAGTGCGAGCTTCCAAGCTACATCTCAGGAAGAAATTTTACTCCCTCAAGATGGCGAATGGTGATTCCCTGCAGAATCACATCAGCGAATTCAAGAACCTACTGAAGCAAATGGTCGTTGTCAGATCTGTCATAGATGATCTAGACGTAGTGTTGCAACTGCTTACAAGCTTGCCAAGCTCATACGACAGGTGGGTGATGATCATCACGACACATCCAGAACTGACTCTTTCGAGAGTCATTACAATGTTGCTGCAGGAAGACACGTGGAGGAACAAAACCTCAAGTTTCTCAACTGACTCTCACACCTTGTACACCAACAAGAGCACGACTAAGCAAAAGAAGAAGAAAGGTCCGAAGCAATCAAAACAAGACCAGAAACTAGCATAGCACAAGGAACAGTCGAATCCGAAGATGACGAAGAAGCTGTTCTGCAGATACTGCAAGCGAAACAACCACGAAATTCAAGACTGTCGGATATAACAAGCTAAAAACAATAGCAAGGGGCAGTCAAATCTAGTGGCAAATGTAGCTACAGAAGCTCCATAGCCTATTCAAGAAGCGGATCATGATGCCTTCATGACCAGCCATCAAGGAGCATCCAGCGACAGTTCTTGGTTTCTGAATTCTGATGCCACTCAGCATATGACTAGTCTCATTGGCTTTTTCGAGTCCTATACACCTTACAATACCAATAAATATGCTCACCTTGGCGACAATAGCACACAAACTATTAAAGGTGAAGGTACTGTAAAATTAAGCTTTGCAAATGATCAGTCTAGGCTACTTTCTAAAGTCCTATATGTATCAAATTTATCTACGAATCTGCTCTATGTAAGCAAAATCATAGATCTAGGACATCGAGTAGAATTTGAATGTGATCAGTGCAAAGTAGTTGATAGGACAGACAAGATCCTAGCATTCGGAAAGAGACATGGATACTTGTATAGATTAAGTCATTGCTGCCTCTAGTCAGGTGCTCAGTACTTATATTCAAGCAAATAAAAGTTTACTTTGGCATTATAGACTTGGTCACTTGAATCATGTTGTTGTACAACAGATGTCTCGACATTCTATTGTTCTTGATCTAGACTATCCTAGAGATAAAGTCGCGTTACTTGTTTGTCAAGACTGTCTAGCTGGTAAACAGACTAGGAAACCATTTAGATCAAGCCATCAGCATACTGCTAGAGAATTGTTAGACATTGTACATTCAGACATTTGTGGCCCGATGAAAAATCCGTCGCTGAAGGATGCAAAGTATTTTATAACTTTCATTGATGAATTCTCCAGAAGGACTATGGTGTACTTGATCAAGAAGAAATCAGAAGCCTTCAATTGCTTCAGAATCTTCAAGGAGCGTGCAGGAAAAGAGATTGGACGGACGATCAATGGCTTAAGATATAACAATGGTGGAGAATACATCTCTACCGAGTTTAAGGAGTACTGCTAGAGCCAAGGCATTGAGCAGCAATTCATCACTCCTTATAGTCCTCAATCTAATGGCTTAGCCGAGAGGAAGAACCATACCATGGTTGAATCTGCCAAATGTATGCTAGCGCATGCATCATTTCCCAAGAGTTTCTTGGCAGAAGCTGTCTCCACTGCAGCTTACATCCAGGACAGATGTTCGACCAAGGCCCTCTCAGGCAAGACACCCCATGAGGTGTGGACAGGCTCTAAGCCTTCTGTGAAGAACCTAAGAGTGTTCGGATGCGTTGCCTATGCACATATCCCGAAAGACACGAGGAAGAAATTTGACTTCCAAAATCTCAAGACCATCTTGATTGGATATACTTCATCTGATAACACATACAAGCTGTACAGTTGGGATACAGTCTTTATCGAGAATCAGTTTATCGACATTAAAGACAAGGATATTGTTCCAGGAGAACCTTCATTACTTGCCATTGACATGACAATCAGAGCTTCGAGCTCAAGCGTGTCCATTGTCGAGCCACTATTTGACAACGAATCAGACGAAGACGTTGCTGCTACCCAGCAACAAGTCCTAGGAGTGGTTCATCAGTCGATTCCTCCCAGAAGATCAAGTCGAGTGCGCACACAGCCCACAAGGTATACTCCTGAGTCTGCATGTCTCTCGATACAGGAACCGACAACAGTCGAAGAGGCACTCAGCCAACCAAACTCTAATCTCTGGATAGAATCTATGGACAGAGAGTATTCCTCTCTGATCAAGAACTAGACATGGTCGCTAGTCGAAGCTCCTATTGGTTGCAATATCATTGATTGCAAATGGATCTATATAATGCCAATGGAACAATTGATTGAAAGAAGACAAGACTAGTAGCACGAGGATTCACTCAGGTCCCCAATGTCGACTATAGTGAGACTTTTAGTCTTGTAGTCAAGCATTCGTCGATCCGAGCCCTCATGTCATATGCTACGACCTCAAAGTGCATCAACTTGATGTGCAAACAGCTTATCTGAATGGATTTATACAAGAAGACATCTACATGATCCAGCCCGAAGGATACGTTCTGAAAGGTTTAAAGAATCATGTCTGTAAACTCCATAAAGCACTCTACGACTTGAAATAGTCTGCAAGAGCTTGGTTTTAGAGGATCAATACCTTCCTCATCGAACAAGGTTTCCAACCAAGCAATGTTGATTGCAATGTCTATTTCAAGTCGGTGCAACAATCCTTCATTATCATTACCTTATACCTTGATGATATGTTGCTTTTCAACAACAATACCAATTTGGTTAAGGATTCTAAGCATATGCTATTTTCATATTTGACATGATTGATTTGGACGAAGCTCACTGCTGTCTGGGCATTCAGATCCATAGAGACATAGCGAGACGACTGATTTATATCACTCAACAAAGGTATCTTCACAATGTTCTTGATAGATACAATCTAATGAATTGTAAATTAGCTCACTTACCAATGGATCCAGGCTTGCGTTTGTCAAAGGACCAATGTCCCCAGCCAAGCCAGAAGAGGACCAGATGAGAGAGTATAGTTATCGTTCAATACTTGGATCTCTCATGTACGCAATGGTCTGTACAAGACCAGACATCTCTTTTGCAGTAAGCTCACTCAGCCAATATATGGCTAATCTTGGCATTACCCATTGGAAGGCTCTCATAAGAGTCATGAGGTATATTTGAGATACCATGGACCAGTTCATCTGCTATGGAGAAGTCAGAAACAACAATCTTCATCAGCTCAGTGGATATACTGATCCAAGCTGGGGAGGAGATTTAGACAATCGTAAGTCCGCATCTGGATTTATATTTTTCTTCAACGGCGGTCCTATCTCATGGAACAGTTGTAAGCAAACCTCTATCGCTCTTTCTTCTACAGAAGCAGAATACATTGCTGCTTCTCAATCTATTAAAGAAGCGTTTTGGTTGAGAAATTTACTGTCAGACATTAATTTGTATCAATACAATTCCACAATTTTATTCTGTGATATCAGAGTGCTATTGCCTTATCAACTGACCCTAGATTTCACTCTAGGAGTAAGCACATTGAAATCAGATGTTACTGCATCAAGGGCAAGGTTCTCAACAAGGAGGTGAGCTTAACGTACTGTAGAACGTAGGACATGGTTGCAGATATATTCATGAAGGCATTAAGTGTTAATGCACACAACAAGTTTTGTGCATTGCTTAAAAATCAAGGCATTCACGGATCCAGATTAAGGCGGGGTGTTGGATTTATCTCCTTTACTCTCCTAAATCTTATGTTAATCTGCCTCCATTCATGCTGCTGCATTTTTACTCATGTTGTCCCACAGTCTGCATATTTACATGTAAAATAAGATAGATGAATAAAATGCGACTATATGCATAAATACAAGTAAATTTCCATAGGCGAAAAACGTGACACTGTGTTTTTACACGTGATTTGTGACAAGCAAAAAAGACGACACTGCCCTTCAAATGCAATAGGCACCCTTATAGAAAAGCGAAGGCACCATGTAAATTAAATCTTAAGGCATTTGTCAGAGTGTCACATATTTTGCATCTTCACCAACGTTCATTTCAGCAAAGGCTGACATCGCGGCCTTCTCACGCTCATCCCATGCACTGTGCAAACAAATTTGACAACGACAGCAGCCATCCACAATCTCCCACAGACAGCACATCCACTTTGTACTTTCTTCATCTGCACACTTGTAAAAATATGTATATATATATTGACTACCATCTACGTATTCTGTATGATGTGAGAACTTAGATGAGAAATAAGCAACAAACATAATAGCATCAGAAGCTTATCAAAGATAGATGAAGTAGATGCTTTCGTGCATCATTCTTTATATTGTCAGTAATAGGTTTATTTCTTTTATAGATTGGATTAGCTTTGTGAAGCATGCGGTTTTGTCCGCTATTGTCTTGTGCTCACCTGCATTATTGACCTGCATATTTCGCTATACTTAATCTGATTACAGCTCTATTTGTTCTGCGTTCAGATTTGTGTCAATATTGGTATGCTTTTCTACATTCTGTCTGACTCTCTTATTGCTTAATTTGGTAGTTTGTTAGTCGCGAATTATTATTAGTCTAGTTGTTCGTGACTAATATTTAGTCTTGTCTTTCGCGAGTATTTATCAATCGAGCTCAGTCTAGCTCTTCGCGAATTATTCGCGACTAATAATTTGTCTAGCTGTTCGTGACAAATTATCTTTTTGATGTTTTGTTGCTTAATGTTTGGCTACGTAATCAGATCGACCGTGATTTCTATCACTAACATTCTGTTCGAGTTTGATAGGCATAGTCATGTTTAGAGAAAGAGTGAGATAGCTCATTCCGCTGCGCACGAACACTTTCCGTTCGAGTTCGTTTCTTTTTCGAGTTTTGAGTTCGTTTCTTTTCGTGTTCATTTTTTTTCGAGCTATTTTCGTTTCTCACACACTCTCTTTTCCCAACAAGGTCAGAGGAAGCGAGAGGCTACCTATGATGAGCATAGATAAGAGGAGGTAGAGAAATGCAACCTATGCTCAACATAGGTCAGATAAGTGGTAAGAAGCAAAACATGAAGACGACATGCTATGCTGAGCATAAGTCAGAAGAGGTGTAGAAATGTAACCTATGCTCAACATAGAACATCACACATATTTCTCCCTTATTGCAAACCTCAGCTTGTCAAAAGTGAAAATTGTTAGACATTTTAACAAGAATATGTGCTTTTACTACGTTTCGTAAGCTTGTAAATCATGCAAATTTATAATTAGATTTTATAGAAAATTCTAACTTTATTTATACTTTTTTGAGATTTTCTTCAGAACTAATAATAAGTGTTTTTTCTAGAGTTGCAGATGGTCAGCTCTCCCTTGCAGAAATGGGAAAAGAATTTTAGAGTTAATATTCATGATTTAAATATTTGTTTTCAAGTCATTTTTTTAAAAAAAAAGATTCTCAAGATTTAGAAGGATTTCTAACAATTACATTTTTTTAAATGCAGGCATAAATTGTTTCTGAAAGTTCAAGAAGCCCTTGTGACAAGGTTAAATTGTCAGGATTTCGAAGAGTGCCAGAGGCTCTAGCCGAAACGAAGCTTTAACTCCATTTTTTATTTTGTTTAGAGACATGGTATTTACTTCACCCATGCTTAGCATAGGTATTTATTAATTGTTTCTTTTTTAATTATGTTGTATCTCCTATACTATACATAGCTTCTTCTTTATCTCTTTAAGTTTTATCTCCTATGCTAAGCATAGCTTCTTTTTTTTTAGTCCCCCGAAGATAAGAAAAACAAAATCCTTCTAGAGCAATTCAAAAGACATATCTTGAAAGCGAAGGCCAAGAAAAAAGACAGGGAGAGACTAGCACGTGGTGAGACATTGCGGAGGAGGATCCATTAGAGACCTACCTCCCCAAAAGTGTCAATGATCAATCTTGTTTTTACACAGTTGAGGAGGGCGATTGTAGAGAAATTTTAAAATTCTTAAAGAAAAGGCCCTACACACTTTACATTGTCGATATACCATATGGATTTCAGATGAAAGAATCATTAAATGATGATTCTTCATTGTTTCATGCAAGGGTTTCTCGAAGTCACAATGTCTCCTATTTTAGTTGTAATGTTCCTTGTCAAGTACAAGCCCAATGTCAAAAACTTAGGAGGAGCGCGACTTTGGAATGATATAGAATACATAACCATTGGTTATTATTCTTTGGACGGTCGATGCTTCACTACAATACCTCCGGGTTGACAAATTTTGGAAACTTATTCCAGTAGCCAACCGTGACAAAGAAACTCAAAAATCAAATGACAGATTCCGTGGCTTGTCCCTACCAAAAGCCACACCAACTAATTAATTATTTAATTGATATTTTTTCTCACCCAGCTGATTGGGTTTTGAATTTATTTACGATAGTGATACTATGAGCGCATGTGCTGTTCGGAAAGACAGACATATTGCTATAGTAGATTTCTAATTTAGTTGATTTTGTAAAAATGAGAATGAAATCTCTTTCAGTTTTGCCAGATGAACAAGCTGAGGTGAAAAAGTATTTAGATAAGGAGGACTTAGTAATTCCCTTGTCCAAGAAACCCCAACCTCTTGTTAGCGGGAAAGTGGGTGATACAGGGGAGTTTGCTGATGTCCTAGCTCAAGGGTATAATGTTGTTACAGTTGTCGAGGAAATTGTGGAAGAGGTTTTCACTTGACACTATAGTGGCTCCTCAAGAAATAGAGAAAGACACAAATGATCTTGATGATTTTTGGGAAGAATAAATTCTCTTTTATTTTAAAAAACAATTACTTTTATATTTCTTGAAATATTGTGTATTTTCAATCTTTCTACTTAATTTAATGTTTTCAAATTTATTTGTTTAAAAAAAATATATCTAACAATTTTTTATATTTTTGAAATTAAGAATTTCAAATATTCTAAAAACTTTAACATTAATAATCATTGGCAAAACTAAAATTGCAATGAATTGTCAGGTTTTTAATCGAAAAGATTCAAGTTATTGTAGAGGTGCCAGAATCTAAAACCGTGTATGAGATTCCGATCTTTATGGGCTACGCAAATTACTATCGTTGTCACGTACATGATCAAGTCAATTGTTGTAGGACTGCATGACCTATCACCTAACATGCATGTGACTGTTTGGGCAATGCTGGTCCTCCTCCTATCTACTAATGCCTCCGACCCACATTTTCCTTTGCCCTAGGTTTGCTACACCTAATAACTCCCTTGGATTAGGCTCGGTTTACGATCTTGTAAGACCTATGTTGATCTATACTCATAGTGATTCATTACTACCTTATATAATGCTATACAAAATTGGAAACTTGAATCTATAGATTACATTCTTACAAAAGTTTATATGAAATTGCATTTGTTTCCCAGTTGGTTTCTACATTGATGTATGTGTTATTGGCTATCATATAAGGTTTTATCAAGAAATTTGGCCAACAAATTTTTGTGCATTCATGTATGTGATACATTACTTTTTATTTCATTATGGTTTTGCATGAGTGTTATGATGAATGGTCACTATCTTACAAATGATTTACCAAAACTGCAAGAGTCAACGACCGATTGGCATCTTTTACAATAAATAATTACTACATTACTACAATATTGCAAGAGCATACAACTAATTGGCATCTTGTACAATAATTGATTACTATATTACACAAATATATTCTGTAATGTATCCTAAAAGACCTAATTCTATCTTTTTATACTTTCCACAAGGGATTTTGTGGAATGTTGATGTATGTAATGAATTATTACTACTTTGCAAAATGCTATGCAAAATTGCAAGAGTCAACGATCAGTTGGCATCTTATACAATGATTTATTACCACCTTTCAAGATAATATTTGGAATTGCAAACAAAGAACTTTTTGCTATGTTACTGTATTTGTAGTTTTTGAAACAATTCATGCACCTAGTCATAGTTAACTAGTATAATTTTACCAATGTTTGTAGCATTCATTTTATTTTATACAACAAAGACCATTGAGCTATTGCTTGTATAATTGTGCATGTTTTTGTTGTTCGATATCAATCCTATCAACGTTTCTAGTACCATCTAAAGAACATGTTAGTTTGTTCAAATGATGATTTTGCTGAACAATTGAGACTTCTATGAGGTTTTTTTTAGCAAGATAGACTATTGCTTCAAAACTGTGGATGATGCAATCAATAACAGGTTTTGCTTTGTTGGAAGATAAGATTGACAAATACTATAAATTGAATATTGGATTGTGCCATCTTTCTAAAAGTAGGAAAAACTATGTTTGTGGAGTGAAAATGATTTTCATTGAGCATGCGATGCGTGCTAGTAGTTAAGAGTTGCTTTGGTTTTTGAGCACACCAAACTTATATTTGACTTAAGTTTAAAGTTAACCAAAAACTTCAACAAATTGTTCTTCACATTTTTATCCTTTTTGCTCATGAAAATGACCATGGCAAAATGTTTGTCCTTTTATTGTTTCAAACTTGAAAATTCTTCCTCACTTTGTGTTTACAAGGAGATGATGTTTCCTCTCTATACCTTATGAATATTATAATTATTACTACTGTGGTAAAAAATCTTAAAATTCGTCTCTTATGCATACTTATGCAAGGCCTCTTGTGATGTTCTTTAATCACCTTCTGTGTTATTCAAGATGTTAGTATTTTTGTAGAGTTACATTTGAGTGGTGACTTTAAAAAGTTAAATGATTTAACCATCAAGAACATATATCCCTTACCTAGTGCTTCAATCCAATTGATGATATCAGTATCAGAATCTTGATGGATTCCCAATGGCTTGTGTCGCTTCCTTTGGTCTTGGTCGATCGTGTGATCAGTGGTGGATGAAGTTGTCTCCTCTAGTGGCTTTTGTAGGTGCAATCGTATTTGAGTTATGTAAAAAAAACATCGTAACTTAATGGTTTAAGTGTCCCTCAACTCATCGTAACTTAATGGTTTAAATGTCCCTAAGCTGTGAGCCTCTAGCTCCTTGTTTTGCCAGTAACTTTGCTTGTACTTGTTGATAGATCCATCTTGGTTTGTATTCACCTTGAAGATCCATTTGCATCCAAGGGCTTTCTTGTCCTTAGGCAACTCCACCAATCTCCATGTTTTATTCTTCATAAGAGCTTGATACTCAAGATCCATTGCTTGGATCCACTCCTCTTCTTTCCTTGCTTCATCTACACTTGTAGGTTTATCAGAAGAGGTTAGGAAAGCAACATAATTTCCAGAAACCGCTTGCTTATCCTTTTCATCATATGTGAGCCTTAAAGGTACTTGTCTTTCCCTTAATGTTCTCCTTGGCTTTTGACTTGATGAAGGTCCATCATCATCACCATCTAAAGTAGGATCCTTTACATCAACATCAAGAATGTTAGATCCATCCATATCTTTATAAATCATGCTTGAAGACACTTTTGGAATGTTTCCCTCATCAAAGATAACATCTCTACCAGCAATCACTTTGTTAGTATAAAGAATGTAAATCTTGTAGGCTTTACTCACCTCACTATATCCAACAAAAATACCTCTTCTTGAAGATAGATCCTCCTTGGTCCTATCATCAAGAGTAATGTTGACATAGCATGTGCATCCAGAGGTTCTTAGAAAGTTGACACTCGGCCTCCTCTTGAATAGCATCTCAAAAGGTGTCCTTCCATCCAAAATAGCACTTGACCACCTGTTGCACAAGAAATTGGCACACAACAAAGCTTGATCCCAAAATGGTTTATAAAGATTAGCACTTAACCTCATGGATTTAGCACTTTCACATAAAGTCCTATTCTTCCTTTCAGCCACTCCATTTTTTTGTGGGGTCCTTGATGTTGTATACTCCCTCTTGATCCCATGCTCATCACAAAAGGCCTTGAACTTGGTAGATATGTACTCACCACCATTCTCACTCCTTAAGCACTTGATCCTTGTGAAAAATTGGTTCTCCCTTGCATTCTTGAACTTGATAAAGACATCATACACTTCATCCTTGCTCTTTAATAGATAGATCCAACAAAATCTACTAAAATCATCAATGAAGGTTACATACATCTTAGCTCCACTATTGCTAATTGTAGTAAATCCATGAATATCTGAATGTCACATTAGAAAAAATTTGAATACTAAAGGGGCCTTTCAAAAGGATACCTTTTATTTTTTTTCTCAAAAGTTTCTGCCACATGGTCCAATCAAAACACTCAAATTTGAAATCTACGTAACGTAGCTCCTTCAAATTGATTTTTTTTTAAAAAAAAAAAAAATTGTAATTTTGCGTCAGGGACAGCACATATATAAGCCATTTATCTGTAGTATAATATGCAATTCAACACCCAACATGACCCAGTTTCGAGCTACGGTGAAGAAGTTATGGCCAGTCAAAGTTTTGGTCGATCAACACTTGGCCAACCCGATATCTCTTTCAAGTGTAGTTGACCAGTTTGAGACGATTACGGTGCCGTTAGAAAGCCCTTGACGAGAGCTTTTCAATGACACTCAACATGACCCAGTTTCAAGCTATGGTGAAGAAGTTGTGGCCAGTCAAAGTTTTGGTCAGTCAACACTTAGTCAACCCGATATCTCTTTCAAGCGCATTTGGGGTCAAAATTGGTCAACATCGCTTGAAAGAGATATCGGGTTGACCAAGTGTTGACCGACCAAAACTCTGACTAGCCACAACTTTTTCACCATAGTTCGAAACTGGGTCATCTTGGGTGTCGTTGAAAAGCTCTTGTCAAGGGCTTTCTAATGGCATTGTAATCATCTCAATCCGATTTGTCGTTCAAAAGTTGTGATTTTTTTTTAGCCACAAACTATACTATGCACATAATAGCTAACCATCGAAGACTATGTGGGCGGGAACGTGTGCAGAAAAAGATTTTATTTTAGTATTTTACATTGCCAAATGGGCTTTGGAATAAGACATTTACGAAAAGGGCTTAGGGGTCCAATTTACAAAATTTAAAGTAAGATATCTAGGGAAAGAGGCTTAGTGATTTAAATTTAGAATTTAAGGTAAGGCGCCTAAAAAAAAGAGTTCATGGTGAGGGGCAAAGAGTCTAGGGCTAAGGATTTAGGATTTCGAGTAGGGGATCTAGGTAAATGGATTTAAGATAAGAGATTTTAAGATAATGGATCTAGGGAATTAAGGGGTTTAGGATAAGAGGATGTTGGCTGATTCTTACGAATCTCCAAGATACTCGGACAGAGCAACTCAAGAGCACCTCTCACCTTAGACTGAGGAGGTCTCTGAGAAGACGAGACTAACAAAGACTGAGAGTCGAGGAATACTAGTAGTAATGACAAGCAAGAACTGTGTAAACCTCATGGTGAATCTCGAAAGATGGAATGACCATGTAGGAATTAGTATTTCTAGGCAAATGTAATAAATGCAAGTAGACCCCTCTTAAAAAAAGTAGAGTGAGCCACCTTTTGATGGTGACCTCTAGTGGAGAGCATTATAAGGTTTCCATTTGGATGTTTGATCAAGTTCTAGCATGATTATGCATTGCACTGTTGATCAAATCTTACTAACCTTTGTTTTGTGAGTTGAACTTGTGGATCAAAAGCATATTTCAGGTCTATTGAAGATCGGAGGCTGAGAAGAAGCTATTTTGGATCAGATCATAACACGTAATCATTTGTTGATTGTGAGGCTTGTGCATATTCAATACTAACAATGTTTAGTTCAATGTATTGTTGACAATCTCCACTTCTGTGGATGAACACTCTCCTTTGTGGATGAACACTCTCCTTAAGTGGATGAACCTTCTCCTTAAGTGGATGACAAATACTCTTTGAATGATTTTGTATTTCTCCAAAAGGCTGAGCAAAGCTCCCACTTGGATGAAAGATCCCCTTTTGGATGAACAAATTGTCAACAATATTTTGCATAAATTTTGGTGTACTTTGTTGAGCATGTAAGTAACTCTCCTTATGTTATTTGATTGGAGCATTTGCTGGAAGGTTTTAACCATTATGCAAATGTGTTTTCAGGTTCTTAACAGGTTGAGGAACATTCTCATGTGAAGTGATCTTAGATATACATCTAAATACCAAGATTTGACAAGGTAGTGAAGCTAGTCTTTGATCAAGTTTGTTCAATTCTAGGTATTCTTGGCAGCCTAGTCTTGTGTATTTTCTAAAAATGCAAGTAGCTCTTCAGATCATAACTTGATTTGGTCACTTGTTGGAAAGTTTGGGAGCTTAAGCAAGAGTGTGTTCAGGTTGGTTTGAGTTTGTAATTCATTCTTAGTGTGTGCAAAGTGTTGCATGTGTTTCAATCTTTCTTTCTATGCTGGAAACTAGCTAGGTTCAAGATAGAAGTGTTTTAGGGTCCTAGATCTTCTGAGATCTCCTTATCCATCATTTGTTGAGAGGAAAGCGAGTGTTAGGTGTATTAGGACAGAGCCTAAAAGTTGAAGAATCATTATATTCATGGCTTCCAATGGTGGGATCATGTTAGAAACTAATGATAGGTTGAGTTCATCAAACTACCTTACCTGGAAAGTGAGGATGGAATTCTTACTTGAGTTGAATAAACTCATGGACATAGTTGCAGGAACTAAAGAGAAAGTGTCAAAGTGTAAGTGAGGCATGTAATGCCTTGAAGAAGCTCTTTGAATCAAAGTCCACATCTAGGGTAGTGACCCTAAGGAGGCGAATATTTTCTAGTAGGCAAAGAGAGGGTGAAAGTGCTCATGCATTTGTCTTGAGGGTTAAGTCCATAAGTGATGATCTAGCATGTATTGATGAAAACATAAAAGATGGTAAAATAGTCCAGGTTATGTTGAATGGTTTGCTAGATGAACATGCTAACCTTGTGCAAAGTTTTGCCATTCAAAGAGTCTTGCCAAGTGTGGTTGACTCCTTATTGGCTAAAGAACATAGGTTGCAATCAAAGCTTGATGGTGCATCCTTGCAAGGTGGAGGTGAAGAAGCTTTCTTCACAAAAGGCAAAGTCAAAGGCAAAGGCAAAGGCAAAAGAAAATGGTCCAAAGGTGGTAACTTGGATCATGATGATCACTCTTCCTCCTCCTCTTCTACTTCTTTTAGAAAGAAAGAAAAGTCTGAGTTCAAGTGCTTTTATTGTGGGATACAAAGTCATTTTGCTAATGAATGTCATAAGAAGAAAAGAGAGCAAGGTGAGAGGCAAGGAAATCTAGCAATAGATGAAGAAGAGGATAGCATTTCTGAATCTCTTGTTATGACTTCAAGTTTTCTTGCACATATAGATGGGAATGATCCTTGGTGGATTGATAGTGGAGCCTCATCTCACATGACAAGACATAAGGAATACTTTTCATCCTTATTGTCTTATGAGGAAGAGAGCAACATCATCTATACTGCAAATGATGGTCAATGTGACATCAAAGGCATAGGCACAATTCCTATTTCTCTTTCAACAAATAAGAAAGCTAATCTTGAAAATGTATTGTACATTCCTTCAATCACTAAGAACTTGCTTAGTGTTAGTCAAATGATTGACAAGGGGCTTTATGTTGAGCTCATTGGTGATGCTTGTTTGATAAGTAAGTGTGGATCCTTGATTGCTAAAAGAAGAAGGCATGGTAAACTTTTCAAACTGGATGCATGTGTGATCTCTAAGAATGAAGGATGTATGACTAGGGAACAATTGACAAACCAAGAAGTTTGGCATAAGAGGTTGGGCCATCCCAACTTCAAATCTTTGGAGGTAATGGCAAAGAAAGAGCATGTTCTTGGTCTCCCTAAAAGTCTTGTTGCAAATAATACATTTTGTGAACATTGTGCCTTGTCCAAATCTCATAGACTTGCTTATACTAGATCTACTTCTAGATCTAAAGAAGCTTTTCAGCTTGTGTATTCGGATTTTCATTCTTTTAGTACAACTAGCAATGGTGGGGCAAAAATGTACGCAACTTTTATTGATGACTTTAGTAGGTATACTTGGGTCTATCTTCTTAAAACCAAGGATGAAGTGTTTGCTGCATTTGTCAAGTTTAAGAATGAAGTGGAAAATCAATTCAATACAAAGATCAAATGCTTGAGATCAGATAATGGAGGGGAATACACTTCAAATAAGCTCAAAGATTTTTGCATAGCACATGGGATTAAGAGGGAGTACTCTAGTCCTAAGACTCCACAACAGAATGGAGTGGCAGAAAGAAAGAATAGGACCCTTTGTGAATGTGCCAAGGCAATGAGACTACATGCTAATCTTGCTAAGTCCTATTGGGGGGAAGCTTTAGCATGTGCTAACTATCTTTGTAACAGGAGGAAAAGTGCTTCTTTGAATGGTAAAACTTCCTTTGAGGTCCTCTATGGTGGGAGGCCGAGTGTCAAGCATTGTAGGATCTTTGGTTGTACTTGTTTTGTCAACATCACTCTTGATGATAGAACTAAAGAAGATCCTTCATCAAAGAAGGGTGTGTTTGTTGGCTATAGTGAAGTAAGCAAGGCTTACAAAGTGTACATTCCTTCTACGAATAAAGTTGTCATAAGTAGGGATGTCATCTTTCATGAAGAGAATGTTTCCAATGTTGTCAATGTTGATGATGATGTTGATGTGCCTACTAATCATCATGATGTGCAAGATGCCTTGGATGAAGGTGGAGATGCCACTCCAAAGCAACCTTCAAGGAGGACTCAAAGGCAAAGGACTAAGCCATCAAGGCTAACCTATGATGAAAAAGGAAAGCAAGTGGTGGAGAACTCTAACTTTGCTTTTCTTACCTCTTTTGATGAACCAACTTGTGTAGGTGAAGCAATTCAAAAGGAGGAATGGATCCAAGCCATGGATCATGAGCATCAAGCACTCATCAAGAACAACACTTGGAGGTTGGTGGAACTTCCAAAAGGCAAGAAGACAATTGGGTGTAAGTGGATCTTCAAGATCAAGACAAAAGAAGATGGATCAATCAAAAGGTACAAGGCAAGATCGATGGCAAAAGGGTATGCTCAAGAGTATGGCATTGACTATGATGAGACCTTTGCACCCATGGCAAAGATGGTACCAATTCGAACACTTATCTCTCTTGCAACTCTTTATGGTTGGGACATGTGGCAAATGGATGTTACTAATGCTTTTTTGAATGGTGATCTTGAAGAGGAAATCTACATGGAGCAACCCAAGGGCTATGTTTCACATGATGAGCCTAATCATGTGTGTTTCCTACAAAAGAGCTTGTATGGGCTTAAGCAAGCACCAAGAAGTTGGTATGCTAAGCTCAATTCCTTCTTACTCTCTCAAAACTTCATCATGAGTGAGTATGATCATTCTCTCTACTTTAGATTGAATGATAATGGTGACATCACTTTGCTTTTGATCTATGTTGATGACATAATCTTAAGTGGTGATAGCAAAGAAGATATAGATGACATCAAGGTGGCATTTAAAAGTAAGTTTGAATACAAGATCTTGGTAAGCTTCACTATATCTTAGGAATAGATATTGTTAGGACTTCTAATTCTACTTTCATTTGTCAAGAGAAATATTCTAACTATATTCTAAAAAGATTTCATATGTAAAATTGCAAAGTAGTTTCTACTCCTATGGAATCGAATGTAAAGCTATCTATAAGAGGTAATGAAAGATCCTTCAAGGACATTACTCTCTATAGAAAGCTCATAGGATCTCTTATTTTGTTAACCATCACAAGACCTGATCTAAGCTATGTGGTTGGTAAACTAAGTCAATTCATGCAAGATCCTAGTGAGGCTCATTGTAAGCTAGGAAAGAGAGTACTAAGATACCTCTCGGGATCTAGAGATTTTGGCATCTTGTATGAAGGATCTTCACCTAACCTTTGTGGTTTCTCAAATTCAAATTTTGCAGGTGATCAAATGGATAGGAAGTCAACAAGTGCCTTTGCAATATATCTTGGAGAGGGAGCTATCTCATGGCTATCAAAGAAGCAACCTACTATCTCTCTATCTTCCACCGAGGCCGAGTACAAGGCATTGACAACATGCACCAAGGAGATGCTTTGGATAAAGAGGATGCTATTGGATCTTCACTTGCTGGATTCTAAGAAGACACCAATCATCTATTGTGACAACCTTTCAGCCCAAAGCTTGGCAACCAATCCAGTTTTCCATGCTAGAAGCAAGTACATTGTGATTGCTCATCACTTTGTGAGGGATCAAGTCATTGCCAAAGAGGTGGAGCTTCAACATGTCTCTTAATTGGAGTGTGTGGCTGATATCTTCACCAAACCATTGGGAAAGGACCTATATCACAAGCATATATCTAATCTTGGAATGTGTTCAAGATCTATGTTAAATCTAGCATCCAATGTTGAAGAGGGAGTGTGAAAATTGTCAACATTTCCTAGCTAGTTTGAGGCCTAAATTGGCAATTTTTGTACATAGTTTTAGATCTAACCTTTCACACATGTAAAAGAGGCCTAGATACTTTTATTTTAGTATATATTTTATATTAAAGAAGTCCCAAACTTCAGGACCTTTGAAATGACACCAAAATCATGTTATTTGGACATATAGGCCAAAATTGGCTATTTTAGGCTATTGGGGTCCTAAAATTGGGTCCTAAGTTCTAGAGAGAGGAGAGAGAGTCATCTCTCTCACCTATATTAGGCTGAAATTTGTGGATAACAGGTTGGAGAAACTTATTGTATTGTTGAGAGAGATCAATAGATCATTGTCACAGTTTCTTCACCAAACCATTGGGAAAGGACCCATATTATGAGCATATATCTAATCTTGGAATGTGTTCAAGATCTGAAGAGGGAGTGTGAAAATTGTCAACATTTCCTAGCTAGTTTGAGGCCTAAATTGGCAATTTTTGTACATAGTTTTGGATCTAACCTTTTACACATGTAAAAGAGACGATACTTTTATTTTAGTATATATTTTATATTAAAGAAGTCCCAAACTTCAAGACCTTCGAAATGACACCAAAATCATGTTATTTGGACATATAGGCCAAAATTGGCTATTTTAGGCTACTGGGGTCCTAAAATTGGGTCCTAAGTTCTAGAGAGAGGAGAGAGAGTCATCTCTCTCACCTATATTAGGCTGAAATTTGTGGATAACAGGTTGGAAAAACTTATTGTATTGTTGAGAGAGATCAATAGATCATTGTCACAGTTTCTTCCTAATAATAATTTCTTCCTCCATTGAGAGCATTGCTTTGTGAATTGTCTTCAAGCTTTTGTGTATGATCTTAAGAGGTTTCCAAAAGTGGTAGGCTGATGTTGTAGGGTTGGTATGCTGTTGTTTTTGGCTGCCATCAGTACCTTTTATTAGTTTCTTTTGTCTCTTGAATGCTTTGTCAAGTTCATGTGTATCAAAGGTAGCATTAGGATGCTTTGCCATTTTCAGTTTTTGTAGCTTGTTTTGCAAAGATCTTAGCCAAGTATTTTGGGAGTTTGGATCCATTCAAGATCCACTTTTTCACAGTGCCTATATGCTTTGAATAAATATTATAGTCAACTGAATTGTTTGCAAATTCCAATTGAATGAGATAAGAGTTAATTCTATCGAACCATGCCCTTGCGGCCTGTTTTAGACCGTAGATTGCTTTGTGCAGCTTGCACACTTTGTGCTCTTGGCCTTTGACTTTGAATCCTTTCAGTTGGAAGGTATAAAACTCCTCTTTGATGTTGCTATTGAGAAATGTTGTCTTGACATCCATTTGGTGCGTTTCGAGGTCTTTGGCAGTTGCTAGCCACCAGGCGTGCTTTCCATTTAGCAATGGAAGCATCAGAGTTGATCTTCTTCTTGAAGACCTACTTGTTGTCGATAACTCTCTTGTGAGTGGGGAGGTCGACCAATGTCTAGGTATGGTTCGTCAAAAGTGAGTTGTACTCGCTTTCCGTAGCTTCTTGCCACTTCACAACATCCTTGGAGTTAATTGCTTCAGCTAGGCTCTCTGGTTCTTCAGATGAAGTCCTAAATGATTGAGGTGTATACCTCTCAGGAACTGTCCGAGTCCATGAGAATCTGCGGACATTGTGTTGACCAAGATGCATTGATTCTTCTTCTTGAACTTCTCTAGATCTGCTCGAGCTTGCTTGGTCTGGTCTGGTGACAGGTACTCTCTGCTGCCCGGCTTTTGTAGCTGTAGCTACAGGTTCTATAGAAGAATCATCAATGTTGAAAGGTTGAATGCTACGCAGAATAGGATGAAATAACATAGCATCATCTATCAATGGCTGTTTGAAATCATAATATGCATGTTCTTGAAATATTACATCCCTAGAGACAAATACTACATTGGTGGATGGATCATAAACTTTATAAGCTTTATATTCATCAGGATATCCAATGAAAATACATTTATTTGTCCTATGATCTAGCTTCTTCCTAAGTTATTTAGGAATGTGAACAAAACATACACAATCAAAGATTTTGAAATGGCTGACACTGTACTTGTGCCCATGCCAAACTTCATAAGGAGTTTTGTTGTTGATGGCTTTGGTGCTGGATCTGTTCTGCACATAACAGGTTGTGGCACTAGCTTCTACCCATAACTTCGCAGGTAGGTGTGCTTGGTGTAGCATTGATCTGGCTGAGTTGAGAAGAGTTTGGGTCTTCCATTCTGCAATCCCATTCTGTTGAAGTGAATAGGAAGTAGTGAACTGTCTTTTGATGCCATGTTTAGCCAGGTATTCGCCGCCACCACCAGTTCGGAGTTCCTTCACTTTCCTAGACGTTTGTGTCTCAGCAATGGCCTTGAATCTCCTGAAGCATTCAAAGGCTTCAGATTTGTGCTTAGTGAACATGACTGTAGACCATCTGGAGTAATCATCTATGAAAGTGATAAAATAGACTGCATCTCCTATGGATTTTATGTCATATAATCATGGAGTCAAACTCGCATAACCTTTTATAAAGCTTCTAGTGTGATGAGTAAAACATATCAAGCTAACATACACACTCGAGCTTGACGATGCATTCCAAAATTTGTTGTCCAAGACTTGTATTTTAGTCCTGCAACTTTTCTTTAGATCTCTCAGCCACATTCTCATTTTGAATCTTGTCTTCGGCTTTTTGACATACACTTTACCAAATGTCACCCTTGGTTGTTTAGCCAACCTATGATGAATCCTTTGAATATTTCAACTAGCATTTTGTTTCATGAGTTGACTAATTAGCAAGGATGAAACTTTAAGACAGAAGCAACTTAAGTTATATTAAGCATCACTTTCTTTACTTAGGGTAAGATTTTACCAGTTTGCTTGGGTCCTAAACTCATACCTATGAAAGCTATATTTGCCTATTCCATGTTGCGATTCCTATGCCTAAGCACAGGCACAGTCAATGATGAGAACGGCCACACCATCGTAGCAAATTTCAGGATATAAGCATTTCTTTGTTAGTCGGTTACTCCATTGTTCTTGGAAATTCTATGGAAGCCAAAGATGAATGAAAAGACCGAATGAAATATTCAACTAGGTCGACTCCTTCAAACATTGTCCAATGTACTTTAAGACAATCTAAATAATTTACCTTTAATAGTTCATGAAATATGATTGATAATTGAAATAGCAAATGAATGTGAAAATATTCAGTTGATTGTTAAAAATTGTTTTGATTTAGTGATATTGCTTTCCAAGAATTGTATAGAAGAGAGTCAACATAAAAAATCAAATATGTTATGCAAGTTGCTTTGTTAAATTCATAAGTAGTTGTTTTATAATTGATAGTTTTTTAATTTACTAAGTTTTGTTAATATTCTTTGAAATACGAATTTCATAGTTGACAATTTTCGAAAGAGTTGGTAATTGCTCATCATTCTATTTTTCGTTTGCATAATGTTGCAAGGTGTATTCACAAGCTCATCCACATTCGTGCAAGTGTCTATAATATTTGTCCTATGAGTTGAAAATATTCATTGTTCCACACCTTCGCGTCCTTTAATCAGGCTAGCTCCAAATATTCTTTATATATATGAATTTTCAAAATTAGATAAAACAAAAAATCATACTTTTAACTTTCCATAACTTAATAATACTTTGCATACGTGACTCTTATCAAAGCAAATTGTATGAAACCATTAAAATTTGTGTATTCAGTATACATATTTGGAAATCTATTGCTTTCATTAGTTTTCACCAAAATAAGTATTTAGATTTCATCAATATGTCAGTTTGTAATCATGGAAATTTCGAATTTCGTTTTCTGCAAGAGCCAAGAAAACTTTGTATTGTATTTGATATTTTCCATGACAATTTATGCATTGGCAATTTTGGACTTCGTATCCCATCATACATTTGGGAGATAGGCGAATCTCCCAGTTTATAATTTTGAGAGAAAAATCGTCGCTTCTCGTTCTGCCATCAAGTATGATTGATCAAAAAGATGGCACACTAACAACCAACTTAACGATACCGGAAAATGTCAAGTACTTTACAAAGTTTTCTTAGAGATGTTTGGCAAGTAAATTCCATAAATGTTGTTGTTTGACATAATTATTTTCTTTTCAAGCTATTCATCTTCTTCTTCCAAGGTACTTGTTGCATTATGAAGATGACATATTATGCAATTTGCTTTGTTAAAATGATGATAATACATGTATTCTATAGTGTCGTTTTGTGATCAATAGTTTTATTATTTATTAGGTTTCCTTAGAACTCTCTAAAATACCAATTTCATAGTTGGTAGTTATTAAAAGATTTGTTTTCTTTAAGCTATTTATAACAGCACAAATACAACATTTATTGCAACTTGTTTTATTTAATTGATGACAATACATGTGTTGTACGATTGTTGTTTATAATCGACAATCTTTTAAATGATTGGTTCATAAACAAGTATGTTTCCCTTGTAAATATGTTTGCTAGTTTTTTATACTTTTCTGGAGATTGACTAATGTAACATGATAAATGCTTCATGTAATTGTCAATTGTGCGATGATTCAATTTAGTGTGAAGCAAAATTGAGCATATCATACTTTGGCAGAAAGCAAACAATAGCGATTGGCAAATTGAAATCGGCACAATCTCAAAAACAAGTTGAAATTTATTTTTTTCCTTTGCACCCACCATACCGAATTTATTAGCGACTATGCACGGCCAACTGCGATTAGGATCAAAACGAACATTGGTTGATTGACGCAAAGTGGCAAGAGAAAATTTGTACAAAAAAAGAAAAAAGAATTTATGCCTTACATTGATCGGTGGTTCAACGTAACCAAATTTCAAATTGTGTGAAAAAACATTTGCAATAAAATCATTGATCTAATAAAATGTTGTTCGATCTACAGAAATGTCATGCATTATTCAGTGATCAAAGATGTGATATGAAAGCTAAGAATATGGGTCTAGCCATTCCACCATATGAATAGCCAACACATTTATGTGGGAGTATACATATGTAGATAAGAAACAAATGAGTTGGCATACCTTGTCAGAGATTAGTGGGAATGAGCGGAAGTTGATGACCGAGCTAGGTGTAGGATCCGAAGCGCCACAGTTAGAAGCAGAACGTTCAAATTTGAATGATTCAGACAAATGCTCAATGAAACAATACAGTAGTGAGACTGAGAATTGCACTCTAATTTATATCAAATAGTGAGTACAATGCTTGAAGTGATAACTTCAGCTTACAATCGTTGAGCGTGATAACACTGGCTACAAGGAAAAACTCGAATAATCAAAAGAAGTTTTCTGATGAAGATTCTAGGATCTAGTATCCTATAAAATATCGACAACTACCTTTTGTTTCAGCTATTACAACCGCCTCATTATAGTTAATGCATTTACAAAGCGGACTGTCAACACGAAGTCGTTGGGTCGGCAACAGTACCGAAAAATGTATAATGACTCAAAAAATACTGATTCAAAAAATATAGAAATTTTCAAGTCGATCCAATATTGTAAATCTCTAGAAAATTCGAATCTAAATTTTTTGATCTTCTGCTCAGAAACTCGAGCCCTCTATTTTTGGTTTTTCAGTTGCTCATTATTGATGGATTTGAGGTTGAGCATCAAATTTTAACACTCCCCCTTAATGTCGATCCTGAAAACTTTTGATTTTCAGATTCAACATGTCGTTGAATCTGAGATGGTGCTCCTTTGACAGAGACTTTGTGAAGTAATTTGCTGGCATTGATTCTGTCCTGCAATAGACTAAGGATACCTCCTTGCTTTGTACTTTCTCTCTCAAATAGTGATATCTGATTTTGATATGCTTGCTTCGAGAATGAAATCACCTATGGTGCTTTAGTTGTCACAAAATATGGTTGTTGGATGTGACTGTGCAAGGTCGATTTCCTGCTAGCAGATAGTTATGGACTCGGCTCATTACATTCGCCGCGTCCATTTACATTTACTTTACTTTATGCATAAGCAGGCCTTGGGCCCTTTTTTATTCATTAGTGACTCTTAGACTATATGGTTGTCCTTTGGCCTTATTATTCATTATTAGGCCATTTGGACATATTACTGGAGAGTGGGGGCCTTCTTGGAGGGCACACTATTTTTCCTCCCAGTTGGGCCCTAGCCATCGGACGCTTCCTCTTGGCTATAAGTAGGGAAACTGTGTCATTTGTTATTCAGCTGATGATATTGATCTCTCTCTTTAGCCTCCTCAATCTCTCTGTTTCCTAGTTTCTAGGGTTAAGTCTTGCTTATGTGCTGCTTTCATAGCTTAAGCCTTGCTTATGTGATGCTTTCATAACCTAGCTCTAGATTAGCTATGGCTCTATTCATAGCTTGGTATCAGAGCACTTTCCTGATTGCTGAATTTCAGATCTGATTTTCTGATTGGGTGCCCATTTTTCTTGCTGATTTTTTTTCTCTTTGCTGAGAGCTTTTGTCTCTTTGCTTCAGCAACATTCAGCACAGTTTGGAGGAGGACCAGCTCCTATCAAAGCATTTTCCTTGGCGGAGCTTTAGCAGATAGTTAGAAAAAGTACTTTCACTAAATTTGGCGGCTGGAAATTTTTTTTTTTTTTTTGGACAGATAATTTCCGGTGCCCAAGTTCCAACCCTCTATCACCCATTTCCAGCTTGTTTGCAGGCTCTCCAGCGCCCAATTCCCTCATCTCTTTCATCCGTTCCTCCTCCCATTTTCAGCCCTCTCACTTTTGTTTGCAGGCTATCCAGCCGCTTCATACTTTTCACTTTCATCCGTTGTTGTCTCCGTTTGCAGCCATTTTTCACACCTTGTTTGCAGGCTGTCCATTGCCCATCCTCAACCAAATTTCACAAAATTCCAACTTCGTTTGATACTCCAATTTGTCACTTGCCTCCTAGCTGTCCAACGCATTTTTACAGCTTTCATTTTCACTTTTTTCATTTGATGATTGCTGTCCTTTCTTAGTTGTGATAATAGTGGTTTTAATAGACTAATTTGGGGTGACGACAAGAGTCAGCTCTCTCAAGTTTTCGTCTATTCCTTCCACTATTATTATGGCACATTCACCTACCCCGAGTGAGACTACTCAAGAAACCTTATCCGATCAGTTTCGTCCCATGGATGAGACCCTTTGTGGCCTCGTTCTTCGCTTCGATACCATTACGATGGGTTTTGCTACTATGCAATCACAGATTGATTCTTTATAGCCTCATGGTCCTAGTAAAGCTCCTATTTTTCCTTTATTTGGGACTCCCCCTCCACTTGGATTTCCATCTTCCTCTGCTAGTCAGCTTGGTGGTGGACCATTCATTCCACCTAACCCACCTCCTGGTTTCTTTTCACGTCCCCCACTTCCTGAGCCACACTTTGCTCGAGACTCTCGTGATAGGGTACAACTTGCTACCTATTCCGGTTTTCCGGTTCCTCATACGAGAACTTATTAGGGAATTGGTTTGCTAAGCTTGACACATATTCTCAAATCTACCCTAAGACTGATCCTCAGAAGATCCAGTTGGCTGCTTTACATTTAGATGGACGCGTCGCCACATGGTGGCGAGTTTATAGAGCTGATCCTGATCGGGAAGGGCTCCATGTATGGCATACTTTTTGTTGTGACCTCCGTCATGCTATGATTGATCCTCAGTGGCTCGACCGCCAACGTGATACATTTCGTAGTCTCACTCAGACCAGTGATCTTTCCTCTTATATAGATAAGCTTATGGAGTTTTTTTATCTTTTCACAGATCTACAGCCCACTGAGCTTGTTTCTCGTTACATTGCTGGGCTTCGTGGTGCTTTATGTTATGATGTTTCTTCCTTCTGTCCTCCCACACTTGTTGAGGTGATGTCTCTTGCCAGTACTTTACAGCATAAGTACTCTGACACCCTTCCTTCTCACTTCTCCCGACCTCGTCCTTCTGCTTCATCTTTTCCCGCTACATCCACCCCTACACCTGCCCCTTCTGTTCCAACTCTTTCCATTGTCCCTTCGTCTCCTCGTCCTCCGACTCCTCGACCTGCTTTTGTCCGACATTACACGTATGCAGAGTTCACTGACCTTCAGCAGAAGCGTCTTTGCTTTCGTTATAAGAGTCCTGACCATTTTGCTCGTGATTGCCGTCAACTTCTCCCTACTACTACTGCTGTTTTTTACTATGAGGGCACTACTCCAGATGATTCCAATATCTACATTCATATTTTTGATGAGCCTGACCTATCCTTTGAGCCTTCCACTGATTTACTTCCTGCTACTTGCCACGGTCAGCTTGCCTATGCTACTTGGACAGGGCGTCTTGGTCCTTGCTCCATTCGGTTACGTGTACGTATTACAGGTCGTGAGTATATTGCTTTAGTTGATACTGACAGCACTCATTCTTTTCTTAGTAGTTATATCACTAGTCGGATCCGTGCTTCACCTGTTCCTGCTTCACAGCCTCTCACAGTTGAGGTTGTCAGTTCCCATTCTTTTCCTAGTTCTCATATGTTTCAACGTTTACCATACCGCATTGGAGATTTTTCTCGACAGGTAGATCTTTACATTATTCCTATGGAGCGTTATGATCTTATCCTTGGTGCTGATTGGTTTGCATCTCTTGGAGCCGTTACACTGCACTTGACACAGTAGACATTGACATTTGTACGTGATGCAGTTACACACTCACTTGTTGGCATTGATTCTCAGGGAGACTTTGAGTTGATTATTGGGAAGCAGTTGAATAATAGTATATCATCCACATAGAGGGTGATGATGATGAAGAAATTTGATACAGACTTGAAGTAGATGTTCGAGTCTACTAAGTTTGGAATAATGTATTTATTTTTTGGAACTAGGCTCTGGGTGACTATTTTAGCCCATAGAGTGCCCTGTAAATTTTGCACACAAGGTGTTGCTTACCCCTCAATTCGTATCCTTCTGGTTGTGACATAAAGATTTTCTCTTCAATGTTCTCGTTGAGGAAAGCGGTCTGGGCATCCATTTGATGGACTTCGAGATCTACTGCGGCTGCAAAGGAAAGTAATAGTCAGATCGAAGCATGTTTGACGATTGGACTGAAGGTCTCTGCATAATCTAGATCTGGAATCTAGGAATAGCCTTTGGCGACTAGCCTAGCTTTGTATCGATTTAGCCTTCCTTCAACATCATACTTCACCTTGAATATCCATTTGAATGGAATAAGATTTCTTTCCTTTGGAAGCTCAGTGACTGTCCACGTTTGATTCTCTATCAGAGAATCGAATTCCATGTCCATCGTTGCTTTCCATTGATCAGCATCAGGTGTAGACATCGCCTTCGAAACTATATTTGGTTCCTGCATGAAGTAGCATACTGCATAGTCCATAAATCTGGATGGAGGCTGTTTGGGTCGATTCGATCTTCTTGGTTGAATTTTGACCCTCTGCTGTTCAGACTCATTTTTTGAGTTTGTATCAATTTTCTAGATTTTTGATCCTGGAGTCTTTTTCGATACATGGATCAAAAATTTCTTCGATACTTGGATCGGAAATCTCTCGAGCTTTTCTCTTGTGGTTGATAGATTGATCTTTCACAAAAATGAAATCTCTGCTCGTGAATGTTTCTTCTGTTTCCAAATTGTAGAGCATGTATGTCTGGTGATATGGGGGGTAGCCTATGAAAATCGATTTTATGCTTTTTTCATCCAACTTCTTTCTTAGATATTTGGGGATTTGAGCATAAGCAATGCATCCAAACACTCTAATATTCTTGAGTAATGGTTTCGATCCTGTCCATACCTCATAAGGTGTCTTGCCATTCAGGGCTTTGGTGATGGATCAATTTTATAGATAGGCGGCTGTAGTAACAACTTTTGCCTAAAATTTCTTCGGAAGAGAGGCATTGGCACTTTCGATAAGTGTCTAATTCTTCCGTTCAGCTACACCATTGGACTAAGGTGAGTAGCTAGTTGTGAATTGTTAATGTATTTTGGTGGACTTGCATAATTTGGTGGAGATAAATTCTCCCCCTCCATTTGTGCATAGAAGTTTGATCTTCCTCTGGGTCTGATTTTCTGCAAACATCTTGAATTGCATGAAGAACTTGAATGCCTTTGATTTCTTTTTTAGAAAATAAGTTACAGTTCTTCGAGAGATTTCATCGATGAAGGTTAGGAGGTATGGAGCTCCCCATTTGGAAGTAGTTTGCATCGGGCCACAAATGTTGCTATGTACAAGATCTAGCAAGCCTTTGGAAGTATGAATTGAGTCATAAATGAAAGGAGTTCTAGCATGTTGTTGATTATACAGCTTTCACATGGAGAAGTTGGCTTGATGACAGAAGCAGATCTTGTACTATTCTCTGAGTCGACATTTGTTTAATACTATTGAAGTTTAAATGGCCTAATCTGAAATGCCAAAGCATATTAGATAATTTAGAGGTAGAAGTGTGAAGTGCTTGACTATTGGAAGAATAACAGTGGCTGAGTTTGTAGAGGTTGCCACTTCTTCTCCTGAAAGCTAAAACTTTTAAGGATTTGTCAAGGATGGTGCAGCCGATTGTATCGAATTCAACCCTCCGACCTGAATCAGTGATTTTGCTAACTAAGAGCAAATTCTTGGTCAATTTTGGAACGTGGAGAACGTTGGCCTTTCTGAAATTCAATTTTGACTATTCCTTCACCCTGGATCGGATATGATGAGTTGTCTCCAAATTGCACAACATAAGAGTGGATGAAAGATTTATGATCTTTGAACCAGTCTTGATGGTGAGTCATGTGTTTAGTTGCTCTAGAATCGAGATACTAGGAATCGATATCATGTTGTTCTCCGACCTTGGTCATAAAGGCTGCTTCATCTTTGCTGCTCAGTCAAAAAAATTGTTGAAGCACTATGTGCTTGTTGTTGAAACTGCTTCTTCTTCTCATTGTTAAATTTTAAAGTCTTTCAGTCCTTGATTTCAGGTCCAATTCTCTTGCAATATCTATAGAATAGTTTCTGCTTTGGTAGAAAAGATGAAGAGTTCAAATTCAATCCTAAGCCAGAATTCAACCCTGAGCCAAAATAAAATCATGAGTCAAAATTCAACCCAGACTACATATTGCTCTTCTTTTTGGATCTGAACTTCTGATTTTTGGAATATAGAGCTTGAGGATCCGACCTTGTGCTTGAGGAAGTTGTAGATCTTCTAGCCTCCTCTTGTTGAAGTAATAAAATCATTTTTGAAAGGGTGATCTTCTCCTGGATCGAAATTGCGAGGACCCAGAGTCTCATAGGCCTCAAGAAGACTCAATAATAGAGTCATAACAGCATCGATATCTTCTATGATTGAGCCAGTTGTAGTCATCTGTACCATATGATTTTGGAAAGTCTTGATATGGCTCGAAACACTTCCTGCTTTAGACATTCTCAGGGTGAAAAATTTCTTCCTCAAATGGAGTTTGGAGGTGACGTCCCTGATATCGTAGAGGGTCACTAGGATGTCCCATGCATCTTTAGTAGTCTGAACATCATGTATGTGACTGATTTGATTGTCTTTGATATTGAGAGTAATAACGACAAAGGCCTTGTCATCTTTCAATCTCCATTTGGTGATAGTGGCTGCATCACCTTCAGGTTTAGCTTTTGTGCCATCAATAATGTTCCACAGTTCCTTGGCTAGTAGTGTGACCTTCATTTTGAACTTCTAGAGATGGTAGTTACTCCCATCGAGTCTGTTGATTAGAGAAGAACTAGTAGATGGATTCATTATGGTTGAGCGAGATCGTTGATAAAAACAATGATTTCATGATACTATTGGCTACATGCTTTGTACTTGGAACATTTATGTATGAATATGTATTTTGTTTAATATATCTTTGTACTTGGAACATTTATGTATGAATATATATTTTGTTTATCATAAGTGTACTTCATCAGTCTTTAAGTGTATGAAATGTAACTTAAACATTTGAAAATAAATTTATTCACAATTATGAACAAATGATTTTGCTTACCAACTTCATCAGAAGTGGCGAAAAAGACTCCTAGGGCTAGATGGAGTCCATATTTAGAGCAAAATGAAACTAGTACTCTGGCTCTATTCTACCTTGAATTTTTTTATGCATTTTCTGTCCCTTGGAGTAATTGTCAGAAAATTGATCTTTATGGTCCTCAAAAAAACCTCAGAACACACTCTAGGAAAATCAGTTTATAGGCTGAGAGATATACCGACCGCCCTCGATATATCCCTCGGAACACACTCACTTCGATGAGTCTAACACCCGAGGGATATACTGACGTCCCTCGATATATCCCTCGAAAAGTACACTTTTTAAACAACACGACAATATTTTGGGGATATCTCGGGGCCTGATGCAATTATCGAGATTTTTTAGTCATACATCGTTGGACATATCACAATGCACGATCACGAGGGTGACATGGATGACATGATGGATGCATTCTTCACAAACCCACCCGAAGCCACATTGACAAGGGAAGAAGAGATGATGTGTGCCTTGGCATCCACTCCTTTGTATGAGGGTGCACAAATGTCAAATTTGCGAGCTTGCCTATTACTTTGGAACTTGCAAACTAAGTATAGGTGGTTGGATGTGAGTGTCACGGAGTTATTTAGGTGAGCTTGCCATTTGGGGTGTAAAACTCAAATCTTGTTTTGTACTTCATCTGTTATGGAAAACTATAACTAATTACAAGTATATCTTGTCACAGTTTGCTCAAAATAATGTTTCCTCCAAATAACACCATGGCGACATCTCGACAAGAAGCCAAGAAAATGCTATCGGTAGTCGACATGGATTACAAGAGTATTCATGCATGTCACAACGATTGTATTTTATATCGACACGAGTTTGAGGAGCCAAGCATGTGTCTACATTGTGGGAAAACCCATTACATGCAAGATTTATGGGGAGACACCATACCCTCCAAAGTGGTACCACCACAACATTTTGGAAGATTTTTGACCCTATTACCGAGGTTAAGCAAAAAAACAAAAAAAATTAGACAGTTTAGAGTCAAGGATCTAATGAAGGAGGCTCAGGGATCTAGGGTAAGTGGATTAGGGTAAGGGTCTTAGATTTTAGGTTTAAGGGATTAGAGTCTAGGGCTTAGGGTTTATAATCTGTAATAAAAGAGTTAGGGCTTTGTATTTAGAGGTTAAAGCTTAGAACTTAGGGTCTAGTGTTTGGAATTAAGGGTAAGGGATCTAGGAAAAAGGGTTTAGATTAAAGTGTTAGGATTTTAGGGCTTAGGACTTAGGGTTTAGTATTTAGGATCTATGGTAAGGGCTCTAGGTAAGGGGATTTACGGATCTAGCACTTGGGATTTAGTACGGAGTTTAGTGCGAGTTTAGAGTATAGGTTTTAGGATTTAGAATTTAGAGTAAGTTGTCTAGGGAAATGGGAATAGGGTATAGGGTTCAGGGTTTAGGGTATAGGGTTTAGAGTTTAACATTTAGGATATAGGGTTCAAAGTTCATAGTTTAGAGTTTAGGATTTAGGGATGAGGGTATAGGGTTCATGGTTCAAGGTTTAGGGTTTGGCATTTAGGATATAGGATTTAGGATCCAAGGTTCATGATTTAGAGTTGAGGGTTTAAAGTTTATAGTATAGAATTAATGGACTTTTAGAGGTTTAGATCATATGTGGAAATTAAAGCTTTCTTATAGAAACGTGTATGTAGGATTCTTTACGATAGAAAGTGCTACTTATGGAACACAAAATTATAAGAAATGGTATTTCTCTCCCAACGCAATTTGTTTGTAGTAAGGTTTATTGTCTGGATTGTATTGTACCTTCCATTAAACATTATAGTGAATGCCAACTAGAGCTCTATGACATTTTAAAGATAGAACGATGTAGTCACAAGATGTAGAATTGCTAGGTAAACAAGATTTGGTCATAGTTAGTATGCTAGACTTGTGAATAGGTTTTGATCCTTGGAAGCTTGAATGGCATGGATTTGCCCAAGTCTCATAACATTCGAAATCTAATAAGGCTTCATAGAGTTTGACGGATCAATATGGCACGGATCTGCCATGACATCTAATGCTATACTTGGACCATACCTTCTTTTACGTATGTAAAAAATGATAGCTTTATACCTATGTTAAAAATTACTCTTTAGATTTCATATGTTGCTTATGTCCTAAGACTAATCAGTATGGCTTCTGCCCTAATACGGTAGTTCAAAGTCATTATCTTTCGGATGAGGCAATACATCCTTCTGCATCTGTCTCTCATCTCAAGTTTTTATTAAAATACCCAGAGTCTACTGACCTGAAATTATGGCTAAATTTCCAAGAACATAACGTTTGAGGAGAGCAAGAAAGCTGTAGAAAAACCAACATTGATATTGCATGGAGCTTTAATTTGCTCCTTCTAGGATACCTCATAGATAGAAATCAGATCATAAAACAAACAAAATAAGAAATCAGATTCATAAAACAAACAAAATTAGGAAAACAACATTAATCTTAGATATTGATCAATGTAACAAACATCGTGTAGATCATACTATAGGCGATAGATCCATTGTTTAAGAGTCGATGAAACACATGGACATAACCTTAATAAAAAATTCAAAGATCACATGCCATGGTAACAACTTTTCTAGCAGAATGCAACAATGTTGGAAATTTTGATTTTTTGAATCTAGATTCTTATTACTTTTTTTGTACTAGAGGGCATTCATAGCTTACAAGTCTGAAAACAACTATCTCAAGAATATCCCCATGTTGCTTCCTTTTATAGTGTTAGTGCCATTGCTTTTAACAAGATGATAGTGGAGGAAGCTAAACAACTTGCTTGAGACAACAATATCGACCAAGACTACAAAATGAAGACGATAGTCATTTAGAGAATAAGATTTTCTCTAAATAACATGTGAGAGTTTTCAAAGTTGGGGATGTCAATTAGTTGGAGCTCAAAGCCCTATGTGCACAAGAGACATTTGACGTGAAAAATATTTTTATTTTGATTATAGTTTTGTTTCAAATTTAATTTATATTTTATTCATTACCAACTCAAGGTGTCTCAAATCCAAGAAGAAAGCTGTTGCCTCCACTAAGACTTTGAAATCCATGGGCCAACTAACATGGAGATTTCTGAGTAAAAAAACATGGAAGGGATTAAGGCTATTGAGCTAGTAATAAGTGGTCTCTCAAGAATTTTGCCGATGGTAAGCTCTCCCTTGCTGAAATGGAAAAAGAATTTCAAAGGTAATACTCTAAGTTTTGTTTCAATTCATGTTCAATGAATGACGTTAGTATTTTCTTACAATATTTATAAGTTATGTTCATGAAGGTCCATGAGGCTCTTGTTACGAGATTAAATTGTCAAGGCTTTGAGTAGTAGACACAAATCCTTTGAGTAGTACAATTGAGGCCCTAGTTCCATTCTTGATATTATTGGAGAAATGGTAGTCACTTTAACCATGCCCAACATAGGATTAAATTCTTTTTTTTTTTCCATGCTAAGCATAGCTCTTTCTTTTTTCAAATTGTCGAAGGAAAAAAGGATAAGGCTATTTCAAAACAACTTAAAAAACACATCTTGAAGGCCAGGGCAGAAGAAAAGGATAGAAAAATGTTGACACTGGGTGAGGAGGACCTACCTTCCTAAATGTGTCAATGATCAATCATGTTTTATACCATAGGAGAAGATGATTGTAAAGACATTATCAAAATTTTGAAGAAAAGGACTTACACATTGTGCATTGTAGATATCTCAGATGATTGTTAAATGATGATTTGCCATTCAAATACACGGAAATTTGCAATGTGATGCAGGGCCTCATAGAGTGCACAAATTTTTCTCTATGGAAAATTGTCTTTCATTTAAGTTGGCAATTTGCTGGAGTTCAAAAAGCCCTTTTTGCATTCTCCAATAATGGGATAGACGATGTTGTTTGTTGAGTTTTAAGATACTAACAATTTATTTTAAAATTTGATATATTCTATGCTTAACATAATTTTTATGTTTGTATTATCACAATTGTTTGTTATCATTTTTTTGGATACAAGTCAAATGTCAAAAGCTCAGGTGGGACACAACTAGGCAACACGATTGAATACATAATCATTGGTTATTATTTATTAGATGACAAATGTTCAATGTTGCATTACAACACCTTCAGACTGACAAGTTTTAGCAACCTATTCTAATACCTAGCAGTTACTAGAAAGTTAAAAAATCTATGACATATTACATGTCTTGTCCCTATCAAAAGCCACAATAGTTAATAAATTATTTGATTGAGATTTGTTTTTGAACCTAGCTAATTAGGTGCTCAATGAATTTAGTGGTTGCGGTACTACTAGTGCATGTGTTGTTCAAAAAGGCAAACATGTTGATGCTATAGAGTTCAGATGGTTTCACGCCACCGACAAGTCCCTTTGCTTGGCCCTTTCACTTGCCACCCATTTTTTGAAACTTGACAAGTGAGTTGACGGACCACCCCTATTTCACATTTGGTTGGTGAGTGTTAAATGAAAGGATACAATATGATTGGCCCATTTGAATGTTGATTTAGATTTAACGTCTTATTTTTGAAAGGCAAGTATGAAACTTCTAATGTTAAAAGATTGAAGGAGCTATAAAGTTTTTTCTCAAACAATACCTTTCAACTGGAAAGGTCAAAATTGAAATATATTTCATTGAAAGGAATATCGACAATGAAGGACTGAGAACAGTTTAAAATGTAGGCCAACATGCTAGGGGCAACTCAATATGCCAGGGGACATTGCCTAGACCAAAAAATTGGTGACACAACTGTGGAGGAAGTAGTTGAGGTTGCTACTATTTGAAACTTCTCCAAAAGAAGAAAAGTACTTTAACGATATCAATGGCTTTTGGTTTATCTAATGTACTTTCTTTCATTGCTATAAAAATTGTAATCTTTTTGTTTATATTTAATAGGAAATTGGAGTCATGAGATTTTTAAGAATAATTTAGATTTTATTTTTGAATAATTTCTTTTACAATGTTACTTTGTTCATGAAAGATTATGTTAAAATTAAATGTTTTGTTTATTTTCAGGAATGTATTAAAATTTTTAAATTCATACTCTTCATGAAAATGGTGAGTGCTATTATTGATTAGATTTTTATTATTTTAATTTCTAAAAAAAGATTAACAAAATAACATTTATTTTTTGAAACAATACTAACAGCTAATTTTCTTCAAAAGAATTTGTATTTTTTTTACCAATCATATAATCTTGTTTATTTTAAAATAATTTATTTTTGTTTTAGTAGATTGTTTTATAATATCCTAAAAGTTTTACAGAACATAGATTCTAAATATCTCTATAGATATTTAAATAATATATTATTTAAAAAAATAAAAAATATTCATCAAAATTCATATTATAATTATTAAAAATAATTATTTTAACACAAACTCTTTCATTTCAAACAACTTTAAAAAACTAAAATGTTTGTAATAAAATAATGTTTCAAAGAAGTAAATATTCAAAATTTATTAATTTTATTATTTTTATGCTTAACGATTTTTTTTGTTAAATTGATTTATTTTACATATGTACTAATTTGAAAAATAATTTTATAAATTAATTTGATTAGCATGATTACAATTAATATCAAAATGTTATAGTTTTTGAATGTTAACAATATAGTTTTGTTAAGCACTTCGAATATTTTGACATTTTTTTGAAAAAAATTTAAAATAATATGGGTGTCCACATCATTTCTCTTTTTTTTGGTCAAAAGGTAGCTCAAAATATTGCTTAAGAAATTTTTGTTGATAGGTTGAGTGTGATTGTTTTTTCTCCATGGCTTGGAAGTGATTTGGATGGGTTCTACAGTTTGTTGTTGCACAAAGCACTCCAATAGGAATGAGTGTATGATACAGTAAATTCTCTGAAGATACCATTCTTCAGACAGAATTCATCGAATTCTTTGTTCTTGAATTTTCTCCCATTGTCACTTTTGAGTTTCTTGACCTTCTTATTGGTTTCACTCTCAGCTATGCTTTTGAATGTCTTAAAACTTTCAAGCGTCTGAGATTTCTGCTTCAACGTCCAAATCTAAGTCCTCCTCGTGTAGTTGTCTGTGTATGTAACGAAGTACCTAGATCCTCCAATAGATGGCACCTCCATTGGTCCACAGGTGTCGGTGTGAATCAGCTCAAGTACTTCAGTGGATCTTGTTGGATGTATCTCTGAAAAACGTTCCCTATGCTGCTTCCCAAAAATACACACATCACATTTGTCAATCCCCTCATTGACATCGTAATCGAACCCGTTCAACATCTCGTCATTCGCCAAGGTCTGGAGACTCTTGCATCCTAGATGCCCCATCCGCCTACGCCAAAGATTGTTGGTTTTGTTGGAGTCAACCGTCATACACAACATAGGTCTTTCGTCAGTTCCTCTTTGTAGCTGATACAAGTCTCTTGTCTTGAATCCAATGTTGATTGGTCTGTCATCCATCTGAATGCTGCACCATTCTTTTTTGAACAACACATGATATCCAATATCTGTAAGTCTGGCTACCGACATCAGGTTCTTGGTTATTAGAAACATGTAGCACGTCACACAGGTTCATACTCCTGTCTTGTCCAAGCCATATGTGAACAAAGCCTCTACCTTTCACATCAATCACATCTTTATCCCCCATGATGATCTCCTTACCGTTGAGCATCTGATAGGTGATGAAGGCATCACGATTGTTTGTCATATGGGACGTAGCTGCAGAATCAAGATACCAGTATGGTTCCACATCAACGATTTGTCTCTTGGCTTTCAACTTCACGTCTATGATCTCGTTAGAATCAGACGCTGTCACATGACTGTGTGTCTGATAGTTACAAGGAGTTCCAATTCTCCTTAGCCATCATAGCAAATGCGTCTGCGGTCTCCTACACTTCATCAGCTAGTTTGGCTTGATCTGGACTCCTCCTCTGCATGTCAGCTTTCTTTTTGTTGCATTCACTAGCGAAGTGTCCTGGCCAATCACAGTAGTGACACTTCTTGTCAGATTTCCCTGGCAATCCTTTCTTCTTGAAGTCCTTCTCTTGCTGACTCGATTGCCCTCCTTCTGTAATGGGTCTTTGGTTCTTGGTCTGCATCGTCTTGAAGCCACTCAAGAGTGCCATTTCATCCTATGCTGGATTAATCTTCCATCTACTTTCTTCCTGAATGAGCCTTCGAGTGATAAACTCCATGTCTAGTTTATCCTCAAACCCATCGAGCATCATGACCAGTGGATCCTAATTGGATGGGAGACTCATGATCAGATTGTATATAAGTTGTTGCTTATCAATCACTACACCGACCGTGATTAGATGTCTTTTTATGTCCTTAATCTTCTCCACATGGTCCCTCATTGAATCACCCTCACTAATCGTGGTGTTCGTCAGCTGCCTCTGCAACATCAGAATGTTCGAAAAACCTTTGGCTTGAAAGCAACCAAGAAGCGCATCCCATATCCCCTTTGTTGTCTCCTAATCTCTTACTAATGAGATCGCAGTCTCACCTAAGCTCAGGTTAACATCATGTGTGCCTTCGACCCTTTCGCAGCGATCAATTCGGCCTGCTGTGCATTCTTCACCCGGCCCTCTTGATCCAGCTCAGGAGTCTCCTCACCTGATATGACGCCCCAAAGGCTCTTGTCTTTTAGCAAGATCTTCATCTTCCAACTCCATGAGTTGCAATTGTCAGCCTCTAATCGATCAATCATCTTGCTCTTTGTCGACGCTTCTAGTGCCATCTTCTTCGATTTGTAGGAGCTTCAAACGATTGTCACTTTATGTAGATTGATTGATCGCATGAGTTCACTCGTGTCAGCAAAAAATAGAATCAACAATCGATGTTGTTCTGATACTGCTCGATCCAAGACAATATGCAATCCTGGATTCTTCCTTTACATACGTGGGCCCATAACCATTGTTAGAATGAATCACAGTTTCTACTGATTTACTTCCTGCTACTTGCCATGCTCAGCTTGCTTATGCTACTTGGATAGGGTGCCCCGGTCCTCGTTCCATTCGGCTATGTGTGCGCATTACTGGTCGTGAGTATATTGCTTTAGTTGATACCAACAGCACTCATTCCTTCATCAGCAGTTATGTTCTCAGCCGGATATGCGCTTCACCTATTCCTGCTCCACAGCCTCTCATAGTCGAGGTTGCCAGTTCTCACTCATTTCCTAGTTCTTAGATGTTTCAGGGATTATCCTACTGCATTGGTGATTTTTTTGGACAGGCAGATCTTTATATCATTCCTTTGGAGCGCTATGATCTTATCCTTGGTGCTAATTGGTTTGCTTTATTGGGAGCGGTTACTTTGAACCTGGCTCAGTAGACATTGACATTTGTTCATGATGCAATGACCCACTCACTTGCTGGTATTGATTCTTTGGCAGATTTCCAGCTGATCAGCGGGAAGCAGTTTATCCGCAGCCTACCTAAGGCTCATTGTGCAGCTTTATTATGTGTTCAGCGTGCTGCAGCAGATTCTCCAGTGACTACCTCTCCTCCAGCAGCTGTTCCTCAGGTGATCTCTGACTTATTACATCAGTATGCATTTGTCTTTTCAGAACCTATGACGCTACCACCATTACATGATGTGAACCACCATATTGAATTGCGTCCTGGTTCTGCTCCTCCCTCTCGGCCTCCTTACCGTATGTCTAAGTCTGAGCATGATGAGGTTGAGCTTCGGATTACTGCTTTACTAGATCAGGGCCTTATTGTTCTTAGTCACAGTCCTTTTGGTGCCCCTGCTCTCCTTGTCAGTAAGAAAGATGGTTCCAAACGCCTCTGCATTGATTATCGTGCCCTTAATAAGTTGACCATCCGTAACCAGTATCCTATTCCTCACATGGATGATCTCTTTGACCAGTTAGGCACCTCTGATCTTTTCTCTAAGATAGACTTACGTTCCGGCTATCACCAGATTAGGATGCATCCTTCGGACGAACACAAGACTGCGTTTCGTACCCATCTTGGTTTGTATGAGTTTCGTGTTCTTCCTTTTGGTGTTACTAATGGTCCACCTATGTTCCAGAATGTGATGAATAACATCATGCATCCTCTCCTTGGTCGTTGTGTTTTAGTTTATTTTGATGATATTCTTGTTTTTAGTAAGACTTTTGATGAGCATGTGTTACATCTTTCATCTATTTTTCAATTGCTTGTTCATCACCAGTTGTTTGCTAAACTTTCTAAGTGTTCCTTTGCTGTTGTTGAGATTGAGTTTTTAGGATTTCTCATTTGTGATGGTCGCATTCGTTTGGACCCTCATAAGGTTCGGGCAATCGCTGATTGGCCTGTTCCCACAGATGTCCACCATGTTCGTATGCTTCTTGGTCTCGCTACTCACCTTCGTCGTCCTGTTCCTCACTTTGCCACTGTGGCTGCCCCTCTTCATGCCCTTTTGAAGAAGTCTAGTGCTTTTGTTTGGACTTCTGATTGTCAGTTCGCCTTTGACACTCTTCGTCGTGCTGTTGTGGAGGCCTTTGTCCTGTGTTTACCACAGTTTGATCAGAAATTTATTGTCGAGACCGATGCTAGTAATGTTGGTTTGGGTACCTTGCTTCATCAGTCTCAATGTATTATTGCTTATGATTTGCTTCATTTATGCTCTTATGAGCAACGTTATTCTGTCCATGAGAAAGAGCTTCTTGCCATTATCTATGCTCTTAAGAAGTGGCGCCATTACCTGTACCGTGTTCCTTTTGATATCGTTACTGATCATCAGTCCTTATGTTATCTCTTCTCCCAGCGTGATCTTATTGATCGTTAGTTTCGTTGGTTGCAGTTTTTACAATCTATTGATTTTTCTATTTTGTATCGTCCTGGTCGTGCTAACACTACTGCTGATGCATTGTCTAGACTTCCTGCTTTATTGAATACCCTTGTTGCCACGATCCCTTTCTGGTTTGATGATCTTCCATCTGCTTATCTTACATGTTCTGATTTTTGTGATGTTTATAGTTCTGCTCCACCTATGTCGTCTTCACCTCATCAGGCTTATTCCATTGTTGACCACCGTCTTTATCATTATGGTTCTCTTTGTATTCCTAGTTCTTTGGTTATCCGTTTCAGTTGTTGTTGGATGCTCATTCGTCCCCAGTTGGGGGTCATTTTGGTTTTCAGAAGTCTTATGCTCGTCTTAAGGATCATTTCTATTGGCCATCCCTTAGGAAAGAGCTTGTTGTACTTATTCGTACCTGTCATTTCTGCTTATGTAATAAGTACTCCCGTGCTAAGTCCGCTGGTTTGCTTCAGAGTTGGCCTATTCCTCACTTCCAGTGGACTGATATTTCTATGGACTTCATCATTGGCCTTCCCCGCACCCGTCGTGGTCACGATTCATGTATGGTGGTAGTTGACAGGTTCTCGAAACAGGCACATTTCATACCCGTCCGCAGTACTATCACAACAGAGCAGTGTGCACGCTTGTTCCTTTCAGAGATATTTCGTCTACATGGGTTTCCGCGTACTATCCTTTCTGATCGGGATAGTAAGTTTACATCATTGTTCTGGAGAGAGCTTATGCGTATATTGGATGTACAGCTTTTTATGGGGTCTGCTTATCATTCTACTTTTGATGGGCAGTATGAGGTCCTTAACAGGATCCTTGAGAATTATTTGCGCCATTTTGTTACTCCTTTAGGGAAGGATTAGGATCAGCACTTATGTTTGGCAGAGTATAGCTATAACAGCTCTGTTAGTACTAGCACCGGCGTTGCACCATTTTTATTACCTCATGGTTATGCACCTCTTTTACTTGGTATTCCTCTTCCTCCCAGGGATACACCTATGACACTGTCTTCATTTCTATCAGGTGCTCGCGAGCTTATTCTCTAGGCCAGTTCCCATTTGCAGTAGGTCCAACAGCGTTATCAGGCTTCAGTTGATCGTCATCAACGTCATGTTGAGTTTCATGTTGGTGATATGGTATATCTATGCCTACGGTTTGCACGTCATCATTTTATTCAGGGCCATGCTTCTACTGAGAAGCTTGCACCACGTTATTATGGGCCTTATTGTATATTGGAGGTTCTTAGTCCAGTTACATATCGTCTTCAGCTTCCTGCTTCCACACGTGCCTGTGATATATTCCATGTCAGTTTATTACGTGCTGCTATTGAGGATGATGCTCCTCGTGATGCTGAGTTTCCTACTGCTCCGGATCTCTTTCCTTTATTACCTGCTGCTATCCTTCAGGTGCGTTTGCATCATAGTCGATGCCACCGGCAGATTCAGTTCCTAGTCCAGTGGGATGGTTGTCCTGTTGAGGAGGCCACATGGGAGCCTATTGATGTCTTTTATCATACACCATCACTTGCGGATCAGGCTCGTGCTCTTGCCGCACTTGTTGATTCCTCTACATCAGCTGTTGCTCCAGTTGTTACTACACTAGATGCTATTCCAGTTGATCCTCCAGGGCTTGCTGTTACTTGATCCAGTCCTTTATGGCAGTTGGGTCTTATTTTTGTGTCGGGGAGAGTTATGGACTCGGCTCATTACATTCGCCATGTCCATTTACATTTACTTTACTTTATGCATAGGCAGGATTTGGTCTCTTTTTTATTCATTATTTGACATTTAGACTATATGGTTGGCCTTGGGCCCTATTATTGACATTTAGACCATATTATTGGCCTTGGGCCCTATGATTCACTACATTGGTTATTTGGTCATATTACTGAGAGTGGGGGCCTTCTTGGAGGGTGCACTATTTTCCCTCTCAGTTTGGCCCTAGCCAGTGGAAGCTTCCTTTTAGGGCTTCCTCTTGGCTATAAGTAGGGAATCTGTGTCATTTATTACTTGGCTTATGATATGATCTCCTTATTTAGTCTCTTTAAGTTTTCTCTCTCCTGTTTTCTAGGGTTAAGTCTTGCTTATGTGATGCTTTTATAGACTAAATCTAGATCAGCCGTGGCTACGTTCATAACTATATTCACAATCACTATTCACAACATTCATGATGAAAATATCAGAATCTCAATTTCTCGAAATTTCAAATTCTCAAAATCTCATTTTCTCATAATCTCAGTTTCTCAAAATCTCAGTTTCTCAGTTTCTCAAAATCTCAGTTTTTCAGTTTCTCAGAATCTCAGTTTCTCATTTTCTCAGTTTCTCAGTTTCTCAATATTCACAATTTCAACGATCACAAATCATCAATAAAGTAACCTTCAAGACGCATCTCTGAAAATTCGATATTCTTTATCCAATATGGAAGGCATTGTCTATATGTCCTGCAAAACAAAACACAATCACAAAATTATAATTTGATAGAGATGAGCTCTTATCAACATCTTCCTCTAAAAAACAACTTTGTCCTGCATTAGCATTAAGTTAATACTATTATTATCACTATAATTTGAGTCTTTGGTTAGATTCTTGCTTAATGCAGCATTAAGGAATTGGGTTTTGTTGGGTTTGATGCTAATTCGCATGACTGCAAATTTTAGGGTGACTACATCAAACATTTGCGTCTGTCAAATCATGAAGAAAATATAGAAAACAACTACTTTAGTCAAATTGTAGGAAAACGAAGAAGTTTTCAGTGTGGAATTGCTATTTGAGAAAGAAGCTGAGTGAAGAGAAGAGAATCAAAGAAGATCAAATTTCTCTTTTGTATATATGCTCAATTACATCTGTTGAGTAGCCTATAAAGCTTAAAGCACAAAGAAAACGAGTAGGAAGTCTTCTGATCGATGTCTAGTGTTAGCACTAGTTTAGCACGATCGCTTAGTCCATCAGCCGAATCAAGGTCAAGAATGCTTCCCCCAGGACAAATGCTTGTCGTCAAGTTCCTAGCTCAAGATGGCTGCCAAACCTTCCTTCCTAGAAATGCATTCAGTAGATGTCACTCCATTGATTGCTCCTTTTCTTTTTCTAGTGGTTACAAAGGATTGCTCCAAAGCGTAAAGATCAAATTAGATTCTTGTCAAACAAAGCAGCCTTCTCTGCCAATCAACTGTGCAATGGGAGAAACTTCTGAGGTCTTAGAACCAATGCTGCTGCCACAATCGTGTGCAATAAGCATTTGCATTCAATATAAGTCTTTCAGAAGGACTGTTGTATTGCAATTTTGATTGTCCATATGAGAAAAAGTAATTGGGACAACTACTGTCTGAACTGACTTGTCTATTGTGCCATAGATGCAACTGGATCATCTGCACGACAACTTAGAGGAATCTTTGGTGGATCATCCCACGCAAGGGCAGCATGGAGTAAACTATCATCATTCACCACCAGGGATAGATGGCTATGTTTTCTTTATGCATTCTCGTAAGCTTTCTAGGTTCTTTTAGAGTAATTTCTACTTCATGCAAAAATGCATGCTATGCAAACAATAATCTACCCTAGGAAAAGAGAATGAATGATGTAGCTAGAGTTTTGAAATCTGCTTTTCCAATGAGATATTTTTTCAGTATTCTTGATTCATGGCAGTGAATCTGATCGGCGAGGGCTCTTTAAAGGATTCTAGAGCTCAAATTCAAGAGCTGGGGTACAAGAGGGCTCTCATAGTTATTGATAAGGTAGGCTTTAGTATAATTAATAGATTGCTGCTAAATTGACAATCTGAGAAATTTGGGCAAATTAACTAGAGTAGATCATCAATCTCCAATGGGTTATCTAGAAGCTTGTTGGTGTCTATGTCACATGACACCAACGGTCACTGCTAACCGTCTTCAGTCACATGGCTCATTGAGAATGTATCTCTCATGTTTCTAGAATATGTAGGAGTAGCCAAAGTTTTCTTAGCATGCTTGATGCCATGTTAGATAGCTGTGAATACGTAGATGTGAATACAAAGGATATCATAGCGAGATAGGTGTGAATATGATAGTCATCATATTGCACATTATATAGAATCTTGGCATGACACTAGCATGCGGATATATGTACATGCTTCGTGAGGCTATGATCATTCTTTTGGTAATCAAGAGATCACTTTTGTATGTGTGTGTGATTTTGCCTTATGATTGATCAATTGCGTGTTTATAGATTCAGGAGATAGATCAAGCTCATAAGATATATGAATGTAGATATCGGACTCATCTGGGGTAGTGCCCTCATGGTAGAAAACAGCAGTAGAAGTAGGCAGGGGCTGGCGGCAATCACGGGCAATGTGGTCAGGACTCTTACAACGAAAGCAAAGACGCTTCTACTGAATGTCAGCGAACTCTGCAGACGTGTAACATCGGACAAAAGCAGGACGAGGAGGTGGAGGGCGAGGAGCGGGAGAAGTAAGAGAAGAGGTCGGGACGACAGTGGATGAGAGATGAACCCGAAGATGGTAGAGGTGAAAGAGATGGACGGGGTCGGGAAAAGCGAAAGGGAGCAGGATCAGGGTACTTATGCTGTAAAGTACTAGCAAGGGACATGGCCTCAACAAGTGTGGGTGGACGGAAAGAAGAGACATCGTATCGTAGAGCACCACGAAGTCCAGCAATGTAGCGAGAAATAAGCTCGGTGGGCTGAAGATTTGTAAAGAGGTAGGAAAGGTCCATAAACTGATCTGTATAGGAAGAAAGATCACCAATCTGAGTAAGACTACATAATATATCACGCTGGCGGCTCAGCCATTGAGGGTCAATCATAGCATGACGAAGATCACGACGAAAGGTAGGCCATAACTGGAGACCGTCCCGATCAGGGTCAAGTCGGTAGACCCGCCACCAAGTGGCAGCACATCCATCTAAATGTAAGGTGGCTAACTGGATCTTCTGAGGATCAGTCTTAGGGTAAATCTGAAAATAAGTATCAAGCTTTGCAAACCAATTCTCTAACAAGTTCCCATCAGAGGAACCAAAATAGGTGGCAAGCTATACCCGATCACGAAAATCTCGAGCAAAATGTGGCTCAAGAGCTAGATGTCTTGAAAAATGTGACTCAGGAGCTGTAGGACGTGGAAAACCGGGTGGTGGGTTAGCTGGAAAATGAGGCCCACCGCCAAAGGAAGTAGACGAGGATGGGAGTCCAAATGGAGACCCAAATGATGAATGAACAGGGGCTTTGCTAGGCATTGTATTTTGTTTTGTAAGACATATAGACAATGTCTTCCATATTGGATGAAGAAATGAACAAATTTTCAGAGATGCGTCTTGAAGGTTACTTTATTGATGGTTTGTGATCGTTGAAATTGCTAATATTGAGAAATTGAGAAATTGAGATTTTGAGAAATTGAGAATTTTGAGAAACTGAAATTATGAGAAAATGAGATTTTGAGAAACTGAGATTCTAAGAATATGATATTTTCATCTTGGATGTTGTGAATAGCGATCGTGAATATTATGAATACTGATCGTGAACTTTGTGAATACAAATCATGAATACTGATGTAAAATTGAGAATATCGAAAAACGTATATTATGAGATACGTGAATATTGTGAATATGTATTGTCAATATTGATCATGAATATTGATTTTGATTATTTCCTAGATACTAAAATACAAACGTAATTGTGATTAATATGGACTTTTGTAAATAAAATTATGAATGTTAAACATGATTATTATGGATTTTCAACATCTTTTCATTTCTATTGAATCATCATATGCATTAGAGGAGTTCCAAGCACCAAAAGGGCTGTTTGTCAAGATGCTTTTATTGATTATTCAACTATTCAATGTACATGTGGCCCAACAAAGTTTTTACACTTGTGAAAGAACGTAATGTTGTTTGTCGGTCTGAAAAAATTTGGAGTTTTCCGGTAATATTTCGAACATTTCGAAACTCCCGCTGGGCAGGGTCTAGAGTTGTGATTTGACAATACTTGCTGCCCGCAAGGCTCCTAACTGCCCGACTCCTAAAACTTATGGTTAGTAGTAATATATTTTGAGCAAAGCATAGTTAAACAAAATTACATGTTTTAAAGAGGGCCAACCTACAAGAAGCTGCAAAACATCATCTACAACAACATCAGCCATTAAACTATAGATGAGTAGAACAACAATAGATTTTCTAGAAATTTTTGATATTTTTATAGAATCATAACCAAGATGTGATCATTCCAATGTATTCTACATGAAGAGTAGATCATTTTTGCTTTTTACCTCATCTCCATCCGACAATAAGAAAGTTACGACTAATCAAAGATTTTGATGATGTGGCATATCGCCATGACATGAGAATAGACCAGTTTTCTTTACCAAAATGCAGATTCTCACTTGGTGGAGATATTCCAATGGATTCTACATGAAGAGTAGATCATTTTTGCTTTTTACTTCATCTCGATCCGAGTTCAAATAAGAAAGTTATGGCTAATCAAAGATTCTAATGCTGTGGCATATCGCCATGACGCGAGAATAGACAAGTTTTTTTACCCTTGCGTGGTGGAGATATTCCACATCATCAAATGCCACACCATCAAATAATATAAATGCCACATCATCAAATGCTTATTTGGTACTATAAATCTTTGATCTACCATTACTTTCTTATCTGAACTCTGATAGAGATGAGGTCAAAAGCAAAATTGATCTACTCTTTGCATAGAATATGATGATGTGGCATATTGCCATGACGTGAGAATGGACAAGTTTTTCTTACCAAAATGTAGATCCTCGCGTGGTGGAGATATTCCACATAATCAAGTATCGCGTCATCAAAAGCTTATCTTGTACTATAAATCTTTGATCTACCATAACTTTCTTATCTGAACTCTGATAGAGATGAGGCCAAAAGCAAAATTGATCTACTCTTTGCATAAAATATGATGGAATGTTCATATCTTGATTATGATTCTATAGAAATTAAGAGCTTGCATTTTCATTTCATAATTGACCTCTGCATTTTCAAATTTGGAAAAACATAAAAGCAAAATTCAGACCCAACTTCAAGTTCTCTCTTATTTTAATAGTTTAAGGGAAGAGGATTTGAACCTCTACAAGGTTAAGCCCTGTCTTCCAAACCCTTAATCCTACACAAAGGAGTGGTTAATCTAATAACAGAGGGAACATCTTACTCAACCAAGAAGCTAGAAACATCAATACATTATCTACAACAATATATTAAGTATTAATCTAAGGGAGAGCAGAATAACAATAAACCTGAACATTGCGAAAAGCAATCACAACACCTACAAGAACAAGACATATAGCATCAATAAAAAGTTGCAAAGAAAGCCCACATTGCTAAAACTTCCTTACAAAGCTCCTCAAAGTCATTCTCAAGATGACTCAAAAGTATTCGACAAGCTGATATGCAAATTATTGTGACAACATGACTGGAGAAATCTAAAAGGCTAGAGGTTCTATTTATGTAAAAACTTCGACCTTTTACACATGAAATTTTGGAGGGAATTTTCTCCCGCTTGTGGTGTGTGCTTTGTTTATTGGCAGCGTGCTTTGTTTCATGCGCACTATTAATATACTTCAAAAAATGAGCCAAACACACAACTTGGACGGCGGGCAGCACCGGAAACTAAGAAAACGAGAAAAAATTCCGATCATTTTATTATTCTCTCTCTAACATTCTCTTACTAAGGCACGATTTCTTATACGGCCCTTTTAGAATCGAAAACTCCTCTAATTCTGTCTAACATTTGACAAATGTTGTGCAATGCTTTTTGCTAAGTTTAAAAAAAATGATTGTGATGCTACGATTTGGAAAGAACACTACAAAAATGATTCAATTTTCAAAATCCAATATGAGCAAATCACATCATTCGAAACATACATAAAACTTCTTACCAACAATGACAATCAATCACCAATACAATGTAACGGCTTTTGTTTGTTTTGGTTTTCCAAATGCATGAATTATAAGTTAGTAGTGTCAACAAGGGCATATTATTTCATCACTTTCATAAATGATATGTCTCGTAAGGCTTGGATATACTTCTTAAAAAAGAAATTGATTCAACAACAACAATTCAAAAATTTGTGACATGCATCCAATTTTCAATTGGAACAATGAAAATCATCATTATACAAACAAATGCTGACAACAAAGTAAATGTGTATCCTTGGAAAGAACCAAGAACAATAGAACTCCCTATCTCATCAAACAACAAAAAATGAAATGACAACAAAGTAGATGTATATCCTTGGAAAGAACCAATAACGATAGAACCGCCTATCTCATTAAACAACAAAAAATGAAAGTGATACAAATGGACAAAAACAATGAAACAAAATCTACACTCTAATAAATCAATTTCACCAAAAAAAAACTTTTACAAAACTTAGAATAAATTGATTTTTAAAATAAATGACAAATATTATAGATCTCATCTAACATTCCAATGTATGTTAAACACTTACAACAAACTACTATCTAAATTTTGAAACTACAAAATAATTTATCACAACAATATAAAAAAACACTTTAAACAAATCTAAAATTTTAGGATTCATGCTATTATGCAATGGCAACAAGGCCTTTGTGGTACAATACCACATCGTTCTTGTTTTTAAAATTTTCATGTTTTTTTTGGGCAGCGGTCGCGCTGCCCCACGGGCATACTGACCCTGCACAAAAAAAAAAAGACTCCCCATTTTTCAAAATTTTTAACCCTTCCCTTTGACCACCCGTCCAAAACTCCTGCCATGCCCACCCAAAACTCCTGCCCGCACACTTGTGGGCTCACATCGCTAGTCTCTAAATAAAGAGAGAACTCTATTATTTAATCCTACTTTACTGGTGAAATACATTTCACACACTAGGAGTGTTGCAGACCGTACATGATTCCATGTTGTCATGTTGTTGCATCTGACTGAATCCATAAAAACACCAACCATCAAATGCAGAAAGCAAGCAATTCTGCTAAGATTTTTTAAATTGATGAGAGCACACTCTATTTGTTAGTGGAAAAGTTACAGGAGACCGCAACAGATTCCTGCTATTGAGGAATGGACGAGTATGCAGGATTGCTTACTTAGTTTGAAGCAACACTTTTCCAGCTCTAGCAGACTTTCTAGTTTCATGCAAAGCTTGCTTGAAATCCGAGAGATCAAATTTCAGAGCTGGTGGAAGCGTCCATATTCCCTCCTCAAAAAGCTTCCAGCAAGCTTTGATAGCAGCTTCTTTCTTCTCTTTCTCCAAAAAGTAAGAGCTTGCATTCCATGAAGAGATCTCCACATTCCTCCATAGATCCTTTTGTGAAATGACCACATCACCACTCCCCAGCTCGCCTATCACCATCACCTGACCTCCATCTCTGACAGAAGCTGCCACGCTCTGGAACACAAAGCGAACATTGGCAATTACTTTTCAGCAACTATTGGAATTTGCAGAGAACTGAATGCTTGAACAGCAAATGTGCAATTTTGTGAAAGGTGCAGGAAAGATGTAAGAATGCAACACCTTTGTCAAAGTTCCTCCAACTAAATCAATACCGAGGTAGGCACCTTCACCGTTGGTGAACGTCTGTAACATCAGGACTCAGGTTCAGAATCTTGAAACTAGTCAGCCTGATAGAACGGGACTTGCCTGGACAACTCAGATTTACTTGCATCGTAATAACAGCCTGAAGTGATGAGCCTAGATAGCTAACTATGTTGTACATTTACTGGACATGAAACAGTTTAATGGTTTAGTCCTTGCCTTCAAGGGCGCTATTGATCACCGCTACAGCTCCTAATGAAATTAATTCCTCCTTCACATCCTCGCGTCTGACAATGGCAATGATCTTGTAGCCTTCGTGGGCTGCTAATTGGATAAAGAGCCTGATACAACAACTTCAACCCATCAATCTATTGCTGATTTTCAAGCACACATCATAATTGGAAGAGCGCTAGCTCATTAGGCTGTACAAGCGTACTAAAATAAAAAATTGTGAAAATGAAGCACACCTGCCAACTGTAGATGCAGCGGCAGTGATCAAAATGTACCCTCCCTTGGGAGAATCGATTCTTTGCAAAGCCCGTATACTGTCCAAGGATTAGAACTGAATTGAGTTGCGATGTCATCTTCAATTTTATCTGGAACTGGGATCGGACTTTCTTCTTTGATTAAGATATAGTCTTGCCACGACCCCTGGAAATATGGTAGGAAGTACGAGAATGTGATATCGAGGTGAACCCGCTGTCCCGGAGAGCACAGAGTAACACCTTTTCCGATCTTGGACACAAAACGCATACATTATATTAGCTTGACGTTTGTATTACTGTTGTTCTCGAATGATCCATCTATGCCAGACATTGAACAAGAAAAGGCAAAAAGAAAGATAGCTTAAATTTTTAAATTTGATCTGGCTTACTAACACTGCTCATCTCATTCAAGAGTTACTGCATTCATCTCCGGACTAGCTGGTATGACACATTACTAAAGCAATGGTAGTGGCGAAGAATTGCACCTCTTCAACGATTCCCAGACCACCTTCATGTCCAGCAACAACACCCGTATTCTTCAGTGTTTCTGAATTCTTGCCAAGATCAAAGAATACCTCTGCAACACTGAGATCGGAGCAGAGAACAAGGTCGAACGGATGCACAGGCCTTGACAGTATGCGCACAAGGACATGCCCTGGAGAAATCTGCGGCTTTGGAAAATGCAGCAGGTGAAGCACCTTCTCAACTTCTCCGATCTCCTTGAACACGAGAGCTCTATTGCCATGCTCCATCCTCCTCCTCCTCCTCCTCCTCCTCCTCTCTCTCTCTCTCTCTCTCTCTCTCTCTATCTATCTATATATATATATATATATATATATATATATATATATCGGCTTTTGTGTGATGTAAAAGAGTTAGAAACACGAGAGTCACGTGACGGCCAAAATACAAAGCAAAAAGCAACTACTATATCTATACTTCATGTATATCCATGCACAACCATCTAATTTCTTATATTTTTAGCTTTGTTGTGATAAGGGTAATCTAATCTAAGATGTCGTGACAATTTGATACGACCTCAGATGTGATTCTTAAGTAAGTTTGTTGTGATAGCGGTAAGATGTTGTGACTATTTGCTACGTCCTCAGATGTGATTCTTAAGTAACTTTGTTGTCAAACAACAGTAAGCTATTGTGACGATTTGCTAGGTGCTCTGATGTGATTCTTACTTAAGTTCGAGCATTAAAGTGAATTTTTTTATATATCTTTAATGCAATTGTTTTTTTTATTATTATTGATTATTTGAATGCCTTCGGGCAAGGCAAAACTTCTCGCAATATAGTAAGCGCTTTGTTAGCTTTGTCAAGATAGCGGTAATGCCATTGTGATGATCTGCTAGAAGGTGAGTTGTGGATCTTATTAGGTGACTTTGAGCATGAAAATGAGTTTGTATTTATTTTTATTTTTTATTTTCATTGTAATTTATTCATTTGAATGTAACTTGAGCGACCACATATTACGATATTTTAGATCGCTTTGTCTTTTATTGCCTCTTAGTGTGCGATATCAAAATAGTTTTCAAAATACAAAGTGTCAAAAATTTGTTATAGATGATCAATGTATTCATTTTTAGTGTTTATAAATTTAAAATGGATCAAGTGTGTGTGTGTGTGTGTGTTTCTCTCTCTCTCTCTCTCTCTCTCTCACACACACACACACACACACACACACACACACGAGTTGCAAAGATGTGACAACCATAAAAGTGAAAGAGAAGCAGTTTCATGATCAAATCAAAAGCATCACAAAGTTGAATTAGAGTGGCAGATGTTTTCTATGTTTTCGTCATTGTGTATGTGTTAGCCTTTTGCTTAGCAATAAGCATTGGTCCTCAACCCATGAATTCACCTTAGTGATAATTGTGTCAAGTTATTATTGTATATTATTAGCTAAGGCTTTTTCCCTAAGACTTATCAGGAATGCAATATACGATTGAAGCTTTGTAGTAGTGTTAGAATTCTTATGCTCAACCTTCAAAATCGTTAAGTAATGAGCATCTTGAAAGCAGAAGGCCGACAACATGATTGCGGACCTTCACATTTTTCCCTTTTTAAGTTTTTTCCATTTATGCCTTAAAACGATTTAATGCACCTTTGCTTCTTACCTTCCTCGCCCTTTTTAGTGCCTTCACGAAAAAAGCGACACAATGGCCAAAATGACTTGAAAACCATTTCTGCCACCTTCGTCTTTTTTGTCTCTTTGCAAAAAATGCGACACTAAACCCAGTTCATTCAAATTTTTGGGCACTCAGACAAAATGAGGCAATATTGTTTTCTTCTGATCCATGCCATCAATAACAAGGCCCTCACGGTATTAAAATGAATGACAAATTTTCCAAATTCTAAAAAAAAAAAAAAACTCAAATAGAGGACATTTTTTGTTTTGGAAAACTCTTTGTACATCAAAAATATTTCTAATTTTGTAAAATTATCCAGCAAGTGAAAATATAAGTGATTAGGCAATTTCTCTCCATGCACATCTATGAAATGCTTTTTCCAAGCAGTTGCATTTAAAGCATATGGAGAAACAGTTCGACCCTGTAAGGATCCCCGTAATGTTGGGTACAAAGTCAAATTCTATTTGATCTTCAAGGTTGAAATAAACTACGGGACACTACAGTAGTGAAATGTGGCATTATTTTCCAACTTTCAAAGCATTTAAAAAATACAAAAATGAGTTTTTGTCCGGCCTCACTGTTGCACACAAATAGTAATTTCTCTCATCCTTACTTCGTAAAAAGAAGTTTGATCTTAATTCTTCAATTTCTCTGATACTCAGCTTTTGCAAACAACAGGATGAGCAGCAAATAATATTCCATACCTTTTGAATCTCAGATTTTGTAATCAACTATTTTTGATGATTCGTTAAATCAGGTGAGGACCTCAAGTCTCTCTTGTATTTTTCTTTTTGTTTGGAGTTTGATCTATAAATTGAATCTGTGACACTAGTAGGTGCTTGAACTGGTTGAGAAGGTGTTGGAATTTTATGACTCGAAATTCTGGCTCCAACCTCAGGATGTTATGGACCCTCAGAAGGCTCTAAATTTTCAACGAATATAGCCTTTGTAGATCTAACACGACGAACATCACTTTAAAAAGATCTCCTACGAACATGAGAAAGGCTTGAATGTCGCGGATCAACAAACTTACGCCGATCTGTTGATTTACTAGAATCAGTAACTGAGTGAATTGAAGCTTTTGACTCATCACTCAATGATTCAACTTGTTCAGAAAAACAATATTCTAATTGTGCAGAGCCTGTATCTGAAGAGGAGGACGAGGTAGAAAGATTTGACACAAGCTGAGTTACAAGTGTTATTTCTTGAAAAGTACTTGCTTGAGGAATTTCAGAAGATGAACGGGTAAATGATGATGATGCCACATCATTTACGAGAACGTGTTCAGATTCAGAAGTGGCCTTATAGAAAAAGCTTTCATTGAGAATATCAGATAAAGATGAAGCACTTGTTGTAACGTATTGAGTTACAACTACTAGAATAGAAGAGGTAGAACTACTTGACATTGTAGAAGAAATTTTAACTATGTACTTATGCTAAGCATAGACCCGTTAAAATAGTTAACTCAAAACTAAATGTGCTCACAAACTTAACTGCAACCTATGCTGGTCATAGAACAAATAAAAAGCTATGCGAACTTCAATAGACGTATACAAGAAAAACAACTAAATGCGAATGAGCAACAAGCCTAGAAAGTAACTGGTTAATTAAAATTTCCAGCGGCTACCATGCCTTAAATATTGTTTGGCAGCATCCTTAGGGTTAGGGTTGACCCAAGTGTAGGTTTAGGTCTGGACGGTCCCGGCTCAGGTTGTGAGTCGGTCCTGACGCAAGCTGTGAGTCGCGGCAACTCGATCCCGACGCAAGCTGGAGGTCTAGCGTCACAAGAACATATATAGCAAATATCCATGCACAATACAAAGGAGGATGCGCGGGCAAAAAAAAATTTGCGTGGATATAGTCGTGGATTGGCGTGGATATACGCGTGGATACAAGCGCGTGGATGTTCCACACAAATGTCATTTCCGACAGCAGATCGGCCGGATGTCGTGAAATTCAAAATGCGTATTCATGCCAAGTCCGACTACCGGCAGCCGGGCAAACCTCTGACACCCGGAGCCGGAAATAGGAATTCTAATTTCACGTATGTGATGCCAAAACATTATATTAATTGATCTAAAAACAAGTACATTGATGAGAGAATAAATTCTCTCTTCCTGCATTGCCTTCTACAAGGCCTTAGATTTGATTTAAAAACCTCTACTCATCATCACTTCCTCCCTCCTCGCCTCCTTCATCTTGTAGGTGTACGTTGGTGTCCACATCTTCAAACTCCCCTTCGCTCTCATTCACGTACTCTTCCACGTTCTCTTCGACATTTTTCACATTTTCGTTCACATCACGAACACTTGAAGTTGTAGAGCCTCTCTACAAAATAGAATCAAAGATTTAATTAAATTGAGATTGAACTTACTTGTAAACCACAAAGTAAACAATCACAAAACAATAAAGGTTAAGAGTTTACGATTGGAAGCAATCCATGGGATTCCATAAAAGCCTTAAGGCCGGCATATCTATGATCATAACCTTGCTTGTACTCCGCGGCGGTCATGTGTCTTCCAAAATCACTAAGCTACATTCAGCAAAAAAACATAGTTTAGCAATACAATATAGTTTAGCGATAAAAAATATTAACAATCTCATTACAAAAATAGAATCATATTAAAAAATATTGCACTTACAAATTGGGCCTCTAGATTGCCCCTTCCTCCCAATCCCAAGTGACTTTGGCCATGTTTTAAGAGCTTCTCGGCGGCGGCCCTACGTTGTTGTTCATACTTTTGGGGATTGTTTTGCAACAATTCCCCTTTCACCTTCCTCCAATCCCTTTTGGAGCATCGTCCAGGCTTTGTGGGATTCTTGGGATTCCTCACGGCTCTTCTCATCAATTGTCTTTTGTTTCGAATCCAAAGGCACATTGTATTCAAGGCCCAAATCCTACTAAAAGCATTGGATTGAGGGAATTCAGAATACAAAGTCTCTATTGTTTTATTTTTGTCTTCAAGCGATTGGGAGGACCAATCGATCATGTAATCTTTACCAAAATATAAAGCAACTAAATCACGCAAACGAGCATGAACTACATTGCCACGCATATTTGTTATAACTCCACCACGTGGATTAAGATCATAATACACACTACACGATTCTTGGGAAGGGGCATCTTTGGAAGCTCTTCTCTCGGATGATTCACCCGAAGAAGATAACACAAGATTTTTGATTCTATCTCTTTGTTGAGGAGATAGATTCTCAAACCACTCTTGATTATATTCTTCGGGATCCTCAGGAGCTCTTCTTCTAGATGGTCTCCCACTTGACCTACCACTTGAAGACATTGTATCAAAGAAAAACTTTAAAAGTTAGAAACTAGTGGAGAATGAGAATGAAAGAGTACTGAAGACTTTTAGATTAGAAGAGTAAGCAATGAATAGAAAGCAATAGATTAATAGTAAGCAAGAACAAACAAGACCAAGAGAGCAAGCAAAAGCAAGAGCAAGATCACTAGTAATGAAGAACAACCAAAAGCAAGCAAGCAAGCAAAATCTATAGAGCTTAGAAGAGCAATAGCAAGCAAGAGCACTAAACACTAGATTAGAAAACCTATAAAACTTGATCCATCACATGTATGTATATTAATTTATGTCATAATTTTTTTATTTGTAATAGTGATGTAATCTGATTTGCTCTTTGGATATAGTATATTGCTCTTTGGAAAGCCAAGACACCACTCCATCACAAATGAAGGTTGAAAATGCACTAAATGTCCAAAGACTATTTTGTCAATTTTTGTCACATGTTACAATTCGTCACACGTTAGAATTTGTCAATTTGCACTTGAATGACACTGAAAGAATTTGTGCAATTTGCAATTGGATTATTGGACCAGTTTCAACTAGAATATGATGAGAGGATACCATGTACATGCACACAATGCAAAGGCCTTAGGATTCGAACAAGGAGGATTGTCAACGATCATATTTGGGCCAATGGAGTGCACACAGAGAATCCAAGTGTACGAGAGGTAAACTCTTTATAGTGTTTTTCGAAAATTCTTTAATCTTTGACCCTTATGACACTTCAAGTATAGTTTGGCCAATAAATATTGAGCGATAGGATGAATGCCACGATACTTTGAAGTTAATCTCTCACTTGCTTCTAAAAGGAAAAATCCAAATAGAATATTTAGATGAAGTTAATCTCTCACTTGCTTCTAAAAGGAAAAATCCAAATAGAATGATTAGATGAAGTTAATCTCTCACTTGCTTCTAAAAGAAAAAATCCAAATAGAATGATTAGATGAAGTTAATCTTGATTTCCATATTCAATCACCCATAATAGCCTCTCATTCACGTCTGAGAGAGAGAGAGAGAGAGAGAGAGAGAGAGAGAGAGAGAGATCATGAAAGAGTGAAAGGTAACCAACACTCCCAATTCTAGGAAGGTGTGTAGCCCTTGTTTTCTTCCATTAAACGCATGGTTCAAATGTTTTCTGTTGGAAGATGAGTTCCACAAAAAAGCCCCAACGCCGCAGGGAGAGAGCATGTGGTGACATTATGGAGTAGGATATAATCATGTGGCTCGGGAGTTTCGATTAGTAGTTGGTTTCAAGAAAAAGAGTTGCAAGAGAGATCAAGAATATTATTGATAGGATAAATCACATGAATATTGATTTTGGATCATCATTGGCCCTAGATGATGCTCTTGTTGATGATGACCCCTTGCATGATATAATTAGTTCATCAATGCCTTGTGATTCAATCCATGTCTCCAAATCTCTAGAACATTCTTACCACCCAACCACACCTATCCTAGATGTTGCACATGAGTCCTCCACGATACTCCATGTGCATTCCACAAACATGACCACCCCTTTAAAAAAGAGAACACGTCTTGGATGCATTATGACTAGTTTGAAAGATAATTGCAAATTACTACGCACTGTTGATGTGTCTAACATTCTAGGTTATTTGTCTGACCTTCCTCTTCCACCTAGCTTGCAACCATTAGTAAAAACTTTTATTAATAGTAGATATTCGTGTTGGCCACTCCAATCACCATTACCATTAAATGTTACATGATCATGCCTAGTGAACACTTTCTTGAGGCTGGTTTGGGCCTTTTTGCATTGAGTAGTATTGAGGTCCCTTTAAATAATGTTGTGACATTGATGCCATATGCAGGACCTCAATACAATTGGGGCGATTGGCATGCTTTGTGTCGTCACCAATGGAGGATGCAAGTATATGGCTTGAATTCAAATGTTTGTTCTTTAGAGGAGCAACGCGTGCAAGGAGGCAACATCTCGAGGGCAAATCGTACATACATTGATGGACGTCCAGATGTGCATGGAAACATTGTTGCATATATAAATAATTCCATTGAACACCCTCTATTGACGAGAGACTAGATCTGCCAGTGGCCGTGGTTCAGGAGGGTTCGCATGCTTATATAGAGAGTCTCTCCACTCGTGTTTTGACTCTCAAACATGACGAGCAGTCATAAGTCCACATAAGATTTACATTCTTCTTCACCGATGGTCCTATCTCATGGAACAGTCGTAAGCAAACCTCTATCGCACTTTCTTCTACAGGAGCAAAATACATTGTTGTTTTTCAATCTATTAAGAAATCATTTTGGTTGAGAAATTTATTGTCAGACGTAATCTGTATCACTACAGCCCTACAATTTTATTTTGTGATAATCAGAGTGCTATTGCCTTATCGGCCAACCCTAGATTTCACTCTAGGAGTAAGCACATTGAAATCAGATATCACTATATCAGGGGAAAGGTTCTCAACAAAGAGGTGAGCTTAATGTACTACAGAACGCAGGACATGGTTGCCGATATTTTCACAAACGCATTAAGTGTTAATGCACATAATAAATTTTGTGCATTGCTCAGTCTGAAGATCAATGCATTCACAGATCTAGATTAAGGGGGGGGATTGGATTTATTTCTTCTACTCTCCTAAATCTCATTTTGGTCTGCCTCCATTCATGCTGCATATTTACTCGCGTTGTCACGCAGTCTGCATATTTACATGTAAATTCTCACAGATGAAGAAAAGGCAAAAGAATCGCGACACTATGTTTTTACACGTGTTTTGGTGACAAGCAAAAAAGGCAACACCGTCTTACAAAATGTCGAAGGTTCCCCAAAAAGAAAAGGCACCATGTAAATCACATCCCATGGCATTTCGTCAGAGTGACGCATTTTTCACATCTTCACCAACGATCATTTCAGTGAAGGCTGACGTCGCACCCTTTTCACGCTCACCCATGCAACTGCGCTAACAGACTTGACAACGACTACAGCCACCAACGGTCTCCTACAGACAACACATCCACTTTGCACTTTCTTCATCTGCACACCTGTAATATTGTGTATATATATTGAATACCATTTGCATATCCGGGTTGACGATTGAGAGATTGTTGATCAAGAGATTGAAGATCAAGTGTGTGTAAATTTAGGATCAAAAGTTTTATCAAAGATAAACAAAGTAGATGTCTTGTGCATTGATTCTTTATTGTCAGTAATAGGTTTCATTCCTTTACAGATTGAATTAGCTTTGTAGAGCACATGGTTTCGTCCGCTATTGTCTTGTGCTCTACCACATCATTGACATATATATTTGATGTACTTAATTTGATAACAACCATTTGTTTTGCATTCAGATCTGTGTCAATATTGCTATGCTTATTCTTCATTCTGTCTGACTTCCTAGTTGCTCAATTTGGTAATCTAGTTTTAGATGACTAATATTTAGTCTTGCCTTTTGTGAATCATTTGCGACTGATTATCAGTCAAGCTTAGTCTCTCTCTTTGCGAATTATTCGCGACAAATAATTTGTCTAGTTGATTGCGACAAATTATTCTTCTGATGTCCTATTAACGTTTGGCTACGTAATCAAAACGACCATGATTTCTATCACTAACGCCATGTTCGTTTTGATAGACATAGTCGTGCTTAGGGAAAGAGTCTTATAGCTCATTCCGCTGTGCATGAACATTTTTTGTTCGAGTTTCGCTTCTCGTTCGTGTTTTGTTTTCTCTTTTCGAGCTATTCTCGTTTCTTACAGACGACTGACCCTCTTAATCCCCTCTTTCTACCAGCATTTGGCTCTCTTATTATACCTCGTTTGATCATGTTGTGTTGCTGGTCTCTCCTCCAAACCTATAACAATATCCAAAACATCATTCATCTGAAGAAGTGATTCCATCCTCACTTTCCACAATGAATAGTTACTTGAGGTAAGCCTATCATTGGCTTCCAACATCACTCCACTTGATGTTGCCATGTAGCAATGACCTAATATTCTCTTTCAACCTATTTCAATGCACAAAGCACTCCTTTGAACAACAACAAATATTTTTAAAGAGAAATCACAAAGATTTGAAACTACTCAATTCTCTTCTAGCACTTATAGCAGGCAAATCAACACATAGAATCATAAAATCTTGATTGACCTATGATCTATTCTCAATCTAATGACTCTTGCCACTTCCTAAGATTGAAACACACTCAAATAAAATCCAGAAATTTCACTATCTAAATATCCAATCAAAATTAGGGTTTTGACAAAATCACAAAAAAGTTGAATATTTCAAGATCTACATGCAAATGCTGAAAATTTGATATGCAATCTATTAGCCAAATCGGCCAAATCTATAATGTGAATTCAAAAATCGAAATTGATCAAGTTTATAAACCTATATAGGGTTTTGATTTACAAATGATCCAACCTACAAATGCAAAAAACTCTATTTTGGTGTAGAATCCAATCTAGCAAGCTCTAGCCTTGATATCTTCACCAAATCTTACAAAACAAGCTACTCCACCAATCTTGCCAATGTAGAAAAATTAGCATCTACACACAAAACATAAAGTATTATTGATTTCCGTACAAAAACAGCAAGCTACTATATTTCACACGTGTGAACCTAAAAATAACAAATATAGATCATTCTACACATAGAATTGCAAGCTATCATAGTGCACCAATGGATAGTAGAACCCCAGAGAATCATGTATAAGCATGAAATGAGATAGAGAAGACAGAATATATGCTTCTCCATGAGTTACATCCTTTTATAACAGGTCCAAACCTCCAACAACTTGCTTACCTTTCTTATCATATGTGGGCCTTGAAGGCATTTGCCTTTCCCTTTATGTTCTCCTTGGCTTTTGACTTGATGATGGTCCATCATCATCATCACCAACAAATATATCTTTCCTTGAAGATGGATCCTCCTTTGTCCTATCATCAAGACTTATATTGACATAGCAAGTACATTTAAAAGTTTTAAAAAAGTTGACACTCAGCCTCCTCTTGAATAGCATCTCAAAAGGTGTCCTTCCATCCAATATAGCACTTGGCCACCTATTGCATAGAAAGTTAGCACACAACAAAGCTTTATGCCAAAATGGTTTTGGAAGATTAGCACCTAACCTCATGGCTTTGGCACTTTCACATAAAGTCCTATTCTTCCTCTTGGCCACTTCATTTTTTTGTGGTGTTCTTGGAGTTGTGTACTCTCTCTTGATTGGCCTCTCATCACAAAAATCCTTGAACTTGGTAGATATGTACTCTCCACCATGTCACTCCTTAAGCACTTGATCCTTGTGAAAAATTGGTTCTCTTTTGTATTTTTGAGCTTAACAAAAAAATCATACACTTCATATTTGTTCGTTAGTAGATAGATCCAATAAAATCTACTAAATTCATCAATGAAAGTTACATACATCTTAGCTCCACTATTGCTAATTATAGTAATTCCATGAATATCCGAATGTACAACTTGAAAAGGCTTTGTAGATCTAGATGTAGATCTAGCATAAGGTAGTCTATTTGACTTTGATAATTTGCTATTGACTCCACCTTGCCATGATAAATTTATTTTTCCTCAATAATGTGAGCAAGTACGTAAGTGTGTTCAATAGCAACACAAGTAGTCATGATCAATGCGCCCTTTTGTGTCAATTATGAATTGATATAATTTGATGAAGTTAAGCAATTTTAATATAGATAATAATACTAAATAGTTTCTATGCTTATTATTGTAGATGATCTTTCATGCCAAACAATCCAATATCATATGGTGGTATGTGATTCAAGTTTCTCCTCGTCATAAAAGATTTTTTGAGGATGGATATGTTGTGGAGGACATGCAACCAACTTATGTACTACCAGATGAAGACGTAGATGGAGATATACGTCAATGGATCTACCAAAGACTGACTTACATGGGACTCATTCTTTTTATGATCATAATACCGATAAAAGAGATGTCAACAATGTTATTAATCATGATGCATCATCATCGAATGATTCGACATCACACGAAACATGACGACTTGCTTGATCATTTATTACATTGTCACAAAGGCCAATTGGGTATTTGTCCCATGGCACCAATGTAACTCAAAGTTAAGTTAGTCTATGTGGCCTACTTGTCTCAGTGTCTTTTTGTAAGTGACCCCCACTCCAAGTATATATAGGAGTTGAAGAGTCCATTTTGAGAAGAATCTCATTTACAATACATGCTTATCTTTTCTCTTTGAGTATTCTCCCTTATGTATTTTCATGTACTGTGTTACTTCACATTGTATTGTACACTATTTGACCTTGCAACAAGTTAAGTTAATCTAGGCACTCCATTCTCTAGTAGTTTAAGCCTTAGAGGAGGAGATTTAGTTTAGGATTTTATCATTGTGGGTTTAAGTTAATCTAGGCCCTTCATTCTCTAGTAGGTTAAGCCTTAGAGAAGGAGGCTTGGTTTAGGGTTTTTATCATTGTTGTAGTTAGAAAACAAGAGAAAAAGAGAAAGGGAGTGGATCTTACCCTCAATAATACTCACCCTATGCTTGCATTGCCTTCTTAGCATCCATATTCATGCTAGTAGGAAGAAGCCTTAGTATTGACTAGATGGGAGACAACCATAGTCCTGCTAAAAGGAGCCTTAGCTAGTTGGATGGTAAAGATACAACACATATCTTATATCACTTGGATTCAATCTAAGTGCATATGATCCATCTTTGTATATAAAGTTTGTAAATAGCATGTCTTGTGATTCTCATCAGTTATGTAGATGATATCATCTTGAGTGGAAGTTGCATGAAACTTGTTGATGAGACAAAAAGTGCATTAGGTAGTGAATTTAAAATGCAAGATCTAGGTGAGCTTCACTACATCTTAGGCCTAGAAGTAGATCTTTGTCAAGATCAAGCATTTATTAGTCAATCTAGATATGCATAAAAATCTTTCTATGCTTAAAAATTTTCATATGAAAATTTGCAAAAGCATTAATACTCTTAAGGAGCATGTTGTAAAAGATCCTAGTAAAGGGGATGAAAGATCCTTTGAGGACATCACCCTTTATATGAGTCTTACTGGCTGTGAAAAATTGCCTACGTTGGCAAATCTAGCCATGTAGAATATTGTACATTTTGTTAATATTGGTTGTTGGTTACTTGAATGGCCAAAGTGCCACTTGTACATACAAACCTAAAGTAGGTTACCACGAGTCAAGAGGAGTGGTTGTGTCCATTTGGTAGTGATTCCTACTTTGTAGGATCTAGACCATGATTTATGATGAGATTTGTACCTACCATGCACCTACCAAGCATGACTCTTGGATCTAGGCTAGGGTTTTCATATTAGGGCAAGAAAGTGGAATCTACTTCCTTATTAAAGGCTGTATTTTCACCTAACTTTGCAAAGGAAGTGTGTTTTACTATGTATTACCATTCTCCATAGTGAGAAGATAGAAACTTTTTGGAGCCTCAAGGAGAAACTCGAGTTTTCTCTCAATGTATGGTGATTACTCTTGATTTCCAATGAAACCCAGCTTTGGCACTTTGTAAACACTGTCTACAGGCCATACTACAGCCTTATTTCCACACGTGTGGAGTTGGATTATACTAATTGATCAATGCTTTGATTGTCTCTACTTGTTTCCTATCAAGCTGCTAAACTAGATCTTGTTTTCTGATGACTAGTTTCTGATAGATTGTTTAACAAGCATACAATCACCTTGTGGATCATTCAAAGCTCCATTTATGGTCCTTAGTACTGTACTTTTCACATGGTATCAGATCCAAGTACAAGGTCATTGATCTGTGTCTGAATCTAATCCAGTTTTAGCAGGTTTTGGTGCAAAAAGCAAGTATTGGAAGGGCGAGCTGGTATCCAGGTTTTGGTGAGGGGATTTGATCCCAAACTTTTTCAGGATCAAAATCCATACTGTTCACAAGTGTGGGCATCTCTGAACCATCATTTAATAACCCATATTCATTGGATCATAGAAAATTCATTTGGTGTCAGTCTGATGTAATTTTTGGTGCAAATCCTAGGATAAGCTACCAAGATCACTTGCCATTGATTAGTTTTGAATTTTTTTCATGAAAAATAATTAATCTAGGCTGATTTCAGACCTTCTTAAAGTACAAAGTGAATGAGAGAGATAGAGTCAGTTTTTGTACAAGAATAGCCAAGATTGGCAAGATTTGCTTGAGAGTAGTTTTCATCTCATCTTATCTTCATTCCAGCTTTGTGAGGGAGTGATAGAAATGTGATTACAAATCCATTTGTTGGATTAGAATTCAACATTTGAGTGAAACATTGCAAGCTAGAAACCTTTGTGAGTTTCAGGTCCAAACAAATCTATATCTTGTGTGTAGAATCTTGCTAGTAAGATGGGATCAGTGGGAGCCTACCTTCTAGAAGCTAGTGAGAGGTTAAATTCTACCAATTATGCTATTTGGAAAGTGAGGATGGAGTCATTAATGGTGCTCAAGGATCTTTATGAGTTTCTAATAGATGATGAAGATGAACCTCTAGGTGCACAAGAATTAGTGATATACAAGAAGAGGTCTAGGCTTGCACTTCACTATATTGAGATGAATGTAAACAATGATCTTTTAAGGGAAGTATCATCATGTAAGAGTGCTAAAGAGGCTTGGGAATCTTTAAAATCTATCTATGAGTCTAGTAACACTTCGAGGGTTCTCATGCTTAGGAATCAGATTCTACAAAGCATGAAGAGGAGTGATGAGAGTGCACAAGATTATGTGCTAAAAATCAAGTCTCTCAATAGGGAGTTAGCTTCCATTGGAGAGAAGATTCAAGATAGTGAGCTTGTTCAGATTGTCCTCAATGGTCTAGGGAGTGGCTCTACAAATTTGGTCCAAAGCTTTGCAATCCAAGACACTTTGCCTACTATAGAAAAGCTACACAGTGTATTAGTAGCTGAAGAGTGTAGGATGTTGCATACCAATGCAAGAATGAATGCCATTTCTCTACAGGATGGTGATGAGAAAGCTAATTTCTCATTCAAAAGCAAGAAGAAGACCAACGGCAAGAAGAAGCACTTCAAGGAGACCAAGGAGGAGAATGAGGCTTCAAGCTCAAAGGGCAAGATCAAAGACAAGTCCAAGTACAAATATTTTTTCTGTGGAAAGAAAGGACATTTTGCATCAGAATGTCTCAAGAAGAATAAGGCACAAGAGAGCAAACAAAGCAACATTGCACATCAGGAGGAGGAGGAGGATGAAGAGTCATCCTTGATGGTTTCCAACAAACCACCATCATCCAAGAGCAACACCAATGATTCTTGGTGGATTGATAGTGGGGCTAGTTCCCACATGACATATCAAAAGGACATATTCTCCACTTTACTTTCTTACAATGATTTACATAGATCACTCTATACTACAAGTAGTCAAGAATGTAAGATAAGTGGAATAGGAACAATTCCCTTGTATGTGGGATCATCCAAATGGATGAATCTTGATAATGTTCTTTATGTTCCTAAGTTAACCAAAAATTTGCTTAGTGTTGGCCAGTTAATGGATAATGGCCTAGATGTACAATTTAAGCATGGAGTTTGTTCCATCCTTAGAAATGATGAATGTATAGCCAAAGGCTTTAAGCAAGGTAGATTGTTTAAGCTTGATGCTAATGTTGCAGTGGAGAGTGTTAACTTGGCAAAGGTGGAGTTATCAAAGGTGGAACTGTGGCACAAAAGGTTGGGCCACCCCAACTACAAAGCCATGGAATCTATGGTTGCAAAGGAGCTTGCAGTTGGACTTCCCAAGCATTTGTCAAAGTGTGGGAAGAGATGTGAAGCATGCAGCCCCTCAAAGGCTCACAAACTACCCTTCTCAAGATCTACATCAAGATCAAACTCTCCTCTTGAACTTATCCATTCGGATGTTCATAGTTTTTCACATGAGTCTAATGGTGGTGCCAAGTACTATGTAATCTTCATTGATGACTATTCTAGATTTTGTTGGATGTACCTCTTGTCTAGCAAATCAATGGTGTTTGATTCTTTTGTAAAGTTCAAGACTTTGGTAGAAAATCAACTTAGTACCAAGATTAAGGTATTAAGGAGTGATAATGGAGGTGAATATATCTCCAATAAGTCGATCGACTTTTGTAGTTCTAATGGCATAAGAAGGAGTTGTCATGTCCATACACCCCTCAACAAAATGGAGTGAGTGAGAGAAGAAATAGATCTCTTTGTGAGTGTGCTAAGGCCTTAAGGCTAGATGCTTCTCTATCCAAACCATTTTGGGGTGAAGCAATAACTTGTGCTAACTATTTGTGCGATAGATTGCCAAACCAAGCCATTGGAGGAATCACACCATTTGAAGCTCTATTTGGAGATAAGCCCAATCTCAAGGATCTTAAAGTTTCTGGATCCACTTGCTATGTACACCAATCCTTGGATAAGAGAAGGAAGGGTGATGCAACATCCATCAAAGGCATCTTTGTGGGATATGGTGAGAATAGCAAAGGTTATAGAGTCTTCAATCCCATCACTAGCAAGGTGATAGTGAGTAGGGATGTTATTTTTTATGAAGGACATGCTTGTGATTTGGATGATAATGCTACTAATCATCTTGATGCCAAGGATCATGCTAGGATGGAGGAGGAGCTTCCAAGTGAAGAAGAACTTGAGGATCCACCTCAAGATGCAAGAGCTCCAAGAACTCAAAGAAGATCAACTCAAAGCTTCATCACAAGCGCTGGAAGCCAACCTGGCGCCACGCCAGACTGGACAGCCATAAATAGGTAACTTTCACCCAAGCAAGCCATCCAACTCAGCCGACAGGTTAGAGCCCGTTCCCCAAGAGCTTAATCCATTCACATTCATGCAAGAAACACTCAGAACTACAAGCCGTAATAGATATGAAGACAACCGGTTCCTGGACTGAATGGTCCCGACAGCATACCATTGGCGTTCCGGACCGAATGGTCTCGACGGCATACTGCTAGCGTCTAGGATATGACCCTCAGCTATGTGCCAGATCAAAAAGTTTGAAACGGCCTTACAGCTAGCGCTTCTACCCGAACATTGAAACCTAAAAAGTAATCAAAGTCAATTTGAGAAAACTCTCACTTTATTAATAAATCTGAGAAGGTTACATTTCAAGTGCTTGACCGACCCTAGTCTCCAAGGCACTGGCATGCCAAGGTGGGCTCCTGAATAACATTCCAGCAAGGGAAGCTGGGACTTGGTTGGAGCTCGCCCTGAGTCGCAACCCGCATTCCCCTATAGTTTTGGTGGGATTCGCCACCTCCCCTCATACCAAGTGCTATGCCCAAGCTGGTAAAGCACATTTTCTCTCTCTAGAATTTACTGATCCCCAGGCTCTAGATCGTGTGAGGTGATTGCACATCGATCCGAACTCTCTAGACTTCGCTAGAACCGATCAAAGTTTTTCAGCCATAGAAACTTGGTGTCAGTTGGATTATGGTCACAGTGGCGCCGGGAGCAGCAGTGGCTTTGCTTTTAGGACTGTAATTATCATGTGTGATACTCATTCCGTGTGTTCAATTTTGTATATGAAATCGGCATCCAGCAACTTTTGCACTGCTTGATGAGCATCATTGCTTCTTTAAACAAAAGTACCTTTCGAACAAAAAGTGTACATAAAAACGGAAAAAGACCACGGATTTTGTATGGTGGAAGACCCTGACCGAGGGCCATCCTTGCAGGGAGGGCCCTTGCCCAAGGGCGGGAACCCAAGGGTAGGGCCCTGACTTCAAGGAAGGCCCACGGTCCACGGGCCTTCCGCAACGTAATGCAAGGTGAGATGGAGAGAGAACGCACATTTCACAGAGAGAGAATGCACATTCTGTATAGAGAGAATGCCCATTGTAGAGAGAGAATGACAAATTTCAATAGAGAGATAAAGGTCAATGCATATTTTTCTCAGAGAGGTGTTTTCAAAATACAAAGCAAACCTAATCACCTGGCATTCCAAAGAATGAGACGCTTCCTTTCATTTACATATGGATACTTTGTGCTTATTTCCCACACTTTTTGAACATATTAAAAAGCAAGATATGTATTTGTTTTTTTTTTAAAATTGGTGGGCTTTCCAGCCTGTGCATCAAGATGTCAAGGGCAGGCTGCCTAGTGGCGGCGTCAGACTGGTCAAAAAAAATCAAACTGCTCATTACGTTCCAAAATGTACATGTAAAAAAAAGTCAAAGTATTCAATAATATACAATGGAAGACATGGGCACAAGCCATTCAGCCTGGTTCGACTTTTCAAAAAAGTTTAGTCTGGGCCTCAACTATAAAATTTCTAAAAATCCTTACACCTAAAATGGCCTCGCTAGTACAAAAATGTTTAAAGTAATTTTGGAGAGGGGCTTAAAAAGAGTTGAGCTATGCGTGGTGGCAAGGGGCTGCAACTCCTCGCATCGCACCCACTCGCGCGCCACACCAAATAGCGCCATATCATAATCTGTCCTCTCCCGCGCGCGCGAAAACACAAACAGGCAGGCAGTCTCCGACGCTGCAGAAAAAAACACAGAAAAAAGATGCAGAGAATGGATCCCGCCGCTGACCAATGCTCAACCAACGTCCCCGTCGCAGAGGAGGGGCAGGATTCCACTGACTCCTCAGATAGCTCTGACGAGGGGCACTGGTCGCCGCCACAGCCTGCGCCACCACCGCTGCCCCAGTGGGCTAGGCACCATGAGCAACCCTCAGCTCTCCATCTCAGGGGAAATCTCGCGGATGATGAAGGACCCAGATTCCGCGTCCATCTCTCCGTGGGACTCATAGATGATTACTTAGACGCTCATGATCTACTGGGCACTAATGTAGCTGCGGTAGATGCCTGGGATTTCCCTGAGGTGCAGGATTCATCCGAGGGCTATGTCTGCTTCACTAATTTCAATGCATTCAATGGCATTCTGCGAGTGTGTGTGTATAATCCCGGCACGAGAAGAGGCAGTATTTTGCCCCAGTTGGACTGCCAGCTTCAATCTGAGGCAGCTGGGTTTCAGCCTCCTTTGGTCTATCTCCATATGAATCGAGATTGTGTGTTGTCACACCGTGTTGTAGTAGTAGCTGGGATCCGCAGACAGAGAAATGATGATCCTTTACAGCACGACTGGGAATACAGGGCATGGGTCTGGGAATCTCGTTTCAATAATTGGTCTATTGTTCAGAGAAGGTTCCAAGGAAGAGGATTGCCCACAGACCGTAAAGTCCTGTTTGAGGATAGAGTTTATTTTGTTGCTATTTTTGATCAGCCAGAGGCCGGTAATGGACAAATAGCTGAGCTTATCTCCTTCAATTTCCAGTATAGTTTGTGGGCAGCAATTCCTTTAGTTTTCGCCGTATCCAGAGATGTGTTCCCCGTTACTGTGCTTAACAGCTTGTTTGTGCTGCACGTAATCACGAATGCGGATGTATTTTCAGAAGAACCCCCAACTAGCTGTATATTATATAGATACGTCGGGCCTCCAAACTATTTTATCATGCAGCAACATTTCCGCGCACACCTTCCGTTGCGATATTTCCCTGCAAATGCATATGGATCAATAGATCAAAATATATACCTGGATACTATACTACCACCGGCCATGCCTAGGCTGCCTACAATGTGCGAGGTAGTACAAATGAGAGTAGCAGATCCCCCAGCAATCCGGATTTTGGATCGACAAAATCATCCATTCAGGCGAACCTTGCTTCACCAATCGAATAGAGAGCTGGTGTGAGTAGGACAGACCAAAGAACGATCATCCGCAAAAGCGTCATGACCTCTCTGGAATTAGTCGTGATCAGCTTTTTCTAGATCTTGGATTCTGCAGTTTCACTTTGCAGATGAATATGTTATGCGTCGAAAAGAGTAAATCTTCGAGGACCTTTATTAGGAGTCTTGACGGTGCAACGAGAGAGATATAGAGAGAGGTAGACTTACATAGAATCTAGAGACTGGGCAGGATGGAATGCATATGATACTCAACTGCCTAGCTACCTTTGCTGTCCTGTGATTTCTGCAGTAGATGCAGCTCATGCTGATAACGGAGGGAAGATCATAAAACGGATTAAATACTTGCAGTAGAAGAATGATCATGCAGATAACAGAGGGAGGAATATAGAATCAATCAACGGGAGATAATTGGACTTGCCGATTGGCGTAGATAGGCCTAGGTGGAGCAAACACACGCTTCTTTGCACCTTCTCTAATCTGTTCGGAATATTTCATACACCCATCCTGTTTCCGTCCTGTTCCAGCGTCTATTCCAGCGTCTATCCCCGTCATGTAGATAACCTCCCCCTACTCCTGCTCAGCCGTTTGTCATTATTCCATATTCTAATGCTTGGGTGTTGAGTGATCCTACTTCACATTTTTAATTTTCTAGTGTTGAAGCAAACTTTGCCAGAGGAGCTTGTTTCTGCTGCATGTAAAAGAGCGGAAGATTTAACATTTTTGGAATCTTTTTTTTTGGAGAACAAAGCAATGTTGTCAAAACTTGAACCATTAACTTCCTTTAAGTCTCATCTTCGACAAGAATGGAGGTTACCTATGCAAGATTAGGTTTGGTTGTGTGGTAACTAACATTACTATATGTTTATAGAAATATAGTAGACTAGATAATAAAATAGACATAAAGCATCAATAGTTTCTATCCTATGTTCACAATTGACGCTTTACTATAGTTCATGACAATATTTGAATCAAAGATTGAAGAGCCTATGGTTGCTAGTTGATTTAACATGGATCTAAAATAGTCTACATGATAATTAATAATGCTAAATTATGATATTTTATAAACAAGGAACATCTTTCTTAGATAGATCCTTGTATTAACATCTTGAGTTTCATAGATACCAATGAAGGTGTCCCATGCCTCCTTGGATGTATCCTATAATTGATGTGAGAGATTGTGAATCCTTTCCACATGTGAAAATCTTCTCCAATGAATTTTTCAATGAGTCTTCATTTGAAAATTATATTATGCTAGTAACTTGGAAATATATAAATGATAAGTAGATTTGATATGACTCTCATAATATGTCCGATCACAACTTAGCCTCTAATAATGATGTTGAAAATTGTAATTAAAGAAGAATTCAAAGTATTCAGCATTCACATTTTATAACCAATTTATGAATCATTAATCTGCAAAACAGACATAACATAAATGTGCAGTGACATGAAATATTTTTTTTTATAATAGCTTTATTGATAATACAACATAGTGCACAAGGCATTCAATCTGTTGACGAATTTGTAGACCTGTATGCATTCCGGCATTTTTCTACCTTATTTATATCTTTACAATTTAATTACAAGACATAATGAAAGTATTGTGTTGTAGAAGTAGAGATCAAACAGTCTGACAAATCGGTAAGAGAATTAGACAGAAACAAAAATAGCAAAGCATGCAGCACTGACACAAATCTGAATGCAAAAACAATAAACGATAATCAATTCAGATTGATGTATGACACTACAACTTAGATGTATACTTGGAGTACAATTGTGGTCGAAACCGCGTGCTCACGAAGCTAACTACATTCGGTAACAACTATGAGCTTATTTCTAACAATCAGTTTGATGGAAGGAATCAATGCGTCAAAGCATCTACAACGTGTCTATCTTTGAGTAATCACAATTATCATCCTTATACAATTTAAACTTATGCAGATATATGTACAAAAATGCCATGGAGTCATTGCCCCATCTAATGTAGATCATGGCTACTGGCACTCTCAAAGTAATTGCACTATTTGAGGTAGATTGTGGTTGTTGTCATTGTCAAAGTAGTTGCGAAGTACTAGAAGTAGATAGGCAAGTGGTGTGAGTGTCATAAGACTTCGATTGTTCGGAATTACGCATGATGCTATCGACAGTTTATAGAGTCGATATAGTCATTTCGATAGTTCAACGATAGTCGATAGAGTCAGCCTTTCTTGATAGTTCCCCCGCTGCCACTCTAATGTCTGTCTTGAATAATAGTGTATTTCTACAAATATTTCCTTTATTGAATTGGGATTTTTTTTAATCTTACATTAAGAGGTACATATGAAGATTCTATTAATTACTAAGATCCAAAATCATCAACACAATTGGCACCACTGGCAATGTAAAAAACTAACATCTAGTTGATGAAAGAGATGCAAACTCAACAAGATCTTGATCAAACATCAAATATATGATATAATGAAGTTTTTTTTGTACACTGATATTAAGGTACTGTATTTCACACGTGTGGATCCAATACATAACATAAAATTGCATTCTACACACAACATTGCAAGATATCATCACTATAGTGCACCAATGGATAGATGAACCCAAGATAACTCGTGTATAAGCATGAAATGAGATGAGAGAGAGAGAGAGAGAGAGAGAGAGAGAGAGAGAGAGAGAGAGAGAGAGAGAATCATTTCTCCCATGCATGTACACTATTTATAACAGGTCTATGTCCTATTTTGATTGTGGTTTTCTTCCATAGAAACTTCTAGATCCAAAACCCTATTCACAACATGGACTAGATTCAATGTACCAATCATTCAAATTTGAATGGGTCCAAACTCACCTACTTACTTTCCCTCACTTTCCAAATGTGGTAATTCAAAAACATTCAGACTAATATAACTTTGAAATATCTATCTCTGAGTCTAAAATGCATAGTGGCCTAAATTGCCAATTAGCCAAAATATGACTAAACTAGTTGATATTTCTCACACTCCCTCTTAAACTAGTTTTGGGATAGTTTTAGCCATAGAACTTTGATCCAACTTTAGAATGATCTTCATCCTAAGTATAGATTTCATTTCTAAAGTTCTAAAGTAATCTCCATAATTGATATAGAGAATAGTGTCCAAATTGGATGTTTCACTATTTCTTACATCAATTTTACACATCAAGGTATAACTAGAACATGAAGAGCCAAATTGATGCTCTTGACTAGCTCCGAATTGTTACTTTCCCTTTTGTGTTGTTGAAGCCCTTTGAGATCAACCTCTTGATCTTCCACTTGACCATCAAAGCCATTGACTAAGACTTATTTTCCAAATCCATTAGTTGCTGGAAAACCATGAGAGACAATATCCACTTATATAGCATCATCTACACAAGAAGATTCTCCAAAACATGTGAATAAAGCAAAGTGAGTCACTTCCAGATGCTTACCTTTCTCATCATATGTGAGCCTAAATTGATTTTCTCTTTCCCTTGAGGATATTCTTAGAACTTGACTTCGAGAGGCATCTCCACCATCACCATCCAAAGAACTATCTTCATCACCATAAAAAATGCTAGATTGATCAACATCAACAACATCAACTTCAAAAGAAATCCAACATGATATGGCTGAGCATTTCAAACGCTATACTTTGGATGATGTTGTGATAATGTTACCAAAAGCTCATCATGAACCAAAGGAGCAAGTACCAGAAACAAAGGAGGTTTATGTTGGACCAACTAGGACTCACCCAATGAATCTTGCTGAACCAAGACAACCAGAGAAAATTTTGCAAGTCGAAACGCAACTTACTCTCGAACAATTTCAAGCGATAAGAAAGTTATTGATCAAGTATCAAGACTGTTTTGCTTGGATATACAAAGATCTAAAAGGGATACTTACATCGGTTATTGAACATACAATACCCTCATGCTTGATGCAGTTCCTAAGGTCACAAGATTATATCGATGTAATCCAAAAGTTTCTAAACTTATAAACAAAGAGCTACAAAGATTACTTGAAGTCAACTTTATTTACGAAATCGAACATATAGAATAGGTTTCTCCAATTGTCGTTGTTCCTAAGAAGAGTGGGAAGATGAGAATTTGTGTGAATCTCAAAGTCTTGAACAAAGTGATGCAAAAGGATCACTTTCTGTTACCCTTTACTGAAAGCATACTAGACCGCCTTGCTGGAGCGGAAGCCTACAATTTTTTGGATGGATTTAGTGGTTACAACCAAGTCAAGATCGCACCTGCAGATCGTCATAAAATAGCTTTTACAACAGAATGATAAACTTATGCTTATAAAGTTATGTTGTTTGGACTTTGTAATACACCTAGTTCATTTCAAAGAGTAATGCAGTTCACCTTCAAAGATTACTTGCAAAAATTTCTTGAAATCTACTTGGATGATTTCGGAGTCCATAGTGCCGATACAGACCACTTGGATCATTTGGAAAAAGTATTTGAACGTTGCCGCAAATACCAAATCTCCTTAAATTCAGAAAAGTGTCAAATTTGGATTACTCATGGAGTTGTCCTAGGATATGTGATATCAAGACATGGCATTGCTATGGATTATTCCAAAATCAAAGTCATAGTGGAGTTACCGCCGCCAGGAACAATTCAAGGAGTCTACGTTTTTATGGGTCATGCAAATTACTATCGGATATTTATTTTATTCTTTCGGATTTAGCAAGACCTATATTGTCAGAAATGGTGAACTCTTGCAACTTTGCCATGATGCAAAAGTCAACGTGCCTTGACTCAAAGGTTGAATGATTTGCAAAGATCAAACAATTCACGAAAGTCAACGTGCCTCCAGGACAAACGAAGGATGAACGATTCATGAGCCCGGTTTGCAAAAATCAAACATGCCGCCAGGATCGCAAAAATCGCAAAGCGACGCAAAATGAAAAGAAATGCAAAAAAACAAAAGGGAATCTTTTGTGCTGCCAGCTGGCAGCTCAATGGGCTTGGAGCCTTAAACTACACCCAGTTGAAACGGGTAGTAACAACGGAGAGTAACTGATTAGTTGCTTAGCGTTAACTACTCTTGTAATTCTTTGTTTAGCGACCTTGTAAATTCCACACAGTGGAGACATAAACTATTCTTCTGGATTAAAATAGATAAAGTGAGACATAGAGAGTAGAGCAAAAAGAAAAAGACTAGAAACGAAATAGTTGTGCATGAAAGTCTGCCAACGAGCAGAACATAGTTAAAGAGCAAAACGTTAGGCCGCCAACAAGCGAGACACTGACGATCTCATTCTAAAAATTAAACTGGTAATTTGATTGCTCTATTTCGTGCATCTCCTTGTCTTCTGCTATCATGATTGCTAGAATGAAATTTGTTCTGTGATGTGTAGTCGCGTGTCTAGGTTCATGTGAGCTTCCGCACAAAAGAAAATTCAAAGAAACAAAATCATTCGCGACATGTTATCAGAGCCTACAGGTTATCACTACTGATATCTAAGCAGTGATTTTCTAGACAACACAATATGGCTACAACAATCCAGACAAGAGTGGCAATCAGTCTCGATGGCACAAATTACAGGATATGAAAATTTAAAATCAAAACACTTCTGAAGGGTGAAGGCATCTGGTTGGTGACCGAACTCTCAGAGGTGCAGCCTCCAGAGGGAGACCCGAGGAGAGCTGAATGGATCAGAAAGGATGAGCGTGCAATGGCGATCATTGTTTCATCCATCAACAAAGACTTACTCATGTAGATTGAAGACTGCAAAAGAAGCCATGCACCATGGGAAAGATTAAAACATAAGTATGAAGTGAGGACTGCAGCTTCAGTGATGCACCTTCACAATCAACTACAATCCATACGATGGGATGGCAACCAGTTAGATCAGCACGTTGAGAAGATCAGAATGATCTTCGCTCAACTCGTTGCATCACAATAGGAGCACCAGGTCCCAGCACCACAACAGCTGATGTACTTCATGAAGTCTCTACCGACATCATGTCAGCTATTGAGAATGCTCATACCGAGTCTACCAGATATGACATTTGACAAAGCAATCAGTCTTGTCATTGATGAGAGACTAATGAGGGACAAAGGAGAAGGAAGTAGTAATCAGGAGAAGGCCCTCTTCACGAAAGGAAAGAAGAAAAACAAGAACAAACCCAAATTCGAGAAGACAAAATCCTCAAGTCAACAATCTTCTTCTTGTGATCACTGTCACAAACCAAGCCATACAACCAACAAATGCTGGTTCAATCCAACAATACCTTGCATGCACTGCAAGAAGAAGGGACACTCTACATACGAGTGTAGATTCAACCCAAAAAGAAAGAACAAGACTAAGAAGGCAAATGTTGCAGAGTCATCCAAGGATGCAAAAAGAGGTGATGAAGCCTTCACAATACTTGATGAAGCTTCGGCAAGCTACACTGAAAAAGACTATGATGTAGTCATTGATTCAGGAGAAACATCACACATCACCTGAAAGAAAATCTTGATCAACTTCAGAGAACTCAAAAATAATAGAGCAGTGATTCTAGGTGATGGAAGCAGACATGATGTCAAAGGCATTGGGACTCTACAGCTCAAACACTGTCAGGTCAAGCAGAGCTGCCAGGAGCACTCTATGTGTCTTCACTGAGAAAATATTTACTATCAGTCTCCAAGATGGTAGATCTTGGTATTCGAGCTTTGTTCGACGGCAATACATGTCGCATGATCGAGAAAAATACAAACAAATTGCTGACAGTTGGATGCAGAGAAGGAAATCTCTACCAAGCCAAGATAATCAGCAACTCTGATAGCATATTAAATGCATCAGAGAATGAAAATCAGCTCCGGCACATAAGAATGTATCATCTAAACATGAGGAGCTTGTATGACATGTGTAAGAAAGACATAGTCACAGGTCTAAAGATATCAAGACCCGATACTGAGTTTTGTGAAGCCTGTCAGAAAGGCAAACAACATCGAAATCCATTCACACATGAGGGAAGAAAAGCCAAGGAAGTTCTTGAGCTTGTCCACCCAGATGTCTCTGGACTGATGAAAATGGATTCGCTCTCAAGATCAAGGTACTTCTTGACGTTCATAGATGACTACAACCAAATGACTACGATCTACTACCTAAAGAAGAAATCTGAAGTGTTTGATTCCTTCAAGAAGTTCGTGGCATTTGCAGAGAGACACACCTCAAAGAAGATACAGATCATTTCACACCTGCGTACACACCAGAATATAATGGTCCAGACTGTTACGCTGACAATCTTCAGTGGAGCGAAGACATGCAATTCGAGTATTGGAGCTTCACTGAAGAGCCAACAACATATCAAGAAGTTGTCCAGAGTCCAGAGGGAGAATTTTGGAAGCAGGCAATGTCAGAAGAGATTGAGTCGATGAGGCAAAATGAGGCATGCACAACTAGAAAACACTGTGTTTATCCACATAGAGTATCCACGCGAGACCCAACACTTAGTCGATTTTCCAAAATTTTGTTTGTGTGGAACATCCACGTGTGGATTATCCATGCCAAAAAATTTTGAACACGCCTCCGACCAGTCTACCGATGTTTTTTTGACACAGAGCCGAAAAATTTATGCACGTAGATTATCCACGCATGGATAATCCACGCAAAATTGAATCTTAAAAATTCCGACAACTATTTGGGAGGGAAGGTTGGCGACGTTGGAAAGCAGTTTTGGCATGGATAATCCACGCGTGGATTATCCACGCAAATTTTAGTTTGTTCACGGGACCAGACTGGATGTTAAAGATATCCACGCGTGGATATCTTCTGCGTGGATTATCCACGTATTTTTTGTTTTTTGTTTTTTGCATGTTGATAATGACATGAAATTAGTTAAATAAATATATTTCTAAAGTGAATTATATTATGATTAGGCTATATATTTTTTTTCTAAAGTGAATTATATTATGATGAGGTTTTTTTTTTTTTGCATGTTCTTAATGAAATGGAATTAGTTAAATAAATATTTTTCTAAAGTGAATTATATCATGGTGTTCCTAGATGATTGGGATTTTTTATGAGGGCGGCCACCTACTTTTATAAGACAGTTGACTCGAGCTACCAAGAGGGTAATTATGCATGATCTAAGGCTTTGAGAGCCAGGGGTTTAGGGTCTACCCTAATGGCACTCTACCTAATCTCATATCCGAAATCATTTGATATGGATTGAGAGCTCATTTTGTACATACTTCGAGAGATTATCAAGAAATGGTGATTTTGGCAAGTTTGCTCTTAATGAGGAATTGATGAATGATGAATGTGATATTTTTTGTGTCTAATGAATAGATCTGAATCTGAACAAAGTATTATACTTTCCACGTGTGTGACAGGATGTGAAGATCAATTATTTTTAGTTTTATTGTGGTGTTCAAAAGCTCTTGCCAATTAGATGCAAAATAGGTTGAATTGTGTGCTAGTTTTCTATCCATTAGATATAAGTGAAACCTTTGATGCTTTTTCAAGGTTTTAGTATCCAAATGAGGTTCATAACCTTTGAATTTAACATGGTATCAGAGCCCAAATGCAATTATCAAGGCTCAAATACAAGGAAGAGAGAAGCAATTACAAGTTGCTGATTGTTGAATTTTTATTGCCCTTATTACTACCTTAAGTTTGATGATGTTCCTTCAAGTGTGAATGAAACTGTAGCAACAAAAGAATGATTTGATGTAATGAAAAGTGAGGTGAGTACATGATGCATTGTTTGAGATACTTGTAAAATTATTGATCCTCCATCAAAGATACAAAATGTTACTGTTTGCAAATGGGTCTTTAAGATCAAGCTTAATCAAGATAGTAGTGTGAACAATTATAAAACAAGACTACATTAGAGGAGTTCTAAATCCAAGAACGACCCTTTGTAAAGATTTTTTTTATATTTTTTCTCAATTTTTTCTTACACATGGACCAATCAAAACACTCAAATTTGAGATCTGCGTAACATAACTTTTTGAGTCCACATTTTGATTCCGCACTAAAAATGGCATAACTTTTTAGTGGTAAGTCTGAATTTAGCGAAGTTTGGTGCATTGGAAAGCGCTCAACAAGGGCTTTCCAATGATATGCTAGATGACATACTTCTAAGCTATGATTAAGAAGTTATGGCAAGTCAAAAGTATTAGTGTTATAATATTTTAATAATATAAACTAAATCTTGCATGAATTCTTAAAGGGTCTTTTTGGAGCTCAAAACTCCTCTAATGGTTGCCAAGGGATATGCTCAATTCAAGGGGATTGACTATGATGAAACACTTGATTTTGTCATAGTTTGTGGTGGTGATTTCATTAACTCACATGCTTTTAGTGATTTATTGCTTTTGCAGCATTTGTTAAAAAATGAGAATATTCTTGGAACATGAAGCCGTACATCTATCTTCACTGACATTATCTCCAAAAAAATGGGATTGAAGTCAAACTATGTCTATTCTTTTCACTTACTTGACCATAAATGAAACTCTATTTTGGCTAAATAACAATCATTTAAAAGCATTGCAAGAATCAATTTCATTCTGAATTGCAATAATCAATTTTTATTCAGAATTACAAGAATCAATTTCATCAGCGACAACATCTTGCAATTCATCTCCTCTTAGATGATTTTCATCATCACTCTCATTTTCAAAAATTATTTATTCTCATCATCTATGGAAGTGGGTGCTTCAAGTATGGTTTGACGATTTATTACATCTATAGGTAGCTCAATCTCATAGTTTAAATGAAGGTTTTCCATTTCATTCTCAACATTTGCACCCTCAAATACTCATCGTAAATGTGGTTCAACTTGAGCTACAAACCACCATATCTTGTTTAGTCGATCTGGTTAAAAAAACACCTGCAAAAATCACTATTTTAGAACTTATCAAAAACTCAAATACTGAAGTCACTTGCAATAAAATGAAAAACATTATAGCATAGCATGTGCACCTGCTCACAGTGACAAGGCAACACCAAAGTGTCAAAGGACTCCATGCTCAATGTTTTTGATGAATCATTCACAAAAAATTCACTTGGATCCGATTTTACGGTTGCATTTGGCCCTCAACAAACTACCTTGAACCATTTCACATCAAATAAAAAATAGTGTCCACTTTCACCAAATGACACATCATAAATATTTTGTATAGTTCCTACGTATTCTATATCTCCTGAGATGGGATTCCGATCTCGTGCACTGCTTTGACTTTCTTGTTGGAAAGATGCTATTACACCACAATCGTGTGTGCATCTCTTGTTATCAATCCTTTCAACACGAAAGTGAAAACCAAAAGCCCATATAGCATTATACATTTTGCACTGCCACATGACAAACATGAATCTCATAAATAATCATTGTGAATGAACATGGTGTTTCAAAATGATTAAACAAATATTGTTATAAACAAGAATGTTCTAATATTAAAGTATCTAAAGAATAATACCTTCCATTCGCATCCTCTTGCAAAGTCTCATTCTACGTTTGATATTTTCTGTCCCTCTTTTGTTGCTTTTTGTAGTGTGTTATGCATCCACTCTATAGTGCATTGCTTGGGCAATGGCTCAAGATCATGTGAACTTGAGGCCGTGTGTCTAGGCTCTATTCTGTCATTGGCGCTTTCTAGACAAGGCCCTCACTCTTTTTTCTTCTTCATATAGGTCTAACCATTTATCCATAACTCCACAATTATAAAGCATGAATGTAGAAATTTTTTCTCGTTGGAAGGGTGCCAACCTATGGACCTTTCCCATTACTTGAGGTTTTTCACTAGTTACCTCTTCCGCTTCCTCATCACACCACAATAGTGGAGCAGATGGATGTAATTGTTGCAAAATTTCAGTAACATAAAAGGGAGATTCATGTACTAACCATCCCTCTGACATGCTACCTTCAGGCCTTGCCTTTTGACACACAAAATCTTTTAAGACTTTCATGTACCTTTCCATAAAGAACATCCACCTAAAAAGTCACAAATGGTTAAAAATAAGTGTTTAATTTAATGAGTTCATGTATCAATTAATTTAGTTTAAATACACATGCAAAAGATAATTTATGCACTGATATCTAGTGTGCACTGGACCAGCAATAGAAACTTCTTCGACCAAGTGCACCAATAAATGCACTTGTGAGTCCATGATGGAAGTCGAAAAATATCTCTCAAACATGCACACAATCTTCACCATATCCTCATGTCTCTTGCGAAGATCCAGCTCACGGATTTCTTTTGAACACATCCATCTGCAACATATTCAATCCATTTTATGTCTATTTGAATTTCCAATCAATAGATACTAAATAAAAAAATGCACCAAGTACATGTAAATACCTGACAATGATTGATAGTTTGCATATGGTCTCACAAATATCTTTTGACAAGCACCCACGAACTGACAATGGATAGATTAATTGCATCATTTTTAGCCAATCATGAGATTTGAGACCTTGCAAATTCCCATCCACTGTGAATGATGACCGTAGAGAATGGGCAAAACCAGTTGGTGTTCTAATGTCATGAATAATGGAGCGCACATGGTTAAGCTCCTCCTCAGTGAATGTCCAAGGTACTTTTGGAGCATGATCTTCACCATCCTTTATCCAATATTCTTTTTTGGTGTTTGATTATCTTAGATCGTGCCTTTCAACAATGGTATCTTTTTCACCAATCAAGTGTTTCCAAATAGATTCACCCACATTTTTAAATATGTGCATGGGATCAAGTAGGTGATCAATCAAAAGGTTATTCCAATATTCCAAACAATGAAATATAGATAATCTTTTCATACCATCGATTGGCTTTGCTTTAGATTCCTCGCATAGTATTTGCCAATCTTTCACGGACATCCTCTTTGGAGGCATCTCTCTCTCAACTCTTCCTCCAAAACCTCTTCTATGAGTGTCTCTGAATGGATGACCTTCATGCAAGTATTTACGATGATTTTCATAAACCACTTTTTTGAGACTAAAAGAGTATCTTCCCACAGATTTGGCCCGTACAAAAAACAAGCATTTTTTCCAGCCGTTTGAAAGTCTGCCCAACAAATGGATACTGTCAATCACTATTAAAAAAAGTATATGTCAAAGAATAATTATAGCCATTGTAGTATATCATGTAAATGTCAAGAATTACTAGCTGTATGTAATTGTAAACAAACTCCTATGTACACAAGATAGACATTGTTTGAATGATTACCTGAGCATTTACCTAATCCTGGATAGTCATGCATTGTCCACATTACAATGGCATGTAGTGTAAACTCCCTCTCATGTAAGGGGCAAGAAATGTCATATGCATTTATCCCCTTCCACAAATCTTCCAACTCGTCAATAAGCGGCTCAAGATACACATCCATGTTCTTAACCTTGCGTTGGCCAAGAATCAGAAGTGCCAACATAACGTGTCTCTTTTTTGTACTCAACCAAGGAGGAATATTATAATTTACCAAGCAAACAGGCCAAATGGACCACATAGTTGTTTGTACACCAAAGGGGTTCACACCATCTGTTGCAAGACCAAATCTCACATTTCTTGACTCATTGGCAAAGCTTGGATACTCTTTGTTGATGTGTTTCCATGCAGGTGAATCTGAAGGTACCCTCATCATCCCATCCATAGAGGTATGGTGTGCATGCCAGTCCATAAGTTGTGTAAGTGATTTACAACGAAATAAACGTTGCAATCGTGGAATTACTGGAAAATGTTGTAAAACTTTGCACGGAATGCTTGCCCCTTGTAAATTATCTCTATATCAAGGAGTATCACAAATGGGACATTTCTTGAGTGATTCGTACCTTCCTCGATATAAAATACAATCTTTTGGACATGCATGATATTGCTTGTAGTCCATCCCGATGTTAGACAACATCTTTCGTGCCTCATCTCTTGTCTCAGGCATGACATTCCCTTCTGGGAGAATTTTGTTTTTCAATAGTCTGTACATGACAATAGAAGTCATTGTAAAAAAAATATCACTCGATGTCCAAATTGTAAATTTTGTTTCAAAGCAAAAATGGCAAGTAGATGAAAAAAAATTTACTCAAGTAATGATGTGAGGCTTTGGTTACTCCATCTATATTTGGCTTGAAGATGTCTTTGCTCCAGGATACAATGTGGTCTTTGATTCTTCTCGTAATTTTCTTTCTTCTTTAGACAAAAGTGCCTCCTCATCTTATTCATTGTGTCTAGCTGCAATATTGTTCATATCATCCAACATGTCTCCCATGACTTCAAATTCATCATTCATTGGAAGCTCATTTTCATCGTTGGAACTTGTTTGCGAAGAAGTAGATCTAGATGAGCTAGATTCAGATGCATTAGTCTCTTGATTAATGCGCTCATCAATTTCCATCATCTCTTTTAAGCCTTGACGTAGATGACGAGGTAATTGCTTTATATGTGGCCCTCCTCCCTAGATTTCATCAGAATAACTATTGAGCTAATGAAGATTGTCGTTGCTGACATCTCCATAGCAGATGCACTGTTCCATGGTAGCTGGAATATATCTCATGACTCTTATGAGAGTCTTCCAATGGGTAATGCTAGGATTAGCCATATATTGGCTGAGTGAGCTTACTGGAAAAGTGATATTTGGTCTTGTACAGACCATTGCGAACATGAGAGATCCAAGTATCGATTGATACAAATACTCTCTCATTTGCTCCTCTTCCTGCTTGGTCTGGGGACATTGGTCCTTTGATAGATATAGGCCTGGATCCATTGGTGAGTGAGCTAATTTACAATTCATTAGGTTGTATTTGTTAAGAACATTGTGAAAATACCTTTGTTGAGTGATGTAAATCAGTCATTTCGCTCTGTCTCTATGGATTTGAATGTCTAAACAAAAGTGAGCTTCGTCCAGATCAATCATGTCGAATTCTGAAAATAGCATCTGCTTCGAATCCTTGACCATATCAATATTGTTGCCGAAGAGCAACGTATCATCGACATATAAAGTGATGATAATGAAGGACTGCTGCACTGACTTGAAATAGACGTTGCAATCAGTAGTGCTTGGTTTAAATCCTTGTTTGATGAGGAATGAGTTGATTCTCTGAAATCAAGCTCTGGCAGACTATTTAAAGCCATATAGTACTTTGTGGAGTTTACAGACATGATTCTTCATACCTTCCATAACGTATCCTTCAGGCTGGATCATGTAGATGTCTTCTTGTATAACTCCATTCAGATAAGCTATTTGTACATCAAGTTGATGTACTTCAAAGGTGGCAGCTGCACCATAAGACAGGAGCATTTGGATCGATGAATGTTTCATTAATGGACTGAAAGTCTTGCTGTAGTCGACATTCGGGATCTGAGTGAATCCTTGTGATGCCACACAAATGTCAAAAATTGAATACCAACATAAATATGGCATGATATAATCGAAAATGAAGATATGAGCTGGTTAAGTATGAATCATGAAGAGGCCTAAGTCATTTTTCAAGAATATATCTCCTAAGTACTTGCCTTCTAAATTGAGGACTAGACCTTTAATAAGAAAAGACATTGCCTTGGATAAGCCTTAACTAGGTCGTCCATACGAAACAATTAGTTATGAAAAGACATGTTAAACTAGAGTAACTTTAACTCATAGTTAAGTATACCTCTTATGGTATAGATATTTTCAGTTTAATTTTTAACTAGACCCTTTCGCGGGAGCGACGCACCTATTGTTTAAGAGGTGTGTTTGTTCGTCCCGTAGGACATATATTGATCTCACACTTCAGTCTTGATCATCGAGAGAGAAGAGTTTATGCTTATGTAAGAGATTGAAGAAGTGAATAGAGTTCTGTGAGTTATTCTCCCTTATCTCTGTTCTCCGCACTGCTGAGTGTGAGTGATCTTGAGTCTACTAACAATCTCTAACGCATTTCATGAATTAACATTACCCATTCCAAATATAAGTAATACTGGTTTCTTTTTAATGTTTATCGACAACCAGAATAACATTCGAAACCACTTGTCATAATTACACCAGAAACATAACTTTTTAACGTTGTCCTCTGTGGGAACGATACTTTTCACTACAAAATCTATATTAACTCTGTTGTTATAGCACGACATATACCAAGTTTTGGCGCCATTGCCAAGGATAGTTTAGGAAAGTTATAAGAAATTTGACATATCCATTGCCATCTCTAATGTATGTCAGATAGAGAATCAAGATTAGAAAGATATTGGAAGCTTAGAGAGGAGTCTTTACGAAGACATAGTGAAAGTACTAGTCGTAGAAATCTAGACAAAATCACTGCTCAATTACTTGAACTCCTAATTAGCTTCATTATGGAGGGTCCTGATGCACGCTTCACTTCTATCTCTAAAATTAAATATGATTATTTTAAAGGGACCAGCTCCGATGATACAGATAGCTATGTCTCACAATTTGAGTCAATAGCCAATGCGAATAACGAGGGAACTAACGTAGACAAACTACAAATTTTCCCTGGTTTGCTAAGAAAGCAGGCGCATATTTGGTACAGCCAGGTAGAACCAGGCCGTGTAGGAACCTGGTACCTGTTGAAAGATGCGTTTCTGAACCAGTTCAGAGAGATAGGTTACAAATCTAGAATTCTTGGATGACTGAACAATGTTCAGAAGAAGAGTAAAAAATCTCTTCGCAAATATACACATAAGGTTAAAAACCTCTTAGGAAAACTAACCGGTGTATATCCCGTGGATATGCAAATCGAATAGTTTTTGGCTGGTCTACCACCAAAGATTGATCGATACTGCAGACAAGGAGACATGAACTCCTTAGCAACTATTATAGCTAGTGAAGAAAATTTTGAAACTTCGAAATTAGCGCGAAAGCGGCGATCAACGAAGAAATCTCGAAAGTCTAAGACTAATTTCAGTGACAGCGATGATGATTCAAATTTTGATTCTAGTAGTAGTTCTTCAAGCTCGGAATTTGAAAGTAGCGATTCATCGAAATCAGATGCTGACAAAGGAGAGAAAAAGAATAAACCACAAACTAAACGAAAGGACGACACGAAAGTTGTCGATGATAAGTCGTCAACTTCCAAAGTGGAAAAGCTTTGGAAAAGTAATACGGCTGACCTTAATAAAAAATTTAATGACCTGAAAGTGCAGATCTTAGAAGTTGCAGATAAAAGACCAAAGACGTCTTCTTCTAACTCAGGAATGTGGTGTATAAAATGTGGAACATCTGGACACACCAAGGAAGACTGCACCACTGTTAATGTCAAATACATTGAAGATCCTACCCAGAAGGTACTTTTTATTTTTCAGAATGATGCGAGTACTAACTATGTACAGGGTACTGCAGCATCAGCCCAGCAGGACAGACCCAAATTCGCACCAAGAAAACATAATCCTCCTGAATTTGTTGGACCAGTGAAGTCTCAAACCTCGAATAAACCAGTTTTGGGCAACTGCTACAACTGTGGAGAGCCGGGACATTTTTCTCCTGACTGTCCTCAACCACGAAAGCCAGTTGGTTACGTACCATTATGCTCAAATTGTAGAGAACCTGGTCACAAGTATCCTGACTGCCCTCAGCTGCAGAAGCCACGACCCAAATATCAGTATGTAGCAATACCAGCTGCTGCAGACACGAAAGCAAAAGCTACGACAGATGTTGTTGTATAGAGAATTGACATTATTGAAGAAAAATTGGCAAAGACTGAAGATCAATCCTGGCCAAGTGATGTGGAAAAGATTTTTAAAGTCACCACGAGAAGCAAAAGCTCCTCGAAACCTGATTAGAAATCTTCGACAAAGCGCAGAAAATCCTCGAAGACGCAATCTTCTAGCAAGATGACAAACAAATCCACGACTAAAGAAGATCTCAAGGTTGACCCTGACAATGACTGTGATGCTGCGAAGTTATTTGCAAAAGATATCTTGGCAGAAGCAAAGGAAATCATCAACACTAAACTAAAGACTGCTCCTGCAGATAAGGTGGTCACTTTTGAGGAAGAAGACGAAGTAATCGCGAAGACGAAATTGTCTAGTGCTGTTATTGATAAACCAACCTCAAAATCAAAGACAAAATAATATGACATCGTAACTGATATCGGATCTCTTCGACCAAACATTACTTTTGAACAGCTATTGGCAGATAACACTTATTACAGAAAACAGCTGAAAGGCATTTCTGTGCCTAAGAAGAAGAAGAAAATTTCTCTACTAGATGCTGCTGTTTTGTCCATTGATTTAGGTGATCTCGGTGCACCTGAAATTGATGTTACTATTGCAAGATGTCTGATCAAAAAAGTGCCAATTGACTTTGGTTCCAGTGTGAATATAATAACAGAAGACACAGCTCATGCTCTGGGGATGACTGACATTCAACCAATACAGCGAAACATCAAGTTAGCTGATTCGACACGACGAAAACCTGTTGGTGAGCTGAAGGATGTCACTGTCTACATTCAAGCCAAGCCATTCACCATGAATTTCATTGTTATCAAACCACTCGGTTTGTCATCCTATTCTGTGCTGATTGGACGACCTTGGCTTTATCAATCAAATGCTAGTGTACATTGGAAATCTAGAGAGCTAAGATTTTAGACTAGTGAGACCAATAACCAAGGTAAGCCAACAAAACAAATCATAATCTAGAGTCATGACAAATATAAAGGTGAAACTCCTTTGTTCGACACCAGTTTTACATCAGAAGAATCTTCGTATGCCTTAAATATTTTTTTCTATAAATCTGATATTGAAGTGCAGTACTTTGAATGTTATGAGAATGCTGATGACGAAGAATTTTTCGATGTCTGCAATGCTGGAGCGGATGTTTTGTATGAAGAAATTTACATTGCAGACACGAACTCGAAAGAGTCTAACAATTTGACTAACGAATCTGAACACGAATTTGGTAACAAGAACCAAGTTGATGACAAGAAAACATCTATGGAGTCAACCATGCGCGAAATCCATGGCCATACCAAGGCCAGTATGATAGAAGGTATCATTTTACCAGATTCAACTGAACTGATTGGACTTACACCTGGCAGATTTGTGTATGTTTCAAAGTCACTTGGAGAATCGCCCTGCAGAATTTGGAGAGCACCGAATTGATCTGAAGGAAGATGTTGTACCTGTTCGACAAAGACAGTATCATCTCAATCCTAAATACTCTCTAATGGTCAAGGACGAACTTAACAAACACCTTAAGGCAAGTATAATCTATCCTGTCTTAAGTAGTTAATGGGTTTCACCCATTGTTGTCGTCCCGAAGAAGAAGATTGGCAAAATACGAATATGCCAGGATTTTCGAAAACTCAATGCTGCCACCAGGAAGGACCATCATCCTTTGTCTTTTACTGATTCCATCCTAGATCAGGTTGCTGGTCAAGAGCATTACAATTTCTGTGACGGCTTTTCTGGATATAATCAGGTTGGAGTGCGAAAGGAGGATCACTCAAAGAACACATTTACAACGGATTGGGGCACTTATGCCTACAACAAAATGCCATTTGGTCTTTGTAATGCTCCAGCAACTTTTCAACAAATCATGATGTTAATTTTTGTTGCCTTCTTGAGAACTTTTCTCGAAATATTTATTGATAATTTCTGTGTGTACAGTGATATAAAGACACACCTGCAGAAGCTGAAATTAACATTGCAACGGTGTCGAGATACTTGTTTATCTCTTCATCCAGAGAAATGTTTTTTTTGGTATGAAAGAAGGAATATTGCTCAGACACAGAATATTTAACAGAGGAATAGAAGTCGACAAAGATAAAGTCGAGCTTATAAAGAACCTCCTGATACCAACCAATTTGCGTGAACTAAGAGCTTTCTTAAGACATGTTGGCTATTACAAGAAATTTATTCAAAATCATGCTTCTATTGTTGCCTCTCTTACACATCCACTGAAGAAACAAGTGGAATACTTGTGGACGAATGAACAGCAGAAAACATTTGAAGATCTTAAGCAAAGGTTGACCAATGCTCCTATTCTGAGACCACCCAACTGGGCTATTTTATTTCACAGTTATGTGGATGTTTCTGCATTTGCTATTGGCGTATGGCTAAGCCAGAAGGACAACCAGAAGAAGGATCATCCCATCTACTATGCGAGTCGACAGCTCAGTGCATCAGAGAAAAATTATTTGGCTATAGAAAGGGAAGCACTTGGCATGATTTTCACTATTAAAAAATTTCGACATTATTTGCTGGGATATGCATTTATTTTTCATGTGGACCATTATGCTCTTAAGCATCATGTAAATAAACCAGATCTATCAGGACGAATTGCTCGATGGGTTCTACTTCTGCAAGAATTCACTCATCAAGTAGAGCTTCGTCAAAGAAAGTATCATACAAATGTTGATTATCTATCGTGACTCAGCATTGGAAAAATTGAAAATCCTATCAATGATGATTTTCCAGATGAACATTTATTCGAGATTTCATCTAAAAATTCGCTATATTCTGATATCAATACTTATCTCAATGATCAAATATATCCGGATGGTTATGATTTGGAGCAAAAGACAGTTTTTCTATATAAGGTAGCACCTTATACAATTATTAACAATGTTCTGTACAAGCTTGGTGCAGATCATCAGCTTCAAAGATGTCTCGAATCCGAAGACATTAAAAAGGTCGTTAAAGCCTTACACTCAGAAGATGTTGGTGGACATTTTGCTTTGAAAAACACAGTTAATAAGATATTGACTGCCAAGTATTGGTGGCCAACAATGTTCAAGGATGTATCAAACTTTATTCGTTCATGTGATCCATGCCAAAGATCTGGTAAGCCTACAAAATCAATGAATTGGCCGTTGACAGCAATCCTTCCGCTGGCACCATTCGAGAAGTGGGGGATTGACTTTGTCAGTCCAATTAAACTTGTTACCCGACATACGATATTCTAGTTGCAACGGATTATGCTACAAAGAACGTGGAAGCAGAGGTGACAAAAAGAAATGATGCAAAAACTGTCGTGACGTTCTTATTCAAAAGTATTATCACCAGATATGATTGTCCACTCAAACTAGTAACTGACCGAGGTACACATTTTTTAAATGACACTATACGGTTGCTGACAACTTATTTCCATATCAAACACAGAAAAACTACATCGTATAATCCAAAAGCAAATGGGTTGATAGAAAGAGCTAATGGAATTTTATGTAAGATCTTGACTAAAATTACTATTGCACATGCGACGGATTGGGATCAGAAACTACCATCAATTCTTTGGGCTTATCGTAATACATAGAAAATCACGACGAAATAGACACCATATTTTCTGACATATGGTATGTATCCTATTCTGCCAATTGAATTTGAGGTCAAAACTGTCCTGATATATGACAGTCGCCATCAAAAGTTCCTAGGAAAACTCCATATGCGATGGCTTAGACCTTTTAAAGTCATAGAGGTGTTTGACAATGGTTCTGTGCAACTTCAATCACTTGAAGGGGAATTGTTACCTACACGTATTAACGGGTCCAAACTAAAAAAATACTACCTTTGACCAGAATTTTTTTATTTATTTTTATTCTTATTATTTTCTAGTATTTTTTTGGAATCGCGAATTTTTCTCTTTCTTTTCGGATAATGTTCGCGACCTTTTTTTTCTTTTCTAGAAAATTTTCTAGAAATTTTCGTGAACTTTTCTACCACTATTCAACATTTGTTCAAACTGTTTCGTGATTTTTTCAAGAATTTTTCTTGTCTTCTCTCAAATCTTTTAAGTTATTTTTCAAAGTATTTTCGAGAACTTTTCAAAAAACTTTCGCGACACTCAACTGTGAACTGAAACTTGTCATTTTCTTTTTCTTTCGAGAATTTTTCTAGAAACTTTCTAGTATTTTTTTTCTTTCTCCAGTTTTTCGAGAAATTTTCTAGGACGATGCTTACCATTTTCGAGAATTTTTTGTGAAGTTCTGTATCATTTTCTAGAATCTCTCAAGAATGTTTCGCGAAACATTCTAGAAACTTTCTAGTATCCTTCGAGAATCTCTCAACCTACATTTTCGAGAATCTATCTACCTACTTTTTACATCCCCCTATTGAAGATGATGTAAAAATTACAGCAAATAAGTATCCTAAAACATTTGAAATGATGAGGGAAACAATAGATTATGATTTCATAAGATTAGCACAAGTTGAACCATCAAAATCCATCAAAAATCTATGCTTGAACCTCACTAAATGGCCCAAATCCTTGAAGAAGGCTTCACATGTGTGAAAGTACGGCCTCCCACAGTCTGAGTACTGTACACCAGACCTACATTCAATCCTATAATCATTAGTAATCACAAGTACTCAAACAATTATGAACATAGAGAGCAATTGCACCATTATGAGAGAAAAATCATGAGATTGCTTGATTGATTTTGGTGAGATATCATCACCTATATATACATGATCCATCACGGTTTTGGGCAGGTATGAGTAGCCCTAAACCTATCCCTAATGCTAATTTTGGTGGATCTTTCATCCCTACCAAGTTAGGGTTGGAATCTTGGAGATCCCTCAACAATGCAAAAATTACCAAAAATAGCTCCTATTTTTTCTCCCTTGTATCTAAGCATAATTTGGACTCATTCCAAAGGTTCTAACACTTAGGTCTACTTGAGAACATCCTTATGAATGGAATCCTATGCTATTTGGCACGTGTGACAAGCCACATCATGACCATCTAACTATTTACAAGTCATATGACCAAAACTAGTCAAGCTAGAATTGTGAATTTTTAACACTCCTCCTCACTATCTAGCTTGGTTCAATCATTGCTTTACTAATCACTCCAAGTGATGATCTGAACTTCATAAAAGTTGTCTTTTGAAGTGGTTTAGTAAGTAGATCAGCTACACATTCATTGCTTGGAACATGCTCCAAAGCAATCTCCTTGGCTTGCACCATTTCTCTCACAAAGTGATGGCATATCTCAATGTGCTTAGATCTTGCATGGAAGATTGGGTTAGATGCAAGGTGTTGGGCTGATATATTGTCATTGTAGATGATTGGTGCCTCCTCTGAATCCATGATCTTTAGTTCCACCAATAATCTCTTGATCCAAAGTACCTCCTTTGTAGTGGTTGTCAAAGCTTTGTACTCGGCCTCGGTTGAAGATAAAGATATAGTTTCTTGCTTTTTTGAAAGCCATGAAACCACACCTTCTCCTATGAAAGTTGAATAGGCACTTGTTGATTTCCTATCCCTCTTGTCCCCTGAAAAATCTGAATCACTAAATGCATGAAGGTTAATCACATCTCCTCTATATAGAATCCCAAAATCCAATGTACCCGAGATGTATCTTAGAATCCTCTTAGCCTTTTTCCAATGGATATTCAATGGCTTTTGCATGGATTGGCTCAACCTACATACACTAAAGCTAAGATCTGGTCTAGTTATAATGATCTACATTAAGGAACCTATAAGTTGCCTAAACAAAGTGATGTCCATGAAGGATCTTCCATCATCTTCATTTGGCACTTTTACATCTTGCTCCATTGGTGTGTCAACACTTTTGCATACTTCCATCTTAAACTTCTTCAAAAGACTTTGAGCATAGTTTACTTGACTTATAAAGATAAAATCAGACCCTCTAAGTACTTCTATCCCTAAGATGAAGTGAAGACCCCTAGATCTACCATCTTGAACTCTAAGGATAGATCTATCTTGATTTTTTCAATACCATCAACACTATTTCCACTAATGATGATGTCATCTACATAAATGAGTAAAAGTACAATACCAACATCATCAAACTTAATTTAAAGAGTGGGATCATATTCACTTTTAACAAAAGAAAGTGAAATAAGATAGCAATGTAGTCTTGAATTCCAAGATCTCGAGGCTTGCTTCAAGCCATAGATGCTTCTTTGGAAATGGCATACTTTGTTCTCCATTCCATACTTGATGAACCCTTGTGGCTGCTCCATATAGATATCCTCTTCCAAAAAACCATTCAAGAAAGCATTAGAGACATCCATTTGACATAGAATCCATCCAAAATGTGATGCAAGTGCAATGATTAGCCTTATTGTGACCATCTTGGCCACGGGTGCAAAAGTTTTCTGATAGTCTATCCCTCTCTCTTGAGCATAACCTTTTGCAACTAATCTTGCTTTATGTTTGTTAACACTCCCATTTGCATTCAACTTAAGCTTAAAGACCCACTTGCATCCTATTACATTCCTTTGAGGTCTCTCAACAAGCAACCAAGTTTCATTCTCAATCAAGGCATCATACTCATCCAACATAGCTTTATACCATTCTTTGGAGTTCAATGCATCTTCAACATTAGATTGTTCTTCAAAACTAGATAAAGCATAAGAAGTGGATGAGATACCCTCAACTTGATGTCCTTTGCCTTGATATGTGAGCCTTGATGGCTCCACTTTTGCCCTTGAAGATCTCCTTGGTGTGATAGGTGGGTTTGGTGCTTGCTCCTCCATGAGCTCCTCCTCAAAGCCAAGATCTTGCTCCTCGGCCATCTTCTTCTTGATTGTTGGAGCACTTGAGCCTTCTTCAAGCATATGCATATGATGTTCATCAAATATGACATCCCTTGAAACAACAAATTTGTTCAAGGATGGGAGATAGACTTTGTAGCCCTTGCTTGAGCTTGCATATCCAAGCATGATCCCTCTTGTGGAAGATGGATCCTCCTTGGTTCTTGTTTCCAATGGCACATGCACATAGCATATACACCCAAAAACTTTCAAGTGATTAAGATTGGGTTTCTTTCCATACAGCATCTCATAAGGAGTTTTGCCTTCAATTGCTTTGCAAGACACCCTATTCATCAAGTAGTTTGCACATACAAGAGACTCACCCCAAAAGGATTTGGGCAAACAAGAATCTAATATTAAATCCTTAGAACATTCACATAATGTTCTATTCCTTCTTTCAGCAACTCCATTTTGTTGAGGAGTGTAAGGACAAGAAGTCTCTTTCTTGATCCCTTCCTCCTCATAAAAGGCCTTGAACTCATTGGAGATAAATTCTCCACCATTGTCACTTCGAAGAATCTTGATGCTATGATTATGATGTTTTTCCACAAACAGCTTGAACTTTACAAAAGTATCAAATACTTGAGACTTGAAGGAAAGTAAGAACACCCAACAATATCTTGAGTAGTCATCAATGAAGGTTAAAAACATGGATGAACCTCCATTAGATTTGGTGCTAGCAATGTGCACATCCGAGTGAGTGTATGAGTTCAAGAGGATGAGATGACTTTGTGATGGAGTTAGGAAACACCTTCTTATGTGCCTTGGATAAGGCACAAGCTTCACAAACCTTGTCTTCCTTCCCAATAGACCTTGGTAGGCCTAAATCATACTCCTCCTTGATCATAGCCTCCATGGACCCCGAGTTGACATGTCCAAGTCTTTTGTGCCATAAAGTAAAGGTAGATATCTTGCTCTTCTCGGTCAACATGACAACATTAGTATCCACAAATGCATCCAACTTATAAAGTTTGCCAAGTCTAGTGCCCTTAGCCACTATCTTACCCTTCTTCTTGATGAAACATTCATTTGAAACAAAGTCAACATTGAAACCATTGTCTACCATTTGGCCAACACTTAGTAGATTCTTTGTTATTGTAGGAATGTACAAAACACCTTCTATGTTGATCTTTTTGGAAGATCCTAAGAAAAGGGGAATGCTACCAACTCCTTCAATCTTACAAGCTTCATCATTTGCTGTATAGATAGACTTTATAGGTCCATCATAAGATAAGAGAGAAGAGAAAAACTCCCTTTTACTAGTTATGTGTGAGCTAGCACCCGAGTCAATCCACCAAGGATCTTCTCCTTTGAAGCTTGTTGAAGAAAATATGGACATCATGAGAGAGTCCTCATGTGAACTCTGCTCCTCCTCCTCTTTGCTCATGCTGGCTTGGCTTTGATCTTGCTTCCTCTTGAAGCATTCCGAGGCATAATGCCCCATCTTGTTACAATAGTAGCACTTCACCTTTGATTTGTCCTTCTTGACTTTGGTGGTTGATGGAGATGCCTTTGAGGGTCCTTCTTGATCCTCAAGCTTTGTAGACTTCTTGAATGTCGATCCTTTGCCTTTGGACTTGCTTTTGCCTTTGGTGAAGAGAGCTTGGTCATCTCCACCTTGGATGGAAAGCCTATCCATCCTCTCTTGCATTTGGCTCCTTCTTGATTCCTCGGCCATGAGTGTGCCTTGGAGTTCTTCAAGTATGGGTAGCTTACCCAAAATTGCATGTCCCTGAACCAGATTGTCAAATTCAAAGCTTAGTCCATTCAATATGAGTTGAACAAGCTCTTCATCCTTGATAGGGTCACCTATAAAGGCTAGCTCTTTGTTCAATTCCTTTATTCTTAGGACAAAAGTATGTGCACTCTCTCCTTTCCTATGATAGCTTCTATAGATTTGATTCTTCAAAGCTAACATTCTAGTTTGGTTCTTGGATTCATAGACCTTTTGCAAAGTCTCCCAAGCATCTTGAGCTGAAGTGCAATCTCCTACCTCTCTTAAGAGTTCATTTGCAACATTCATTTTTATGCAATGTAGTGCAACATTGCACCTCTTGATGTATTTGGCTTTTTCTTGAGGATGAATAGGTTCACCCTCCTTACCATTTACAATTTCCATCAGATCTTGCATGATCATGATAGATTCCATTCTAACTTTCCATATGGAATAGTTAGTTTTGTTGAGCCTTTCATTAGTATCCAAAAGATATGCATTTATAGATGCCATCTAGTCTCCTAATCAAGGACTTGACACAAATGAAGGTTACTTCTATTGATTTGATTGAAGGTCTACCTTATCCCACTTCTTAGGGACCTGAAAAGATCAGTAATAGACTTCCTATAAAGATCTAAGAATGATCTCTAACAAAATCATATCATAGAATACTAGAAACAATGCACTTGCTTGATTGAAGTAGACAATACTAGTAGAATTGCCCCTCTTTCTATAAAAAACATTAAAGCTTCCAAATGATCTGATCAAGAGTGAATTTCAGAAACCTTATATACTTCCAAAATCACTTGTAAAAGATCTAAATGGAACTTAATGAGGATGCAACACAATCTACTATCCAATCACAAGCAAAAAATGATCAAAATTGATGAAAAATTGATCTAATTTGGTGCATAAGTCAAGCAATGGTTGGACTGAACCTAAATCACTTTAGGAGGTGTCCACTACACCTTAGAACAACCTTGAAGAGTCCCCAAAACTCTGATCTTCCCTCTCCTTGAATGCTAAAAAGCCTCCTCTATGAAATCACCTCGAAAACTTGCTTAGAAATCAATGCTTGGAGCAAGCAAAACTTGCTATCTTGGTAATGTGAATTGAATTCAACTTTGCCTCTGGTTTTAGACACCTAAACACCTGCAAATGAAGTCACACAACACCAATCTCCAATGTATTTGACTCACTTTGAGTTCTAGAATCAATACTAGATGCTAAGATCCAAACTACACAAGCTTTAGATCAAAAATTGTGATCAAATTGAATGAAAACCAAGGATTTAGCTCATTTCAGCCTTTAGACTCTGATACCATGTAAAAATTACAGCAAATAAGGATCCTAAAACACTTAAAATGATGAGGGAAACAATAGATTATGATTTCATAAGATTAGCACAAGTTGAACCATCAAAATCCATCAAAAATCTATGCCTGAACCTCACTAAATGGCCCAAATCCTTGAAGAAGGCTTCACACGTGTGAAAGTACGGCCTCCCATAGTCTGAGTACTGTACACCAGACCTACATTCAATCCTATAATCATTAGTAATCACAAGTACTCAGACAATTATGAACATAAAGAGCAATTGCACCATTATGAGAGAAAAATCATGAGATTGCTTGATTGATTTTGGTGAGATATCATCACCTATATATACATGATCCATCACGGTTTTGGGCAGGTATGAGTAGCCCTAAACCTATCCCTAATGCTAATTTTGGTGGATCTTTCATCCCTACCAAGTTAGGGTTGGAATCTTGGAGATCCCTCAACAATGCAAAAACTACCAAAAATAGCTCCTATTTTTTCTCCCTTGTATCTAAGCATAATTTGGACTAATTCCAAAGGTTCTAACACTTAGGTCTACTTGAGAACGTCCTTATGAATGGAATCCCATGCTATTTGGCACGTGTGACAAGCCACATCATGACCATCTAACTATTTACAAGTCATATGACCAAAACTAGTCAAGCTAGAACTGTGAATTTTTAACAGATGATGGCCACGTGATCAGCATTATTCACACATGTGTACGCTCACATATCAAAACAAATATTGTTTCTCCTTAATTTATTTGTTTTCTTTTCAAAAATGGTCTTCCGTCATTAAAGATCGATCTGCCAAATCATAGTTTCAAACACTGACCCATGCACGTACTCCATAAATGGAAATGAAAGATGTCAAGTCACCATGCCACATCATCATCCCTTCCACACCGCTACTGCATATCAGAGTTATTTTCCATTTTTCTTCCTTACACTTTCTGCCTACAATTTTATGCTTTCCTGTGCACATTCTCTTTGAGATCAAAGCATTCATTTGCGACCTATTGCGATCTACGAGCTTTTGTGAAAAATTCGAACAATGGCTTCTAGATCCAGTTCAAGCTCTAACATCATCTGGAAAGCACGTGCAGGAATCCGCCTGGCATCCATCTAGTCCTTTTTGGATTGATGCAGGTTGGGTAATTTAAAAGTGGACCCCTCCATCATCCTCTTCGAAGTCAGTACGGAGTTTGTCAACTCCATTCATTCCATTTCGGAGGTGGATTTCAAAGTCCATGTGCGAGACAAATTCTTCACTATCTCTGAAGACTTGTTCTGCACAGCCCTTGGATAACCGATGGATGGGAAGATGATCTCAACAAATAAGGATTCGGTGGATGAAGCTGCCCACTTCCTTAACAATTGCTTCGTACCCACGAAGGGGTACAAGATCTCTATGATTCATGATACCACATTTAAGATGTTTTGTAAATATGCAAACAAGTATTTTTTTTAATGGATGCTGATGCGACAATTTCAGTGCAAAATTTTGGTTACATCTTAGATTCACTTGCGGGTAATCCGGTTTGTTTCGGCACTAGTACATATAAAGCATTTTTGTGCTGGATCAAGCACCAAAATTTTTTGGAGTTGGAGCACGTATATCTCGGCTATGCGCCCATTTTGACATTTTGAATGTACAAGAGAAAACATTGCTGACGGGAAGGATGTTGGCCCCCAAGCCAATTGATCTTTCTGGCCTCGTTACTAAAATTGCACCAACCGTCGAAGTAGTATCTACCACTGCTATGGACATTGATGCTGCACCATCCCAGTTGGAACCAGTTCCAGTTGTGGCGATGGAGACTGATGGAGCTACTATTGCTGCTACTGCTGATTCTTCACAGCATGCATCTGCTTCCACATCTCATAAGCAACCGAGTGCCTCCTCCTCTGACGATGACGCAACTCAGTCTGATACATCAGACAAAAGACAAACAACTGCTTAAGGCAACATTGGGGCACCTGTGATAGGTGAAGAACAACCAGACGACCAGCCCCAGTGGTTTCGCATTATGACCGAGAAAGCCAAAAACCTAGTGGCTGAAGTGTGAGTTGGACAAGTACCACCAACAACTTACGATGGAATTTGTCAACTCAGAAAGGAGATGCCAAGAGGATCTCAAGGCATCTTTCGAGAAGATTGATTCGCTCGAATCAGACAACATGAAGCTAATTGAACGAAATCGTTCTCTCAACACACAGCTTCAAACCTTAATAAAAGAAGCTGATTCTTTAAAACAGATCAATAAGACAATTGAGGCCAAGTTTGATAATTATCAGACTCAAAATGATTATTTAAAGCAACAATTGACAACTGCAAATCAGCATAATGTCGTGCTCCAGAAACATTTCCAGGAGGAGCGAATGAGAAGACTAAAGACAGAAGTTGTTCTCTCTGTATGCACCAATGCAAGGTCTGTTACAGTCAACCTCACAAAGCTAAACCAGCTCCAAGATCAGATGCTCGACAATTTTCGAGTTGAGTTCCTGCAACCACTCGAGGATTCGAAGGCTCTTCTCGAGAAAGAATTGGCGGAGCTAAGGGAGTTTTTGAGTGAAGCTACCCCATCTTGCAGCGGACCGATGCACATGACGAGTACCTTCAGGCCTTACTCAGAATTGATGACCTTACACAACAAATTCCATCTGTGCCTACCTGCACCGAAGCCTCAAACCATCCCGAGTATCTAGAAGCAGTCGCAAAGATTGACAAGCTCGAACAGGAGTTGTCAAATCTCCAAGAACAAATGGAAGATCAGAAGTTGGCTGCTGAGTTGCAAACTCAGGACTTGGCAACTGCATCTACATAGCCAAAGTGAATGCGACGGAATCAGTTGAAGGTATGTGCTAACAGATTCCGTGCATTTGCTGAATGCTTTTGGAAATGTTGTCCACCTACTTTTAACATTGAATTACAATGGCGTATGGATTATATGATGCTACCAGACGCAGTAGGCATCGCCTTCGACGATTGGAAGTGACCATGGGAGAAGGAAGACTTTCTCTGGTTTTGGGCCCAGCTTTCTATCGAGCATAAAGGATGCCTCTGTTGGGGCATAATCAAGGGTAAGTTTAAAGTCCTACCTTTCGGGTCAATAGAGTTATACATAGGCTCTTCGGCTATGTATGCTCTCGAATACATTCGCATCAAAGAACTTCAATTTTTGTAGAACGAAGACAATAAGCGACATTTTTGGAAGCCAAAGTCACAGTTTCAAATATACAAACCCAAAGCTGTTGCAGATTTAGGTCATTCGACGACGTAGGGTTGTTGATCAACATTAATATGGCGTATCCAGAATTATTCAGTCTATATGTGGATTGGGAGCGAAACCTTGCAGAATATTTTGCGGAGATTCGACATAATATGCAGGATAGAAGGAAGTCATTCATATATAAGCAATTTTGTGCATATTCATTTTGGCAGTTTGGTACCTTTGCAGTAAAGACATTCTTTTTTGTTCAGAATCTTTATGTTAATAGCAATTTTATTAGATTCTCAGCTCGATACTATGAAGAAATCACTCTACGAAGTGATTCAGATGAAGATACAAAGTTAACTCAAGAGTTGTTCGATGGAACATTGCTCCCTGTTAAACTAGAAGAATTCGGCAACCTCCCAGTTGGCCGATATACAAAATCCAAAGAAGATTTATTGTTGATTGAAACTCAACAGAACTTGGAGCTAGCTCATAAACTATATGAAGAATTGAATAATTCATAAATATTATTCATGTCTTTGTCATGTTGATGCCTATCTGTGATATTGAAGCTAGATCTTTGCAATTTGAAGATGTTTTGAAGTTTGATTCCAGTTTTCATCAAACAATTTCAACTCAAAATCAACCTACTCAACGCAACAACAAGACACATATTCTCTAAAAAAATATCTAAAGGACGAATCATATGAAGAAATTTTTTTTTTCGCCTAAACGAAAATCTGACGAACAAGAATGTTTCTCGAGTAATCCTCGAAATAAAGATGATATGTGCACGAGGACGTTTCACATTTGAGGAAGGGGATATGTGATGCCACGCAAATGTCAAAAATTGAATACCAACATAAATATGGCATGATATACTCGAAAATGAAGATAAGAGTTGGTTAAGTATAAATCATGAAGAGGCCTAAGTCATTTTTCGAGAATATATCTCCTAAGTACTTGTCTTATAAATTAAGGGCTAGACCTTTAATAGGAAAAGACATTGCCTTGAATAACCCTTAAGTAGGTCGTCCATACGAAATGACTAGTTATGAAAAGACATGTTAAACTAGAGTAACTTTAACTCATAGTTAGGTATACCTCTTATGGTATAGTTGAACGTATTTTCAGTTTAATTCTTAACCAGACCCTTTCACGGGAGTGACGCATCTATTGTTTAAGAGGTGTGCTTGTTCGTCCCGTAGAACATATATTGATCTCACACTTCAGTCTCGATCATCGAGAGAGAAGAGCTTATGCTTATGTAAGACATTGAAGAAGTGAATAGAACTCTGTGAGTTATTCTCCCTTATCTCCGTTCTCCACACTGCTGAGTGTGAGTGATCTTGAGTCTACTAACAATCTCTAACGCATTTCATGAATTACTCTCTGATCAGAAAGACGCTCTAGTGCATTACAGTCGTTTGCTGTGTTTTCGTAAAGCATGCTCTAAAGAACTGTCTTAAAATCATCTTATTTGTCTTTCGTGAATACTTTCTTTTCGACACTCGAATAATGTCTATCTTTGTGCAGTCTAGCACGATCATTGAATTAAGTTGTATGTATACAAATGAGATGACAGTCCCTATCTGAAGAATTGAGTCTCTGATCTATTTTTCTGATTGGCATTGACATAAGTTGCTAACGTGCTCTAAAACCTTTCGTGCTCTTTAACCATTAAGCTGGATTTGTTGAGGACTATTGTCTAGGAACGAATAGTTTGCAAACTCGATTAATTAATTGTCTGTGCAGTCGCAAATACATCGAACAATTCTTGATTCTCTGTTGACACCTTAGTCAGCCAGAGTGTAGTCTACTGTACTACTCTGATAACATGTCATTTGTAGAACTCGCTTCCTTCAATTCGATAGAGGCCAGATTGTTGTTCTGAATTCATTAACATTACCCATTCCAAATATAAGTAATACTGGTTACTTTTTAATGTCTGTCGACAACCAGAATAGCATTCGAAACCACCTGCCATAATTACACCAAAAACATAACTTTCTAACGTTGTCCTCTGTGGGAACGATACTTTTTACTACAAAATCTATATTAACCCTGTTGGTATAGCACGACAATCCTTGTGTTACAAGTCTTGCCTTCCTTCAATCAATTGCTCCGTTGGCATTGTGTTTGATCTTAAAGATCCATTTGCAATCAATGATAATGCATCCAATAGGAGCTTCGTCTAATGACCATGTCTGGTTCTTGATCATAGAGGAATACTCTCTGTCCATAGCTTCTCTCCACAGATCAAAGTCTGGTTGGTTGAGTGCCTCTTCGATTGTCATTGGTTTCTATATTAAGAGATAGGCAGACTCAAGAGTATACCTTGTGGGCTGTGTGCGCACTTGGCTTGATCTTCTGGGAGAATTTGACTGATGAACTGCTCATGGGACTTGTTGCTGGGTAGCAGCAACATCTTTGTCTAATTCGTTGTCACGAAATGGGTCGACAATAGACACGCCTGAGCCAGAAGCTCGGACTGTCGTGTGAATGGCAGGTGATGAAGGTTCTCCTGGAGCAATATCCTTGCCTTTGAGGTCGATGAACTGATCCTCAATAAAAACTATATTTCGGCTATACAAGATCTGCTGGGTATCAGAATCATAAACCTTATATGTATTTCAGATGAAGTATATCCGATCAGGATGGTCATGAGACCTTGGAAGTCCAATTTCTTCCTCGTGTCTTTTGGGATCTGCGCGTAGGCAATGCACCAAAACACTCTTAGATTTTTCAAAGAAGGTTTAGAGCCTGTCCACACCTCGTGGGGTGTCTTGCCTGAGAGGGCCTTAGTCGAACATCTGTTCTGGATGTAAGTTGCAATGGAGACAGCATCAGCCCAGGATCTTTTGGACAACGATGCATGCACTAGCATACATTTGGCAGATTCAATTAGGGTATGGTTCTTCCTCTCCGCTAAGCCATTAGACTGAGGACTGTAAGGAGTGATGAATTCCTGCTCAATGCCTTGACTTTGGCAGTATTCCTTAAACTCGATAGAGATATATTCTCCACCGTTGACCTAAGGACCTTGATCGTCCTTCTAGTCTCCTTCTCTGCATGCTCCTCGAATATTCTGAAGTAGTTGAAGGCATCTGATTTCTTCTTTATAAAATACACCATAGTCCTTCTGGAAAATTCATCAATAAAAGTTATAAAATACTTGGCATCCTTCAGCGAAGGATTTTTCATCGGGCCACAAATGTCTGAATGTACAACGTCTAGCAATCCATTAGGGGAGTTTTGAGCTCCAAAAAGACCCTTTAAGAATTCGTGCAAGATGTCTTTTATATTATTAAAATATTATAGCACTAATACGTTCGACTTGCCATAACTTTCTAATCATATATCTGAAGTATATCATCTAACATATCATTGAAAGCCCTTGTTGAGTGCTTTCCAATGCACCAAACTTCGCTAAGTTTGGACTTACCACTAAAAAGTTATGCGATTTTTAGTGTGGAATCAAAATGTGGACTCAAAAAGTTACGTTACGTAGATTTCAAATTTGAGTGTTTTGATTGGTCCATGTGTAAAAAAAATTTAAGAAAAAATATAAAAAGAACCTTTACAAAGGGTCTTTTTTGGATTTAGAGCTCCTCTAATGCCTCTAGCAATATGTTGATGGCTTGATTTAAATGGTTTCCTAGTTTGTATACCAACTAGACAATCTTGACAGACAGGTAACTCAACTTTTTCGTGCGGATAGTCGAGATCAAGGACAATAGATTGTGTAGACATTTGTTGTACAACAACATGATTCAAATGACCAAGTCTATAATGCCAAAGTAAACCTTTATTTGCATGAATAGAAGTATTGAGCGCCTAACTAGAGGCAGAAAAACAATGACTTAATTTATACAAGTATCCATGTCTCTTTCTGAGTGCTAGGATCTTGTCTGTCCTATCAACTATTGAGCGCCTGACTAGAGGCAGAAAAGCAATGACTTAATTTATACAAGTATCCATGTCTCTTTCCGAGTGCTAGGATCTTGTCTGTCCTATCAACTACTTTGCACTGATCACATTCAAATTCTACTCTATGTTCTAGATCCGTGATTTTGCTTACAGAGAGCAGATTCGTAGATAAATTTGGTACACACAGGACTTTAGAGAGTAGTTTAGATTGATCATTTGCAAATCTTAATCTCACAGTACCTTCACCTTTAATAGCTTGTGTGCTATTGTCGCCAAGGTGAACAAATTTTTGGGTAATGTATGGTGTATAGGACTCGAAAAAGCCAATGAGGCTAGTCATATGTTGAGTGGCTCTGGAATCCAAAAACCAAGAACTGTCGCAAGATGCTCTTTGATGGTTGGTCATGAAGGCATTATGATCTGTTTCTTGAATAGGTTGTGGAGCTTTTGCAGCTGCATTTGCCACTTGATTCGACTACCCCTTGTTGTTGTTCTTTGCTTGTAGTATCCGGCAGTCTTGAATTTTGTCGTTGTTTCGCTTGTAGTATCTGCGGAACAGCTTCTTCTTTGTTTGAGAATTCGACTATTCTTTGTGCTGAGCTAGTTTCTGGTCTGGCTTTGATTGCTTCGGGCCTTTTTTCTTCTTCTGCTTAGTCGTGCTCTTGTTTTTGTATAAGACGTGAGAATTGGCAGAGGAACTTGAGGCTTTCTTCCTCCACGTGTCTTCCTACAACAACATATGTTCTTCACTGTGGCTTGGGGGTGGATTGGTTAGGGTATTGACTAGCCTCTCCATATTGGTTGGGTTTAGGGTTTAGGGTCCACAGGTGTCCTTTTGGTTTGCATGTGATTGGAATCCTGTAGATCGTCACTTGGTAGTTCTTACAGTGGTATCAGAGCTTGGATCACATCTACCAGGAGGTGGAGCTTGAGGATCTTGGATTTTGCAGTTCTTTTGGTGTAGCTCTTTGCTTCTTCTTCCAGGTGCTGGAATTCAATTTTAAGTAGGTGGATTCTCAGATTCTTGGTGTACTTTCAGCCTAAAAATCATAATTGTGGATTTGTTCCATGAATTTTGATGGCAATCATAGGATTTTTGATGAATTTAGTGAATTTTTCACCTAGAATTAATGGTTTTTGCAAGGAATTGATTATAGGATCTATTGTAGTACGTTTTCCAGATTGTACTTGTTGTTTTACAATCATTAATTATAGTATTTAATGATTGCATATCGGCTGAAAAGTCAAAAGGTTGATTAGATAGTGATTTTGGACCAAAATTTGGGGTTTTTGGAACATAAATGGGATATGGAAATCATGTTTGACTTGAATCAGAACTTTTAGCAATTGCATGCATTGGATTTACAGGGATTTGGATTTGAAGGCACGAATTTGTAGATTTCCCCCATGAATTTGGATCAAAATTGGTCAAAAATCAAGGTTTTTTGATGATTTTTGGACTAATTTTGGGGCAGATCTCAAAATTCTCAGCCAAGAACTGGTATGGACATTTTTAGAGATGTAATGAGAATGTCCGTAAGCTTTCATGAAGTTTGGTAGGGATTAGACACCATTAGAGGGCTTAAAACATTCAAAAATAGTGTATTTTTGTTGATTTTTTAGCATGAATATCTCTTGATTGGGATCTGAACCTGTTGGTTCTTGTTACAAGCTGAAAGATATTTGGATTGCCTCTGATTTGAGCCATCATGCATCCAATTTGGATAGATGTGCATTAGACACTAACATGTTGAAGTTTTTCTTGTTGAAGAAGGCCAAAAATGCATTGTTTGCATGATTTGAGCTTATGATTGCTTGTTGGACCTATTAGAAGCCTCTATGCCTCTCTAGTTAACCTTAGTAGAGTGCTTGTAACCTCTAATCCAAGGCTTTTTGGTCTAGGATGTGTTTTTTGATGATACCTCGCCACAAAAATGCGCCCTCCTACCTGTTTTTCAGGCATTTAATGCTCACACGTGTGAAGCCAGGGGTGCAAAGTGACATGGCAAGTGCCTTGTAGACCACTCTCCCTCTGTATTGTACTTTACAGTGACCAATTTGGTGTCCTGTAGAGAAAGTTATGGTCGTTTGAAGTCTGGCAATTTTTGAACTAAAATTTGCAAAATTCGGAATTGTTCTGATGCATGCATGCTTGTAAATCAGTATACTGCTTTCCTGATGATAGAAATGTATGGATAGACCTGTATGCATGTTAAAATGCATGTTGCATGCATAACCAAATATTTTGATCAGTAGAATTCTTGCATGTGACTATTTTTAGCAATTTTAGATCAAAAAGCAGATTTCCTAGCAACTAGGCCATTTACCAAAAAAATTTATTTTTTTTGAAAAAGTCAGTGCATGTCGAGTTAGTTCCATGCAGGATCTTTCGAAATGATATCGATTTGAGACAGTGCTTGTGTTTTTGCAAAATCGATCTGATTAATCGATTTTCACAGTTGGTCCATTTCGAACGGATTTCGAAAATCCCAATTTTTCGTAAAAGTTAGTAGTTGGTTATAAAAAGTTGCTGTTGCTTAATTTGTTCTGATATTGATTTTGCGAAAGTTTGCTCATAAGTAAAAGACCTTGCTGAATGATATCAACCAGTTATGAAGGTTTTGAACGTTTCACTTATTAGTTGATGATTGGATCTCGACTAATTTAAGCAAATTTTGCATGCCATGAAATCAATATGGCAGACGATAATGCAAATGCAGCTCTCGATGGTCAGGTGCCAATGCCTACCTATCTGCAAATTTGTCAGTCACTGTTCTGAATTTGGGCTTTCAGCCTAAACCATTTTCGGGTCGAAGAAAGAGAAAAAACTTGAAATTGTGGATGACTGGTTAACCAAGTGGACCGGTTATTTTAATTTACATAGAATTCCTAAGGAAAAAAAGATAGAGAGTGTTATTCTGTTCTTTCGTGGTAAAGCTTTGTCGTGGTGGTGTGATTTACAACCTAAACCTACCACATGGGATGAGTTTAAGGAGGTGTTTAGAAAGTCGTTTGTGGTTGTGGACGACTCGGATTTTTACCAAAGATTTGTGAATTGCAAAATGGGACTCGGAGTTTGGACTCCTACCTACAAGATTTTATGGATTTATGGAATAAAGTCCCCTCATTTGATGCAAAACTGGCACTGTGGCAGTTTATCCTAGGTCTGCCTGCAGATTATCAGAATGAGTGTAAGCGTAACATGCTTCAGTCCTTTGATGATGTAGTTCGTGTCGCGAAAGTGTACAACTCCACGGTTGTGGCATCTAGGAAGCAGTTATAGGCAAATCCATCTAGATCATTCAGACCCAGCCATAAAAAAGAGAAGAAAAGAGTTCGTAGAAATAAGAATAAATTTGTTTTCGACGAACTGGATCAAGCTGCATCTGGATTTAGACAAAAGAAAAAGTTGTCCCAGAAAAAGACTAGAAGGACCAATATTTGTTTCCATTGCGGCCAGCCTGGACACGTTATGAAATTCTGCTCGGAACGAAAAAAAGGCACAGCTCAAGTGATTGAGATGCCATGTAAAGAGAATCTTAAGCTGGAAATTAATAAAATTAATTATGAGTGTGATTGTTCTTTCAGTACTACTTCATTCTTGCCAAATGATTTATTTCGTTTGAAAGGCACTTTGAATGGACATGAAGTTAGTATTTTAGTGGACAGTGGATCTACTCATAATTTTATTAACTCTGGTCTTGTGCAGAGACTCAGACTCAAAACTGAAGCCAGTAACCATAGATATCGAGTATATCTAGCTTCAGGAGCAGAGTTGGAGACATGGGATGTGAAAGTTCCAAGACTTCATGTTTGGATCCAAGACTATAGAGAGTTAATTGATTTCCATGTTTTAGATTTAGCATGTACGGATACTATTCTAGGATACGAGTGATTATTTAATAAGCATCCTGAAATAGATTTTGAGAAGCATGTTTTCTCTTTTCAGGAGGGTAAAGAAATAGTTACATTGTTTGGAGACATTATGTACATCCACCTGGGACGAGTTCATTTGCTAATGTAATGGAAATTTTTTATTCACAGTATGAAGCTTATTCTTTATTTTCTAAGCCAATTTTGGATTTATCTGAAATGCATCTAAGTAGTTGTGAATTGTCAAAAAATCTTAACTCAGTAGACTTAGATCAGGAGCAAATTGATAAGAATAAGTTATTGTCTAAATTCAAAGATGTGTTTCCAGAAGAATTACCTCTTGGAATACCGCCATCCAGATCGGTAGACCATAAGATTGAGCTAATTCCAGGTAGTCACCCTATCTCTAAACAACCTTATAGGTTTTCTCAGAAAGAAGAAGTAGAGATTACTAAGCAAATTGAAAATTACCTGAAGATGGGTCATATTCAGCCAAGTAAGTCATCTTGGGGTGCTCATGTTCTTCTGAAAGCGAAGAAAGATGGAGGCTTTAGGATGTGTGTGGACTACAAAGGGTTGAATTAAGTAACTATTAAAAATAAATATCATTTGCCTCGTATGGATGATCTAGTAGATCAATTAGGTGGAGCTAAATACTTCACAAAGATAGATCTTAGAACCGGATATCATCAGATTAGGATTCATCCGGATGACGTGCAGAAGACTGGTTTTCACACGAGATTCAGTCACTATGAATTTATCGTGCTTCCTTTTGGGTTGACGAATGCACCAGCTATGTTCCAATAGATGATGAATGATCTTTTTTGTCCATATCTAGGGAAGTTTGTGGTTGTATTCTTAGATGATATTCTCATCTACAGTAGAACACTTAAGGAGCATTTGAGTCATCTTAAGACTGTCTTAGATATTCTCAGACGAGAGAAACTCTACGCTAAGGAATCTAAATGTGAGTTCTTTAAGCATGAGTTGTTGTACCTCGGTCATAAAATCACCCGTAGTGGGTTGGAGATTGACGAGAGTAAGGTCAAGACAATGCTTGATTGACTGATACCGAAGACGGTGAAAGAAGTTATTTTTTTTCTTGGATTTACAATTTTCTTTTGTAAGTCAATTGAGGATTATGCTAAAGTAGTAGCACCCTTAAATAATTTGACTAAAGGCAGAGTTAATAAAAAAAAAATAGAGGTGCATCAGCTCCCATTTTACAGATCGCGAATCTTGATTTACTTTACATCGTGCGAACTGACACAAGTGATTCGGCGATAGGGGCGGTTCTTCTACAAGAGGATAGGTCGATAGCGTTTGAAAGCAAGAAACTCACGGGGGCTCAGTTGCATTATACAACTCAGGAGAAAGAGTTATTTGCTGTGATACATGCACTTAAAACCTGGAGGCATTACCTTTATGGTAGTTAGTTTATAGTGTATACAGATCACCAACCTCTGAAGTACTTTTGTAATCAAAACGATCTAAGGGGTCGTAAAGCTCGTTGGGCTGAGCTTATGTAGGAATTTGATTACGAGATCCGATATGTCAAGGGCAACTCTAACCAAGTTGTGGATGCACTTAGTCAGATTGTATTCGGAGTGCTCAGAATAGAGCTAAGCACTATGCCGATCTTAAAAGGTCTCCTAGAGATTTTAAAGTTGATGACTAGGTATATCTTAGAATACCTAAGGATTCTAAGACTATGAGTACGGGGAAGCATTATAAATTGTCTACGAGATATTGTGGACCTTTCGGATTAGAAAGAAAATTGGTTCTTTAGCTTACGAACTAGATCTTCAAAATAAAACTACAGCTCACCCAGTGTTTGCATGAAGGTGAAGTAGTTGGTTCAGAGGAAGATCTTACCCATATGGAGGACTCATCGCTTGGTGTTCCTTTGGAACCTGAAAAGGTACTCAGAACCAGAGATAAGCAATTGAGAAATCATTCTATCTCTGAGTGCTTGATCAGGTGGAAGGGACGGACTGAGGATGATGATTCATGGGAAAGGGTCGAAAGCATAAAGAAGAATTTCCCTAGTTTTCATTTCTAGAGATAGAAATAGTTTAAGGGGGGAAGAATGTTATGTCCATGTCCTGTACAAGGGAATCAAAATTATTCCTGATGTGGATAGCTGGTCACTCTAGTTGTATGTGGTTATTAGTTATGCTACGTCATTCCAGACGTGGTCGTATTAAATAACTAATAATCATATGAAGGCCCATACCTATAATTGGACATAGGAGCACATGCATGGTGAAGACTGCTTTAATGCAAGAATAGGAGATCAATAGCTCAGTTTAGGTTGCATGGGGATCCGAAAGAGAATATTCTCTCTTTCTTGAGGAGAATAAGTCTAGTGGAAAATTCATAAACTCCTAAGTTGGAGGCTTGGAGTAGAAACTTGTTAGCTTTCCTAGTTTGAAGTTGATATAATTTGCTCTTGTTCCTCTTCATTCTGCAAACACATACTATTGTTAAGATGCGAACCTGATTCCATAGGTGTTGATGCCACTCCTGAGTCACTCATTCCAAATTTCTTGATCAGATTCTTGAAAAAAGTCTCTTGTGAAAGTTTCATCCAGCCTTCCCTTCTGTTGCGTGTTACCTCTGTGCCAAAAACGAACCGCAACTCACCTAAATCCTTCATTTTAAAATTACTTTGCAAACACAAAATGCATTCATTAATCAACTTTAATGAACTAGTTATCATAATGATATCATCCACATATAATGCAATGTATATGCACTGATGATGTACTTTCTTATAAAAGATGCTCATGTCTGATTGACTTGCATTATAGCCAATTTCTATAAAAAAAAATTCTATTCTCTCATACCAAACTTTAGAAGCCTACTTGAATCCATAAAGTGCTCTCTGTAGGTTACAGACCATGTCTGTATCTTGCTCATATCCTTTGGGTTGTGTCATATAGACTTCTTTAGTCAATTTTCTATTTAAGAAGGCGGTTCTCATGTCCATCTGGTGTATATGCAGATTCTTAGCCACCATGCCATAGGCAACCGGATTGATCCAATTCTGGCTACAAGAGCAAAGGTATCCTCAAAATCAACTCCTTCCTTCTGTGCATACTCCTTTGTGACTATTCTGGCCTTATATCGCTCCACTTGTCCCAATAGTCCACCTTATACACCCATTTGAAACCGATCACATTTGCAATTGGTGGAGGTTTCACTAGCTCCCAAGCTTTGTTAGTTTTGATTGCCCTCATTTCTTCATTCATGGCTTCAATCCAACTCTCTTTAGCTGATGAATTATTGCCCCACTGTAACTTGATGGTTCTTCCAAAGCCTGTTGTTATGTTAAGAATACCATGTCATTAAACCGCTTTGGTATTTTCTTCATTCTTTGTGACTTCCTGATTTCAAAAGATCTCTCTATTTCACTTTTATCCTCTAGACTGACAGGTTCCACTCCTCCTCTCTAGTTTTCTTCTATTTCCTCTTATGTGGGAATATTTTCTGCAACGATCTCATTTACACTCATTATTGCTTTCTATTTTGGATCCGGGTTTACTCCTCCTACTTGGGTAGGCAGAATATCTTTAGACAACAACATAGTAGGCATTCCCATCATGTTTGTCTTGGATGTTTCAACATTCACTTCAACCCTGCATTCTTCATCAAAAATCACATCTCTAGACACAATAAACTTTTTAGTGGTTATATTGTAAAGTTTATAACCCTTTACACCAGAAGGATATCCAACGAATAGGCACCTCTCTCCCATTTTATCTAGTTTCTTTCTCTTGGCAGTGTCACCGCGTGCATATGCTAGGCAACCAAACACACACAGATGATCAACAGAGGGCTTATGTCCATACCATTCCTCATATGGTGTGGCATTTGGTAGCGCTTTTGTTGAGATTCTGTTGATCAAGTATACTGCTATGACCACTGCTTCCACCCAAAACTCCCTAGCCAAACCCCTTTCATACAACATACACCTTACCATCTCCATAATCGCCCTATTCTTTCTTTCTGAGACTCCTTTTTGTTGCAGATTTTAAGACACTGTAAATGCCCTCTTAATTTCTTCTTTAATGCAATACTTATCAAAGGCTTTACTCCTGTATTCTCCTTCGTTATCCGTTCGTAGCTTCTTTATTTTCTTCCATGTTTCTGACTTAGCTCGAATCTTAAATTTGGTTCTTTAACATTTTCAGCACTTGTCCTTTGGTCTTCATGGGTTTGACATGCACCATTCAATTGTAATCATCGATAAAGGTTACGAAGTACTTAGATCCTCCCAAGGATATGACTTCCATCGGTCCACAAATGTCAGAGTGAACTAACTTTAACAACTCATCTTCTCTATGAGCCTCTACTCTGACATAAGCGTATTTATGCATTTTTCCATAAATGCATGTCTCACATCTTTCGCTTTCCCTTCCCATGTCATAAGAAAAATCTTTGAGCATCTCCTTTCTTGACAATCTTTGTAAGCAGTTGTCACTCGTATGTCCCATCCTCCTATGCCACCAAGTGTTTTCCTTGTTTCTCTCAATAGCAATGCAAGCAATAGATCTCTCATTTGTCCAAGCAGTTAGCCTATACAATCCATGTGATCCACTTTCTATGACAAATTTTTTTTTACCCTATTGAATAGTACAATGTTTCTCAAAGAAACGAACTTCTAAACCAAGTCTAGTCACACAAGCTATAGACATTAAATTACTGGCTAATTTTGGTACATGTCACACATTCCTCAGAATTCAGTTCTACTAGATTGATCCAATACCAACAACATAAATAGCAGTCTTGTCCCCTACCACAACTTGTTTCCCTTTTAGTTATTCATAAGTAAAGAAGGATAATTGTTGATAAGTCATATGTGTAGTAGCAGCTGAATCTAGATACCAACCTTCATCATTTAAGCACTTACCTTCTGTTCCAGGCACCATCACAGGTACTACTTCGGTAAGATGTCACTTGAATAACCAGTATCATTTGATGAATCTATATCAGTCACTATAATCTCTTGATGGGCTGCCATTTGCGTGGTGTAGACCATAAGTGCAATAACATCATCTCCTTGATGTGCCTCTACTACGTTTTCTGTTCTTTATCATTTCTTCTTATATCATCAAGATTTTTAGAGCACGTTCTGACGACATGACTTGGTTCATCACAATAATAGCATTTGATGACCCTCTCTTGCTCCCGTCTCTTCCAAACTGCTTTCTCTTTCCATCTTTCCAACTCTGCGATGATTGTTCCCTATCGTGCAAATCTTCCTTTCTTTCATCTCTATTGTTCCTTGTCTTGACCTTATGGAAGAACGCCATCTCATCACGCGACCGTGTAGCCTTCCTGCAGCACTCCTCTTGCAACAATCGACTTGTGACATACTGCAGATCCAAACTTTCACATTGCCCTTCTAGGGTCATAATTAGTGGATTGTATGACACTGGCAAGCTGTTGAGAAGAGTATATATCAATTGCATTTTTTCAACTGGTGCCTCTACAATCTGTAATTGCCTTGCCAAGCTCCTAATCCTCTCTATATGCTCACCCATGCTCTCTATTTCTTGCATCTTTAGGCTTCCAAGTTGCCTTTGTAGTAGTAGAATGTTGGACATTCCCTTCACTTCATGAATCGCTTTGAGTCACTCCCATACTTCTCTTGCAGTTTCGATTCACATCTTTCCCCTCCCATGTCATAAGAAAAATCTCTGAGCATCTCCTTTCTTGACAGTCTTTGTAAGCAGTTGTCATTCGTATGTCCCATCCTCCTATGCCACCAAGTGTTTTCCTTGTTTCTCTCAGTAGCAATGCAAGCAATAGGTCTCTAATCTGTCCAAGTAGTTAGCCTATACAATCCATGTGATCCACTTCCTATGACAAAAACGTTTTCGCCCTGTGGAATAGTACAATGTTTCTCAAATAAACGATCTTCTAAACCAAGTCTAGTCACACAAGCTATAGATATTAAATTATTGGCTAAGTTTGGTACATGTAACACATCCCTCAGAATTGCAGTTCTACCAGATTGATCCAATACCAATAGCATCAATAACAGTCTTGTCCCCTACCACAACTTGTTTCTTCTTTAGTAATTCATAAGTAAAGAAGGATGACCATTGATAAGTCATATGTGTAGTAGCAGCTGAATCCAGATACCAACCTTCATCATTTAAGCACTTACCTTCTGTTTCAGTCAGTTAGAATTCAAGTAGAATCACTGTATTACTGTACTGTGGGCCTATCAGTGAATAAGGATCAGTTGGCCTCGCCACGAGGCAAGTCGACGGGACACGCGTCCCGCCAACGGCAACCTGGGTCATGCATGGGTTGTCTGAGTGAACAACTATATGTACAGTGTAATTTCATTTTGAGAAATACAGTTGCTATGTGAGCTTGCTGTGGAGAGTGTTTTCTGTCTGTGTTACTGTGTAGCATGATCTGTGTTCCTGTGTGAAGCAAATTCTAAGTTGGTATCAGAGTCGTATAGGGAGTGTACACAGTACAACATCGCCGTTGAAGAGAGCTTCGGGAGAACTGTCTTCTGAGAGTTCGGAATTTATGGCGGGTTGAAGACGGAAAGAGAAGCACTGGTGCATGGTTTCTAGTTTATAGAGGCTTGCTAAGCTTAGCAGAGGGATTATTAGCCTGTGCATAGCATCAGACAGGAAAAAATTTGGTGAAAAATTGACAATTTTGAAACCAGCTGAAAATTGAAACCGGGCTTGGGATTACGGTTTTTATACATAACTGGTGATTTCTTCGCTGTTTGTGCACTGTTTTGGATCAACGACAACCTGGGTCATGCATGGGTTGCCTGAGTGAACAACTATATGTACAGTGTAATTTCATTTTGAGAAATACAGTTGCTATGTGAGCTTGCTATGGAGAGTGTTTTTTGTCTGTGTTACTGTGTAGCATAATCTGTGTTCCTGTGCAAAGCAAATTCTAAGTGTTCAATGTGATCTTTGAGACTACATCTAAACACTAAGATGCTGTCGATGTACATTATAACAAATTCATCTAAACAGTCCTGAAAAATGTTGTTCATCAACGTGCAAAGATTGGCTGGTGCATTTATTAGACCGAATGGCATCACGCTGAACTCGTGACTTCCATACCATGTCCAAAAAGCCATTTTGTGCTCATCACCTTTAGCTATTTGAATTTCGTAATATCCAAATCTAAGAACTATTCAGCTAAAATATTTGGTATGTTTGAGCTGGTTGAACAGGTCATCAATTCTAGGCATGGGGTACTTGTTCTTGATGGTACCTTTGTTGGAGCATGTAGTAATCCACACACATTCGAAGCATCTTGTCCGTCTTTTCCACAAATAACACTGGAGCTCCAAAAGGTGAAGCGTTGGGTCTAATAAATCCTTTGTCTATCAATTCACCAAGTTGTCAATTCAGTTCCATGTATATAATAACTAAATTTGAGTCTAGTGCAACTATATAGCTAGTCTCTCGAAATCAGCAATACAATTGCAAAATAAATAAAATCAGATTTTAAGATCATTCTAATTAAACCCCTACTCATTTAGATTTGTCACAAGGCCAACTACAATTTTGTAATCCATGCTCATTGGTTTGTGACAAGGCCAAATGCAATCTTGTGAAGAGTGAGGCTAGCCTTGTATTGATCCACATAGGCATGGATCGGATTATGCCTCGTAACATGAACCATGCCTACCTGCATTATTACATGGCTAGCCTCGCTCTTCAGTTATCCCAAACCAATGAAAACTAGGATTTGCATATTGTTCTACTTCCGTGTCCAATTGAGGGATTGCACGAGGGGGGGCGGGGGGGGTTAAGGGGTTCAAGGTTCCATACTCCTAAACTAATGAAAACAATAGAGATCTATATGATCTTCTCGATAAGAATCTAATTTTGTACAATCAATTGCAAAAGAGTACGTCATTGAGGAGTTCAAGGTGTTTTTGATCAATTCTTCTTTGCTTTTGGATCTTTGTACATAAAAAGTTCTTGCCAGTCTTTTTTACTATACTATATTGTCGATTTTTCCAATTTTCAGAAATAGGTCTGGATCGGGTTTCTATAAGAACCATTGGTTCCTATACAGGTTCCCAATATATACTATTTTTATAAAAATAATAAAAAATCATTTCAAAAATGATTATTGCATACTATATTAAAACTCGATCACGTTTATTTATCAAAAGACACATGTAAGCCACGTACAAAAAGGTGTAAGCACACAAAATTTGAGCATTCCTCCACTTATCAATTACTCTTAAAAATCTCACACTCTTTGATGCCTATGATATTTCAATTGTGCAAAAAAAACACACTTTACAGCTAAACAACTCTAATAAATAAACACTCTAAAAATATGACTTGTATAAAAGCTGCTGAAAAAAAGTCTTGTTGCACAATGTCTTTAGTTTTTAACATTCCACTTATCAACTAACTACCCATCAACAAGAGGATAACCATGAAAAACATCTTGTTACAACATTGTCTATCTTAACATCCTCGGTCTCATCCTACTCATGAATAAATAGTCACTTGATAAAAGCCCTTAATGAATGTTAGATTTTGTAGGGTGAATTGATACTCGGTTTATCCCCCCCATCCAAGGCTCAAAGGGACCCAACAATTCTCGACCGTGGCCGGTTCTTACAAAAGAGCATAATCGTCGGTTCTTGAGAAATAGTGTACACGCCGGTTAGGGTCTTTAGAACCAGGTTAATAAGCGGATTGAGAACCGAAAATAATAAATCGTCACCCGGCCCGGACATATGCGAATGGATCCCTTGGAAAATTACAGTTTTGCAAATTCACTACTTTTGATAAAAGCCAAATTTCAAAATTTTGGGTAGTTGGACGCCCAAGAATAGTGGTTGGATGCCAAATACGTCGATGTTTGGACACTTATGACATCGTTTAACCAAATGATCAGTACAATTTCGTAGATAAAAATTTGTGCTATCCAGTGCACTATATATTCTTTGACAAGGCTTTGGGAATATAACGACCAGCAATCTTTGAAAATTGTGTGATTTTAGAATGCATCAATTTTGAGTTGATTTTAGCATTTAGTGGAGGCCTTGGAATGGACCTTGAAACAGACCACAAAATACTGAAGTCAAGGCCTCGGAATGGCCCTCAGAATACTGAAGCTAATGTGAAGCGTATATGGAGGGCCAAACGGATTTGCAAATTTCGAAAAGACTGACCATTTCCTTGAAATTTTTGAAGAGAGAAGAGGAGTGGGTGATGAAATCAAGGGACATACCTGCTGCCTTTGTCCTCTCCCTTGTTTGTTGATCCTTGCTCACCCTCTTTATCCTCCTTGCTCTCCTTGTTCTCCTCACATTTACTACTCCTCTTGCTTCTCTTGCTATTGCTTTTTGCTTTCTCCTCTTGCATTTTGGTTGTTCATCTTGCTCCTCTTGTTTGCTTGTTCCTATTGCTCTTCCTCTTTGCTTACTCCTTGCAAAATCAAATGTGCTGAGCTCAAGAAAAAAAAGGATAGTGAGGGATGGAGGCTTTTTGATTGTTGGATGCAAGGTAATCGTTTTTTCTCACTCTCTCTTTCTCTAACATCATAGTATCCATCTCAAAGTGATTGAAGTTTGGTTTTATTGACACCACATTTTCTATGCAGGTTTATTTTAAGGCAAAGGAGTCAACAAATCCACAACAGATTTTTTAAGGTAGCAGGCAGGTCAGAAAGACAATCGGAATAGGCAGATATGCAGGATTCACTATTTCGATGGATATTCCGATGACGTATTTTCTATTTATCAGATGCTTTAGGGTGCTGTAGATCCAGGTGAAGGAGTTGTAGATCCATAGTTGGGGGTGATGTTGATCTAGACTTCCAGAGGGTTGGAATGCATATCAGAATATATAGATCTGTGGGATTTTTTAAATCAGCGCCTATTTCGATAGTTGTTCCGATGCCAGATCCTGCTGGCGATCCAATTTTTTGGTGCATTTGCAGGATTCCATATGGATGTTTGTTGCTCTTTTCGTAAAATTAATTTGTTACAATTGTGATACTAAATTTAACAAACTACAATACTACTTTTTGTTTTGCAGTTTCATTATTGGTTATGGGGCCGATATTCATCATAGCATTTTAGACAGATCATCATCATAGCAGCTCCCTGAGATACTTTCAGAGTCGGAATGGAGCTCGGAATAGATCATGCTAGTTCTGACAATATACCAGTGTCTATTCCGAGGCCTATTTCAACCTTGAGCTTTCCAATGACAGATAAGTGAATTTTATGATATATTTGTGAAGCTTAGTTGTTTTTTTTTTCAGAATCTTCAATTGTGATAACTAGTTCTATGATTTTTCCATGAGGATTTGTTACATGGGTTTTTGATATGAAATTGTTTTGTAGTTTTTTATGCCGATTTTTGGGCTCTAACATCATCCAAGTACCTGACTAATACAACTAGTAGCAGTTCCAGGTACTTGTACAATATTGCAGCAGTTTGTCTCCTATTTTTTGTTGTAGATCCACATTTTGTAGTGTAGGACTACGTTCAATTTTATTTACATTAGAATTTATGAAAACAAATCTACACATCTTAGAAACAAATATGTAATTTTGTTTATAAATCTCTTGATAATGGGTACATCTATCAACTAGGGTGAGAATCATTGAAGGTCGAAATAGACCTTGGAATATGTGGATATGTTTAAGATTGTATACCATCTCTTATTTAGAGGTCCATTCTGACCTCTGCTCATATATTTTTTACAATTCATAAACAGATTGTATGCTAGATTGTTACCAGCTCATAAATGCTAGATTATATACCTCTGCTCATAAATTTTATCTCCTATGTTTTGTTGTAGATACACGTTTTGTAATATAGGAATACATTCAATTTTATTTTACATTAGGATTTATGAAAGTACATCTACACATTTTAGAAGAAAATCTCTACATTTATTGATGAATCTGTTGATAATGGGCGGGAATTAGTGGAGGTCGGAACAGACCTCAGAATATTTGGATCTGTTCAAGGCAGTATACCATCTTTTATTCCGAGGTCCATTCCGACCTCTGCTCCTACATTCAATAACATAATTCTAATAAACATTGGCAATTTGTGCATGAACAATGCTAGATTATTACCACCTCAGCTGATATATCAAGATTACAAAATTTTCGCCCTAGTTGATACATCAAAATAAACAAAATGTGACTCAACTCCACCACATTTTGAAAATTCTTTCACCACATTGAGGCCTTCATGTTGTCTTCTTGATTATGTTTGTCCTTGAAATGACGACACTTCTCCACTAGTGTTTTTATGAACCAGCTAGGGAACTCCATAGTTGGCCTAAGAAAACAAATGATCCTCACTCTTAACAATTCATGGTATACATAATTAATGTTTCAAGCTTACTAGTTTGTGCTACTCTGATTTGTAGGATCTTAATCTAGTCCTATTATTTTAATTTTCAGGATTATAATTTGTGTGTTGTATTATCTTTCATGTTAGAAATAGAGAGCGAGGGATATGGAGAGAGAGAGAGAGAGAGAGAGAGAGAGAGAGAGAGAGAGAGAGAGAGAGAGAGAGAGAGAGAGAGAGAGAGATCATGAAAGAGTTAAAGGTAACCAACACTTCCAATTCTAGGAAGCTGTGTAACCCTTGTTTTCTTCGGATAAAGACGTGGTTCAAATGTTTCTTGTTGGATGATAAGTTCCACGAGAAAGCCCAAATGTTGTAGGGAGGGAGCATGTGGTGACATTCTGGAATAGGATATAACTGTATGGTTCGAGAGTTTTGATTAGCACTCTACAATAGTATTTCTTTGTTTTCTCCTCCTATGTGTTTAGGTTTTAGGGTTTAGGGTGTGCGTGTGCATGTGTGATGCCATTCATTTATGTTTCATGATTACCAGTTCATGCTACTCTAATTCATAGTATCTTGATTTATGGTTCATGCTTACTAGTACATGCTACTTTGATTTATAGGATCTTAATCTATTCATGTTATTTCAATTTGCAGGATCATAATTCATGTGTTGTTTATTGGTTATGTTTCATGTTTAGAAATAGAGAGTGAGGCATATGGAGAGAGAGAGAGAGAGAGAGAGAGAGAGAGAGAGAGAGAGAGAGAGAGAGAGAGAGAGAGAGAGAGAGAGAGAGATCATGAAAGAATCAAAGGTAACCAATACTCCCAATTCTAGGAAGGTGTGTAGCCCTTGTTTCAAATATTTTTTGTTGGACGATAAGTTCCACAAGAAAGCCCAAACGCGTCGGGAGGGAGCATGTGGTGACATTCTGGAATAGGATATAAATGTATGGTTCGCGAGTTTTGATTAGCACTTTACTATATTCTTTCTTTTTTTCTCCTCGTGTGTGTTTAGGTTTTAGGATTTAGGGTGTGTGTGTGCGATGCCATTCGTTTATGTTTTATGATTTGTTAGTTCTTAATTTATTCATGTGTGTGTGGTTCCCATGACATATTCCGAGCTATTATAGGCATTGAGTCAAAGCTACGAGGACAATACCAACATATAAATCAAATTTCTATTTATAATTAACCACATACCCTAAACCCTAACAATATTGTGAACACACAAATCCATTGAGGATGCAAAGGAGGCTAACTGGCTCTGCGATTGAATAGTCTGGGCCAATAGGGTGTCTCGCCTAAAAATGACGACACCAAAGAGGCATATGGTGTGCAGACTATTGACGTTCTTGAACCTCATGGTTCACCACATCGAAATAAGAAAAGTGTGTTTGCTACTTCAAACTCAATAACTCTAAAGGGTTGCATGAGGTCCATTTGGATTCAAAAAAGTGTCCACATGTAACCACTTCGAAGTGTTGAGTTCAAAGTAACAACATCCTTTCCTTTCTTCGATGCTACGAACCATGTAGTTCAAGGACTGCCATGGGCCTACACACCATAGTCCTCTTTTGTGTCTTCATAAAAGAGACACCCCCTCATTATGTACGAGTCACTTGTGGGGCTAGTGAGCCTCTTATCGATGTCTATTCCTCAATGTGGTTTAATCTGAATAATCATTGTTGTTTGAACTTGAAAAACAATAACCCTAACAATATTAATGATGACACAAATCCATTGAGGATGCAAAGGAGACTAACAGTTCCTTGATCGAGTTGTCGGTGCTGATTGGGTGTCTTGTCTAAAAATGACGACACCAAAGAGGTATATGGTGTGTAGGTCGTTGACGTCCTTGAACCTCATGGTTCACCACATCGAAATGAGAAAAGTGTGTCTGCTACTTCAAACTCAATAACTCTAAATGGTTGCATCATGGTTCATTTGGATTCAAACAAGTGTCCACATGTAACCAGTTTGAAGTGTTGAGTTCTAAGTAGCAACATCCTTTTCTCTCTTCGATGCTACGAACTGCAAGATTCAAAGACTGCCATGGGCCTACACACCATACTCTTCTTTTGTGTCTTCATATAAGAGATACCCCCTCGTTACATACAAGTCACTTATGGGGCCAGTGATGTGATTCAATATGGATCATCATTGTTCCTTGAACTCGAAATGGTTGTGAATGGAAAATATATATGTTGGTATTGATGTTGTAGCTATGAGTCAATATGAATAAAAGTGTTGGCATCCGTTTCACAAAACTCTATTTTTTTTAGCCCACGGGACGAGAGAGAGAGAGAGAGAGAGAGAGAGAGAGAGAGAGAGAGAGAGAGAGAGAGAGAGAGAGAGAGAGAGAGAGAGAGAGAGATGATGATGTTTTTTTTTACTATTTTTGAGACTCCCCTTGATTGTCTACAGTATTTGTCCCTCTTATTCCATTGCACCCATTATGTCAGATGATGGATCCCCTAGTTAGACGTTAGGCCATAGTCGCGGGTCATCCCGTCTTTCCTCTATGAGCGAGAGTGATCTCATTAGCTACCTTGATCAGTTGCCTTCCTTGCAGCATGAGAGGGTCTTACAGCGATTGAGGGCTCGACGTGAGGCTCGTAGCCCCTCTCGATTGGTTGAGTACACATCATCGACTGAGGAGATTTTGTTGACTCCTCGTGTAGACCAGTCACATGTATCCCCATCCTATGAGGGTCACTCCGACGAGGGTTGCACCTCCACCCATGGCACTACTGCCAGTGCTTCCTCCCGACATTCTCGGGAGAGAAGGAGGAGTTGCCTCGGTGTCTCATGTTGTGGAGGATGTGGCAATGACCTTGATATCCCCAATGTGGTCGTGAGTCTTGCACGTCCACGTAGCACATCTCGTCATGGGGGGTCCCTACTTCGGGATACAGTGACCCAAGAAGAAGACGTACGTCACATGATACCGAGACTCCTGCATCTGTCACACCTTAGATTCCTAGCACACCCACTTTCACCCCTCACATTTTCACTCCCTCTGGACCCATTGCCACAAAGTTTTGTCCTTCTGTCTATACTCTGTGGGGTCACGTTTCACCATGGGGTTTTCAGCCCACTCCCCACCAGTCCTCCCCTATCTATTATCCCATCCCAACACCCCCCATTAGCTATTCTCCCCTCGATAACCCCCCCCTCCCTATCTCCCCCCCAGTACACTACGTTCACCCCACGACATCAGTATTCTCCCATCGGCGGGGCATCTCCCACACCTGAGGCCACCCTCGCAAACACTCCTAGGGCCACCTCTCCCATACCAGAGGCCACTCTCTTAGACTCTCCCATGGCCACATCGCCATTAGCTGCCATCCCGCCATCGTATGACATAGACAGGAATGGTCACATCATTGAGAACCGTGGTAAAGCGGTCATCTCGTGCATGAGGATGCTCATGTATATCCACTTTCCCGGAGACATTTTTTATGACTGGCACGATGTTAGCGATGACTGCAAGAATCACGTCATTGACCAGCTATGTAGTAAGTTTTCTGTCCCATCCTAGGACCTAGAATTTGCATGGAAATGGATGAGGAGCCGCATGAGAGCTGTGATGAGTGGCCATCGCAAATCGGAGATCTGAGATGCAGTGAAAGCCGAGAGAGACAGGCCTTTCCACGTGGAGAAAGAGGACTGGAAGCATGTGAAGAAAAAGTATCGAGATGATCCAGAACGTTTCAGACAATAGCAAAAGGCAGCCAGAGTCTTGACTAGAGATCACGGGGCCTTCTCACTTGGGCAGTGGTGGCGAGGGATATTTTCAAGCCCACTTTGTAAGTCTACGCTATACCCATTTGTGTAATTTGACTATTGATTGTTTTTTTTTTTTTGCTCTAGGGGTTTTTTCGTAAGACATGTTGAAATAAAATGCTCTCTTTATATGATCAAAATTTGGAATGTTTGTGCAGCGATCCGCCGTGGAGCGTTCTCCTACGCATGACGAGTACATGTATTCATATTTCCATGGTACACATGCAGTACTTGATTTATTGGAGAGGTAGGACGTGCGTATAAACTGGGATGCTACTCCTCAGGTACGACATCAAATCCATTTTATGTTCTTTAAACTTCCTATTCTCTCCCACTTCCATACGATTGTTCGGAAGACTAATTCATGTGTCTTGCGCGTGCAGGAAGGACAAGCTCCACATGGTGGAGATGACGAGGAGGAATATGATAGGTCTAGCTAGTGTTTTGGCTATATAGCTAGCTAGCCTTTCCATGTTTACAGACACTTGTGTACATGTTTTACATCTATCATTTTTATTCGTACATTTTCCAGCCACTTAAAAAATTTACACATCTTCGTTGCACAAAGGTATCGCAGTCCCAGTCTCATGCATCGCAGTCACATGAGTTTGATGACCATGGCCAGGATGGGGACAATTCAGCTGGATCTAATAATTAGGTGTTTCATTCTGATATATGTTTGTAATTCGAACATTTATGTATCAATATATATAATTTGTTTAACTTATAAAGTCCTCTACATGGATCTTCAATTGCATGGAGTCCATTTTTAGGACAAAATGGAACCAATTGACAAGGTTATAACAATGTCCATGGGAGAACTTTGGCCACCGCTCCCAGGGTGAGAAGGTCCCTAAAGTCTCTCGTAGTTTCTTAACGACCTCTCTTTGTTGTTTGACGCGATCTGGATTTTCGGGGAATCCTTTCTTCACAAATTTCCAAGTCTTCCTTATGCCTTGATTAGGATAAATATTCTAGATCTGAGGTATATATGGCATCAAGATATACTTTAACTTTACTACATTCATGTGGTCTGACTTTCACTCTCATCACATTTCTCAAATAGCTCAATCATATTCATTGGATGCAGGTATCACAGTCGCAATCCCATGCATCGCAGTTACACGAGTCCGATTGTGATGTCAATGGCCAGGACAAGGACGACTCAGCTGGATCTAATTATAATTAGGTACATTTCAATAATCCAATTTGTAACATATCTCTGTATTTGGAACATTTATGTATGAATATATATTCGTTGAATTTAAGTTTCCTTCATCAATTTTTAAGTGCTTTAAATGTAACTCAAATAAATTTTGCAAATTTTTTTATTAGAAATAATGAACAAATGATTTTTCTTACCAACATATAAGAAGTGGTGTTAAAGACTCCTGCGGTCGGATGGAGTCCATTTTTAGGGCAGAATGGAGCCTGTAAACTGGCTCCATTCTGCCCTTTTTTTTTTCTGATTTTAAAACCTCAGAATAACCCTCAAAAAAGGGTGACAGTTTGATAGAGATATACCAAGGGATGGCCCTCGGTATATTTCTCGAAAACAACATGTAGCTTGTTTGGGAGAGATATATCGAGCGCCTTTGGTATATCTCTCAGTATAATCGTGATATAAACAACACAAAAATGAGGTGAAGAAGCCTCAATTATCGAGGCAATTATCGAGGATCTCATTCTGAGGTACTTTAGGGTGTATACAGAGGTTTACAGTCTTTTTTCAAAAAAAAATTCTTCATAAAAGCCTCAGTAATAGGGTCGAAAATCCTCAAAAATGTTGTATTGAATCTTCAATCTCGTTGCATGTTCAACGTGTTCCAACGTCGATCCAACCTTGAGCATGCTGGATACCAACAATCGATACCAACAACAACATCCCCACCAACAGATTTTTTTGGGGGGGGAGAGAGTGGATTTGCAAGCATCCACTGGAGTAGCCACATTGCTAGCAACAACAAGGCTAAGAAGGCAGATGGGCTATCCAAAGAGACTCAATCAGAAGAAGCATCCCAGTCACGACGAAGATCCTTTAGAAGATGGAAGTACAAGCATTGGAAAATCAGTCATCCTTTTCAATCACTCCTATATCCACATCATCCATATTCCCACCAACCAGATCCTTGTGAATGTTTTTTCCTACCATTGTTCAGCTTCATGTATTCTTTTATTCATTAGATTCAATTTGAAAATCAATATCTAAATTGCATATGCCTCCTTTATTGTGTATAGATTTAGAGATTTGTATTAGGTAGTATCACAAAATTGAAGAATATTCTCAAGCACACATATAATATTATGATCCATGCTCATATTTTCTACATTCGAATTATCATTTGTATATATTTTCATTATTCATGCAAGTTTGGCTTGATGTCATTTTAAGAAACTTATGGACTTTTGACTTGGGCCTTAAATTGGTTTGAGATATTGCACTAAGAATTGCCGATTTAAAAAAGTAGTAGCAAAAGCCCCATACATTTTCGACACCCTAAACAAAGTGCTCGCAATGTTTAAATTCTGTGACGTCCTTGTATTGTATTTCTAAATGACAAGAAGTTATTACATGAACTCAAAGTTGACCAAATCAAAGAGAACTTACAAGTGCAAAACTTAAGATTTCAACATTTTGAAGGCTTCACTTACAAACCTCACAAGTTTAGAAGGCCTAACAGGTCTCGAATTTGCAAGAGGTGGAGCCCAACTCAAGCACCATAGGTCCGTACGCTATATACAAGTAGCAACTCACCATGGATACAAGCGTGGGAAAATTCCATATTCAATGATGATGAGTTGGTTGGCAATAAGTTTCTCTCCTCTCAAGAATTCCAATCCAACACGCCTTACTTTGAGTTCTACTTCAATATGCATGACAATAAAAATAACAATTCATGATAGCATGACAGGACGCTAGCTTGCTATTTAATCCGAGTTAGTCTTTTCGCAATCTCTATACTTCGATGCATCCTTCTCCAGGCACTCTCTTATCATCATAATCATACTCCTAGTCCTCCTCCTTCTCCTCATATCAACATAGCCATTGCATGGTTGGCTCCTAGTCCTCCTATTGTTAAAATTGCCAACACCTCTTCCTGACCTCTTATCAAATCATCATGGACAAATGATCTACCCATCTCCACTTCCGCCACTACAATCCCAAACGAATACACGTGACATTCCAAAGTGTACCTTGATCTCTCGATCCACTCCGACGGGTGATAGACTGCTTTCCTCCTTTTGCACAACTCTATCAAATTGTTAATGGAGATTGTTGCTCGATCACTACAGTCGTCTATCAATCTGGTGCTTAAAAAGCCCCAGAGCATCACTTTCTTAATCTGGTTGTTTAACAACACATTATGGCTTCTTAATTTGCTTTTTGGGCGTTATGGATCATGCATTCTTTGCATGCGCCCTTCTTTTTTCAAGCCTTTGCTTTTGCTTTTTGGGCCTTATCGATCATGTATCGTTTGCATGCACCCTTCGTAAGAATTTTTGAATGCATCAGTCGGGACCTCAACAAAAATTCCAGCCTTGAAAATTTAAACAATCACCAAAGAATATCCTTTATTCCATTGACGGACCTCAGCATTGTTTTTTGCAAGGCCAAAAAAGGCATTCTCTCTCTCAAGCGACACATTGATAAACGTCGCGCCCCCCTCTCCCGCGCCTGAACACATAGGAGGAGCGCGGGAGCGCGAGTGTACAAAAGCAAAAGAGAAAAGGAAAAGGAAAGAAAACATTGGCTATGGAGTACGACCGAGGCTCTCGACATGGATTTTGCCACGAGAGGCTGCCAACCCCTTCTTCTTCTTCTTCTTCTTCTTCCTCCTCCTCCTCCTCCTCCTCCTCAGAACACGACGATCGCGATGAGACTGACTCAATGCATGGCTCCGACGACATGCACTTGTCTCCTATACCGCTGCCCGAGCACGGCCAGAATCATGAGCCATCCGCTCTCCATACCTGCAAACACGTGCACCCTGCCCATTCACCAGCAGCTAGATACTCCATCTGTCTCTCGGAGGGAGTAGTAGATGCCAACATACTTGTGCATAATCTGATCGGCACTTGCGTAGCTGCAGTAGATGCCTGGGAAAATCTTGTGGTGCAGGATACCTCGGAGAGCTTTGTCTGCTTCACTGATTTCCAAATATTCACTGGCATTCTGCAAACCTGTTTGTATAGTCCCTTCAACAGAAGAGGCATAATTCTGCCCAATCTAGACTGCCAAGCTCAATTCCGGTCGTCCCCACTCGTTTTCTTCACTTCGAATTCATTTTATGGGTCGTTTACTGTTGTTGCTATACTTGGGATCCAACCACCTGGTGTTGGTTATTTACGAGATCATTGGGAATACAGGGCCTGGGTCTTTAAGTCTGAGATGAATCGATGGGTTCAGATTCCACAGGGCTTCTATAGGAGAGGATGGCCCACAAATCATAAGGCAGTATATCAGGATAGAGTTTATTTTGTTTCTAGGTTTGCACGGCCACAGCAGAATGGACAAGTAGTTGAGCTCATTTCACTCGACTTTCTGAGTGGAGAGTGGGTGGCCACCCCTTTACCTTTCGCCAGGTCTAGCAATGTGTTCCCTGTTACTGTGCTTTACAACTTCTATATGCTGTATATAACCACGAATGATGACGAGCATGCAGAAGGACCCCCAACGAACTGTGTTCTGTATAAAGCACGTCCTCCGAATTTAGACCAATTTGTCCTCAGTAGAAGTTATCTCACAGATCTTCGACGTCGACGTTTCCCTTCAAATGCATATGGATCAACAAATGAAAATATATACCTAGAAACTACAATTCCCGAGGACGTGAATAATGGTCTCCCTAGTTCGTGCGAGATTGTAGAGTTGAATCCAGCACATGATCAAGCAATTCGAGTTTTACAGAGAGAAGTTCATCCCTTGAAGCGGACGATGCTTCAACCACCACAGGTTTAATTGGTGTGAGTAGGAAAGTCGAAAGAACTACAATGCGGCAATGCTTCCTGGCCTTTCTGTAACTAGTCGTTAGCAGCTTCCTCTTGAATTCTGCAGCTTCAATTCGCAGATGAACATTCTAAACGGCAATAGATCATAAGACCTTCACCTCTACTAGGATTTGTATTGATGCTGCAACCAGAGATAGAGACCCACCTAAAATATATGTTCAGCCTATCATTGTGGGTTGCCGTTTAATCGTCCACCCTCTCACAGTGCGCTCGAGACTGATATCGCTTTCAAACGCGCATCTCATTTCTTAAAATATTCTGTGTATATCTTGCATTTGAAACCGATATTCAGTTTTGGTATCGATCTCAAGCGCCCTTTTATTGCAATTTTTTTTGTTTTCATCCCCTTTGCTTTTGTTCAGACTTTTTTTTGTTAATTTTGTTCTTCTGAGAATGATGGCTAGGACCAAATCCATTGTCCGAGCCATAACCACTACACAGTCATCCCATGCCCGTGTTCCCTCTAGTACTGGCCATAGACGTGGCAGGAAGTAGGTCTGGTTGAGGGAGATTAGAAAACTCCAAAGATCAACTGAATTGTTGAACCCTAGAGCTCCTTTCAGTCGATCTGTAAGGAATGTCACTATGTCACTTGGGCTAAATGTTCGTTTTGTCGTGACAGCCATGCAGGCCTTACAGGGTGCTGTAGAAGATTTTATGTCCCAGTTTTTTGAGGATACTTTTCTTTTGACAGTGCATGGTAAGCGTGTCACCATCATGCCAAAAGATTTAGTCATTCTCAGAAGGCTTCAGGACCGTTTTTCTGGTCTGCATGTTGATAATGCCAGCACCTCCAGAGACCTGCCTCTGGATAGAACCAACTTGTCGACTACCTCTAGGAGGAAGAGGAAGCAGCCTGTCCCCAAGAAGGCTGGATCTCGAAGGCCAACTGCTTCCCTTCCTCCTAGAGTTATCCCAACCAAGATACCTCGGATCGTCCTGAGCTCTGAGTTAGATGCTGGAGAATTTGATTAAGATCAAGAATCTTCACCCCTTCCTCCTCTTGTTGTTCGTCCAGCTCCTCAGTAGGTTTCTTCACCAAAAGTGTTAATTACTCAAGAGGAGCTCGACAAAATAACAGAGAAATCTATGAATACTGTTTCTACATTTTTTTCTTGCTCTTGTATATAATTTTTTTGTAAGAATTCCATACGATCCTGCCCAAGTTTATTTTGATTCAGACCATTATAACCAATATGAGGCCTATCTAGCTAATAAAATTAAACTTCTCGACAATTTTTTTTATTTTATTTTTCCAGATTCACATAAAAGCTTCATATTAGGTCCCAAATTTTGTGCTAAGCTGAAAGATGAAACCTCAAAAATTTCAGATGTAATAGTAGAAGCCGGATTGTCGTGACAGCCATGCAGGCCTTACAGGGTGCTGTAGAAGATTTTATGTCCCAGTTTTTTGAGGATACTTTTCTTTTGACAGTGCATGGTAAGCGTGTCACCATCATGCCAAAAGATTTAGTCATTCTCAGAAGGCTTCAGGACCGTTTTTCTGGTCTGCATGTTGATAATGCCAGCACCTCCAGAGACCTGCCTCTGGATAGAACCAACTTGTCGACTACCTCTAGGAGGAAGAGGAAGCAGCCTGTCCCCAAGAAGGCTGGATCTCGAAGGCCAATTGCTTCCCTTCCTCCTAGAGTTATCCCAACCAAGATACCTCGGATCGTCCTGAACTCTGAGTTAGATGCTGGAGAATTTGATTAAGATCAAGAATCTTCACCCCTTCCTCCTCCTGTTGTTCGTCCAGCTCCTCAGTAGGTTTCTTCACCAAAAGTGTTGATTACTCAAGAGGAGCTCGACAAAATAACAGAGAAATCTATGAATACTGTTTCTACATTTTTTTCTTGCTCTTGTATATAATTTTTTTGTAAGAATTCCATACGATCCTGCCCAAGTTTATTTTGATTCAGACCATTATAACCAATATGAAGCCTATCTAGCTAATAAAATTAAACTTCTCGACAATTTTTTTTATTTTTTTTTCCAGATTCACATAAAAGCTTCATATTAGGTCCCAAATTTTGTGCTAAGCTGAAAGATGAAACCTCAAAAATTTCAGATGTAATAGTAGAAGCCGGAGTATCTTTTTTGCTAAATAGTATTAGTTCTAATTCCCATGGTATAGTTTTTGTTATTAGTCCATTTTTCATGGGAGCGATAAAGGTAAAAGAAGCCAATTTTGAGAAGGCTGTATATTTTATTGAATGCAGTCCTATGGCGAAATTTTATTTGATTCCATATGAAAATAAGTAAGGATTGCTCTTTTATTTTTGTTGCTTTAATCTGGATTGTTGCATGCTTTATTGCTTTAATAAGTAAAGATTGCTTTCATAAGTATGGATTTATCGATATTTGTATTTTGGTCATTGCACTCGACATTGAAGCCTAAACATTCTTTCTGTAAAGATAAATAAGGAGGGAGTATCAAATTTTCTATGTGTAAAATTAAACTCAACTTCAAATAAACATATAGAATTTGATTCTCTACTTCATAATGTCGTTCGAAAAATACCAACAACGACAACTTCAATTGGAGAGATAACTATTAGATCTCTCAAGGTACATTCAATTTATCTATGATATGCATGTATTTCTTTTTTAGTTCAAATCTATCGTCATAGCATAAATAAAATTTCTATTATAATATTACTAATTTTCATTCTATATATGTAGTGTGTACAGCAAAACAACGCTTTTAGTTGTGCATGGTTCGTCCTATACAATACAAAGCTATTTTTTGAGTGGTATAATTTACAAGTGGATGTAGATATTGAAAAGGTAATATTCTGTTCATTTGTAGTTCCTTTCATTCGGATTCATATTTTTTTACTATTATTGTTTATGATTTGCTGATTCTCATGTTTTGTGATGACAGTTTACTCTTGAGCTGTATACTCCTGACGATGTATATAGATTTCGGCAATAGTTGATCAAAACCTATGCCCAAAACGGTGTAAGCGATGCACCTGAGATCGAGGACTCTCAAAAGCAAGCTGCTCCTGTCTTAACAGCCTTTCAGGTTGCTTAGGATGCAGATCTTATTATATATGATAAAAAAGGAATAGAAGTCTTTCCAAATACAGAGGAAGGCAATATTATAGCAGAAAGTCATCTTGTCTTAAAAGGCATTGAGGCCCTTCCCGAAACAGAGGAAGACGAGAATAGAGATACATAAAAAAAAAAAAAGATACAAATATTTTACATGTAAACAACCCGTTTTTGGATTTTTTTTTTTTATTGATATCAATATAGATTCTTACAATCAGATTGTGTCCATAGTGTAATACTGGAATGCAATTTTCTATATTGATAAAATTACATGATGATTGGCATGTATTTGTTGATAGGGAATCTCAATGTTCTTCCATAAGTTGGATTGTTTCACCAATATCTCTGCATTTAATCTCGAGCTCATGTCTTTTACATACCTGCATAAAACTAATACAAAGTTAATTACAATTAGTACAGAGATTGTATTAGAAAGTTTTGACTAAAACTATTCATAAAAGATCGAGTGTTTACAGTTACTTACGAGTTTACCATTAGTAGAATCACTGATTCTGGTTGAAGGTTCAAATTTGATACAAAGGGCTGCACCATACTCGACAAGTCTAGGAAGGTTTTAGCCTTCGGTAGACGATGTGGCTACCTCTACAAGCTTAGTCACTGTTATTCAACAAATAGCCAAGCTCTTCATATATCGACTTCTGAATTGACTGATATGCTTTGGCATTTCAGATTAGGCCATCTAAACTTAATAGTATTCAACATTGACTCAGAATTTAGTGCAAGATCTTTCTTTTGTTAGTAAACTAACTTATCCTTGTGAAAGTTGTATTATCAGCAAGCATGCAAGGAGTCCTTTCATTTTTTATTTAGTTCATACTTCTAAAAGTTTGCTTGATCTTGTACATAGCGACATTTGTGGCCCAATGCAAGGAGAGTCATGTATTTTCTAACTTTCATTCATGATTTCGGAGGGCACCACTGGCCACTACAAGGCAAGGCTTGTCACAAAGGGCTACACGCAGAGATATGGTGTTGATTATTTCAATACATATTCGTCGATGGTCAAGATGACAAGCATACGACTACTTCTTGCATATGCCACATAGCACAATCTGAAAATTCACTACATTGATATGAAAACAGCCTTTCTCCACAAAGATCTAGAGGAGAAAATCTTCATGAAGCAACCTGAAGGTTTTGAAGACCCCGACAATCGACAATATGTTTGTCCGTTGCAAAGATGCATCTATGGTCTAAAACAAGCATCACGAGCTTGGTACAAGAAGCTTGATGGTCTTCTGAAGTCTCGAGACTTCAATCCTACACAACCAAACTACAATGTCTACATTAAAAGAGTAAGAAAGAATTTTATGATACTGACTATCTTCGTGGATGATTCCATAAGGATAGGAAATTCCTTGATGCTGATTAAAGACACGAAGAGTCAGATTTCTGAAAGCTACGAAATCACAGACCTTGGCGAAACAACAAAATGCCTTGAACTTTCAAAATAATCACTATAGATTTTCTCTATTCCACGGTCCTCCCGCCACGGCGGGAGGTTCTGACTTCCATGGTCCTCTATGGTCCCTAATGTGGTCCCTCTGCAGTCCCTAATGCGGTCCCTTTGCGATCCTCTGAGGTTCCTCTAAGGTCCTATCCTCTACGGTCCTCTGCGGTCTCTATGATGTCCCTAATGCGGTTCCTCTGTGGTCCTCCGCGGTCCCTAATGTGGTTCCTCTGTGGTCCTATGCGGTCCCTATGAGGTTCCTCTAAGGTCTTAGGCGACCCTCTAAGGTCCTCTGCGGTCCCTATGTTGTCCCTAATGTGGTTCCTCTGCGGTCCTCTACTGTCCCTAATGCGGTTCCTCTGTGGTCCTATGCGGTCCCTAATGCGGTCCCTCTGTTGTCCCCGATGCGGTACCTCTATGGTCCTCTGTGGTCCTCCCGCCGCGGCGGGAGGTTCACTCCGAATTTTTTTTTAACCAAAAAATGAAACACTCCGAATTTTTTTTAAACCAAAAATTAATGAGAACCTCCCGCCGCGGCGGGAGGACTGCAAAGGACCACATTAGGGACCGCAGAGGACCGCATAGGACCTTACGGTTTCTCAATCATGTTAACTATTAAGATGGGGAAGGGGTTTATCTATCTTTGTGGATAGATGTTCATTTGCTTATGGGATTTATGAACTGCCACGTGTCAACAACGTGTTGAACTCATAAAAAAGCAAATGTAATTGATTTTGGCTTTTTTGGCTTGTTGTAATTGTGGCTAAAGAGCCACAATTCTTGAAAATGGACGATTTCAGAATATATATATACTCATGAGTTCTGTCATGCTTCTAGAAATACTTATGGAATGATTGTTGTCTTTTTCTTGTGCTCTCCTCTCCTTGTTTTTTGAAAGACATATATAATTAAAAATTGCACACAAAACATAAAGACATAAGTAACTTTTAAAAATAGAAAAGTGAAAATTAGTAGAATTAAATGATGAATAACACTAAACGTGTACTAAACAAAAATCATAAATTTATAAAACCCAAAACAAAATAAAAGAATAAATAAATTACAAGAATAAACAAATGGAAAGATATTAAAAGAATATACAAATAATATTACATAATCAAAACATTAATAGATTAATATTCAAAAACGTGAATAAAATTTAAAATATAATAATACAAAGAAAATTGAATATAATCAAAATAATTATAAAATAACTAGAAAAATATATCAATAAAAATAATAATATAACTATTAACAAATCATCAAAAACTCGAATGTATCTATTAATAAATCATAGAAATTTAATAAATTGATTATTTACTAAAATACTAAAATAAAACTCTAAATAGATAAAATGCAAAATAACACAATAAATTAGATTTATAAAAATGGAATACAACAATATAAACTCTCAAAATAAATGTATCAATAATATAATTTAAAAATTAAATCACAAAAAAAAATATAAACAAATACAATAAAATAAAAAAATTAATGAGAATCAAAACATATTAAAAAATTAACTAGAAAACAGCTATTATTTTCAAAAATAATCAAAAATAAAATCTATAAAGCTAAGAAAAAAACAAAAACTTTAAAAGAATAATGAAGAACATTAATACAAGTTACAAGAAAAAAAAAAAGCCTTTAAGGTCAAGGACTAAGGGCCTTGGGCTAAGGACTAATCGCCTACGATCATGGCATTGGTCCAAGGGCAAAGAGTCAAGGGCTAAGGGCCAATTGCCAACAACCAAGGGCTAAGGGCCAGCAGCTAAGAACTAAGCTCCAATGGCTAAGGGTCAAGGTCTAGGGACAAACGGACAAGGGTCATGGTCTAAGGACCATGGGCCAACTGGCTTACAACTGAGGGTCAAGACCCAATGGCCAAGAACTAAGGGCCAAGAGGCAAGGGCTAAGGGCCAATTATCGACTACCGAGGGCTAAGTGTCAACGGCTAAGAACTTAGGGCCACCGGCTAAGGGTAAAGGTCTTAGGACTAAGGGCTAACTAACTAAGGACTGAGGGCCAACTAGCTAAAGATTGACTCAGGCCAACTAGCTAAGGACTGAGGGCCAACTAGCTAAGGACCAAGGGTTGAGGGCCAACATCTAAGGGCTAAGACTAAGGGCCAACTAGTTGAGGGCTAAGGAATAAGGGCCTAGATAGGGCCAACAGCTAAGGGTCAAGGTCTAAGGACTGAGGGCCAACTAGTTAAGGACTGAGGGCCAAGGTCTAAGGATTGAGGGCCAACTAGCTAAGGACTGAGGGCCAAGGTCTAAGGACTGAGGGCCAACTAGCCAAGGGTCGAGAGCCAATGTCTATGGGCTAAGACTAAGGGCCGAGATATAAGAGCTTAGGTCCAATTGCTAAGGGCTAAGTGCCAATATCGAAGGAGTAAGGGCTAACGGCCAAGGACTATAGTCCAATGGTTGAGGACCAAGTGGCAAGGGGTAAGGGCCAAACTTTAAGGACCAATGGCACGTAAGGGCTAAGTGCCAATTAGATCTAAGGAGTAAGGGCTAACGACCAAGGACTATAGTCCAATGGTTGAGGACCAAGTGGCAAGGGGTAAGGGCCAAACTTTAAGGACCAATGGCGCATAAGGGCTAAGTGCCAAGATCTAAGGAGTAAGGGCTAACGGCCAAGGACTATAGTCCAATGGTTGAGGACCAAGTGGCAAGGGGTAAGGGCCAAACTTTAAGGACCAATGGCGAAAGGCTAAGGAAAATCCACTAATATTTTATAAAGATATTTAAATTACATAAAACTACTTCAAGATAATTTCAAACAATTTCAAAACTTGGGTATATTTATCCAGCTATTTACATTGTGTGTTATAAATTTACATCTACATTGTATGTATGTATGTTCCAACGTATGTTGACATCATAATTTCTCTCTGTGTGTGTAGGGCTTGCAATGGAAAACAATCGTGAGAAAAATGTCCGTATTGTCTTGCTATATTGAAAAGAAGTCGTTGCATTCGGTCAAATTTTGAGTACTGAACCAAGCCAAATGTGTTTCTTTCGCGATATTGGCACAAATAAATGCATGGTGAGTATATCAAAAGTGCTCAAGATGGATTGTCCATTGCCATACCCGCAGACGGGTATCACTCATCTTGCAGACATTTATGATAATTTGTTGGACTTAATGGCAAACAGATTATTGTGGGATAACAATGACATGGTGAAGATTGACTAAGTGTATGGAGAAAGTGAGGATCGGCTAGACATAATTACCTTTTACAAATATTCAGGTGTTTTTTGAAGGCACGAGATAATTTGAACATTGCATGCAATATGTAGAAAGAACCATGTTTAAGACTTAAACCTGTAGTTTCAGGTAAAACCATATGTTCAAAGGCATTTCAAGATCTATTGGGAGATTCCCATGGATTGTTTTGGTAGATAATCTTAGAGGCACACAACAATATTGTCTATAAATTTCATGGGAACACAGGTACATTAAAACAGTGCGCACATTCAAGACGGGGACTTGCTAGTATGAGTGGAATCTTAGAAAAGCATGCTCTACCTCAACCGCATCTTCAACATAAATCAAAAGATGGAGTAGTTCATTGTGAACATCATCTCCCTCTTGGCATGTCTAAAGGTGATGTCTTCAATTCCATCAACAAAGAACTTCAAGAAACTAGCATGTCCACAATCTCCAAAAATACATTGTATCGGTTGTGGAGACATGAGTTTTGATATGTCAAGACTCCAACAAAAAAAGAATGTCCAAATGCAAGATTTGTGATGAGTTAAAAAATGCAATCGAAACTTCTACTGATATCAAGGTGCGAGATCGCCATATTGCAACGAGAAATCGGCACTCATTGCATGTTTTTGACTCGAGAAAGCTATACACATATTGGAAAGAAGAATCAAGATCACATCCAGAGCAATCGTTGTGTCTTATTATTGATGACATGGATCAAAATACAAAACATTGTCCCATTTCAAAAAGACTCCTCCAAGATTGGAGGGTAACCGTTTTTTGAAAATGCATGTTTGTGGAGTGCTAGTCCACGGACTCAAATTGCTCTGTAATGTGTGGATAGACACCTTGCATTTGCATGACAACAATCAAGTGGTCACATCTGTTATGCGAGCAATACGAAAGGTGCAACTTGCATGAGACAATCTCCCTCCCATCTTATGTATTCAAGCTGACAACTGTTGGAGGGAAAATAAAAATAGGTTCCTCTTTGGTCTTTGTTCTATGCTTGTGGCACATAACATATTTCAGACTATTGAAATGGGGTTTTTGATGGTCGGACACACGCATGAAGACATTGATCAAGTTTTTAGTGTAATCTCTAGGGCATTGAAATGTAAATCCGTTCTTACTATGTATGATATGTTAGGACGAATTGGCCAGAAGATAGGTGGTGGTCATACTGAAAGTACTGAAGTAGAGTTGTTAGAACAAATGGTGGATTGAAAAGGATTTATAGAGCCATTTATTGTTCGTGGAAATGATGGTCTACAAGGACATACCAATCCTCACTACTTTTGTTTTCAAATGTTGAATGGCGAACCAACCATGCAGTGGAAGTATTATTGCGTTGATGGAGACGATACATGGAGTGAACCTTTCAGATTGTTGCACTCTTTGTCCTCAAAAGAGAAAGAGATTTTTGGCACCCACAAATGAACTAAACAATGATGAGATAAAAGGATTGATATCCTTTCATAAATACGGACAATATATGTGTGAGAAGTATCCAGAATACAAAGATCAAAATTTCTCATATGTGGATGAAACCACAAAACTTCTTGAGTACCTCTCAAAGCAAAAGAATTTGCCACTATCAACATACAACCAAACAACTTTTTGGCCACAATCTTTTACGATTGCTTTTCAACCTTTAGGATGCATGCCTTCTAATGTGAACACTGAAGTCGAAATGGATACAATAGAACTCTTACCTCGTCGTTATTGCGGACGAAAAGGAGATGCACCATTATCGGAATTCATACCCAGTAGAGAAGTTGCAATGAACAAATTTGTTGCAATATGACCTCCAGATGAAGATGTTGTAGCAGGAGCCTCATTTTGGATGGCAAAGGTTGTCGGAGTAGGGACCGATGCTGATGGTATGGTCACTTCACTCAAAGCATTATGGTATGAACCTAAATCCACTCGGAGACGTGGAAACAATCCAACTGACAACAAAGAATTATACGAAGACTGTCTTTCAAAAGACTGGGTTCCAAACAATGACGGTGTAGAAGATGTAGATATTGATGCTGTGATTTATGCATGGAAAGCCAAGGCAAAAAAGATGGTAAAGAAACATGGATATGATGTTGAAAGATCAATATCTATTCCAGAAATCTCTCGAGCACACATCAAGGAGTATTTATACAAATTGGGTGATGCATGTGCAGCTGATGTTGATGAGTACTAGGTTGAAGTTGTAAATTTTTTGACAGTTGCAGTTCTAGCCTGACAATTTTGTAAAAATCCGGTTGTTTGTATGCTAGGGTGTGGGCATGTCACCCCAAGTTAATTCTATTCCATGACATGTGTATTGTAAGACCATGAGGAAGTTGTAAAGTGGAAAGTTTTAACGACTTTTAGAGATTCTAAAGGATCCAAATATTAGTTGCTTTAAATTTGCAACCTTTAGAATAGAATAATTTAGTCTAAAAGGTTAAACTTGTGCATATTCTACTCTTTGGTCTTGGAAAATGCACAATGTGCAATATGATCGTACAATTTGGTTCAAGCTCTAAAATTGCACCAAAGAGGTGCACATTTTGTAATAGTCATTCAACAATCAGAAAGCAATCCTCGCCCATGTACATATGCACATACTTTTCAATAAAAAATTTATTTTACAATTTTGGTTACTAAATTCATATGTCTTAATTGCAGTTTTGTGTTTCTTTTTGTGTTTTCTAACTATGCGAATTTAAAATGACCATGATGCTCTTACGGAATGATGTTGTAACATACTGATTGTTACAATAACATACTGATTGTCCAAAATTAATTGATACTGTGTTGGTTAAGTATTGCCATGATTGTTATACATAAATCACATAACAACCATGGTATAAGGACACTGTTTTAGATCGACATGATTAAATATTAGTAAGAGAATTCCAATGTTTTTACTAGGTATTAGGACAAATTCGTGCCATTCTAATCTTTTCGTAAAAACTATGAATCTTACGCATATCCATGCTGTCTAAGACCGTTTTAATGAAGTCCTTACTATTCGGTTTTTGACAAGGATTTTATTTCAAGACTAGTTCATTCGATTTGCATGAAAGATCAGATGTGGTCTTACGTTGTTTCTTTTTCTAAAAAAAATGATTTGTGTTGAAGAGTAGTACATATTTAAGATATAAGGAATTGAATATACCATGCTTGTTCATGCGGTGTAGGATTCACATATACTAAGAAATCGTACCTGAATGGTTGTAGACGTGGCTTCTAGAGGGGCTGCCATTATTGTTTATACGAAAGGACTCTTTCTCTTTGGAACATAAAAAACTAGAAAATAAACTTTTTAGCTCATAGCTACGTTAAAGAGTTAAGGAAAAACGTCTATAAGATGTATACGGAGTGTGCTAAGTTACTTATAAAGATTCAGTTGGTGCCATACCTTTTTTTGAGATAGATAGTGCTTGGTTCAGATGTGAACAAAACCGTAGATAAAAGAGGCCGGAGCGATAAGATGATGCTACATTATAAGATGATGACAATTTAGTATCATGAGACAGAAAGTATGAAAAGACGATTAAGAGTATCATTTCATTTTAAGATCAGAGATTATTAGTCGTGAGCCATATCGTATTTTTCCATCCATCGCTGGATAGATGAGGATACTTACATAGAAAGTATAAAAAAGGATCACTTTGGTTTGTTGTCAATCTTTGGACAGTAAGCCAATGAATCTTATAAACTATCAGAGCAAATAAAGTAGATGATCCTACTGTCCATCGCTGGACAGTAGGACGTTATATGTCAAGTAAAAGAAGTATAAGCAAATTAATAGAGTTTGTTGCCCATCGCTAGACATCACACCAAACCAACCTTATCAATCATTCTTTATCATTAAGAAAGAGAGGCATCTGTCTATCGTTGGACAACGACTATCTTTTATGTTTTAAAGAAGCCAACTAGTAGTGTTTGAAAGGGCCACTCCATCGTTGTCTATCAAAGCTTGAAAAAACTATCTTAAAGTTGAAAAGGTAGCAAGCTCGTTGCCACCTGACATTGTAGACCTACATGAAGGGATGTGTAAAGTGAATGACTGTCCATCGCTGCTTAGTGAGGCAAGATGGACATGTTTCTACATTCTGAAATACACTAGATCTGTCCATCGCTGGACTTCCATACTTTGAAACATAAAAGACTCACTCATAACTTTTGTGTGGTGAGCATGCTTTAGCAATAGCTATGGGTTATCAAAGAAGTATCATACTACATACTTGAAATCATGAGAGTAGAGCGCTGGAATAGCAAAGCAGCGAGTAGAAATATGCTTACCGTATGACTGTATCCTATTGATTAGCGAACTGGTAGGGTGCACTTTCTGTATGTGAGAGATAAGCGAACTCTTCACGATGTTGTAAAGAAAAACTCTCGAAACTGCATGCTTGCATTGTGTCATGCAGCGTGGTTTCCTGGAAGGTATGAGTAGGAGAGAGAAAATTGATTTCCCTCTAGTTAGGATTTTAAAGTTTAAAGTCTTATAGAGTGTTTTTTGAATTTTAAGTGAAAAATCCACTTAGTTAAGAAAAAAACTTTTTTTATGCAAGTATAGAAGGTTAATTGGACCTTGTATTTTTGGAGAAGTGGTACGTTTGTTGTTTGATAGCAAAGCAGAGAAAAAATGAACGAAGGAACATCCATGATCTTCATGTGGGAGGATGCACCCATGCCACCATGCTCCTACCCCATGCACAGGCACAATTGTCACACACAAATAAAACCATGACAAAATAATCCTCAAACGTATAAATTAGTTTTTAGCTTTATTTAGTTTTTTCCTTTTGTGTGTGTGTGTGTGATGTTTTATGCCGACAAAGCATGACATTTTTGCTGGCACACACACAAGGTCACATATTATCACGTCCCTTATAATAATTAGTCGACTCATGTTGAAGATTCATTTGAATAAATACTCATCATAATGTACAAATGTGGTCATTGCTTTAGTGACTAATATTATTTTGTTGAACAATGAATGCACATGTGGTAATTGTTTTAGCAAATATGATTAATCTATTTAACAATGCAAGGTCATCATGCTATTTGTCATCTTTTGAATATACTATTATATTTTAGACTTATTATTGACCATAGGTTAGTCACTACATATATACAAAACCATCTAATTAAAACCAAAATCTATCACATATTGCTCAAAAAAGCTAAATCATTTGTACATCCAACTATTGCTAACTATGAATTTGTTTTATTACACCACCTTAAAATGCGAAACCATGTTAAACCATGTTCGATAAAGGTATATTAATTTACTTTTCATCCCTTTTCATGCTCTACTAAATCATACAAGGTACTCGCCATTACTTTTTTGATATCCTTGCAAGGCATCATGCGATAATTCATACATGCACAATCGTGCTAATAAATTGCTATCAAGCAAAAAAATCGGCTTTGTGGACTATTTCATCAATCAAGGCTTATGTAAATAATTGTTGACATCTTTCAAGTTTTCATAAGCAAGATCATCACATTAACACAAAAATTGATCAATTGATCTATGTGAATACAACTAAGAATAAAATCCATCTAGTTTCATTGAGGTGTTCCAACATTAAATCAAAGGATGTGATGTATAGTGATGTCTATATCATCTAATGCGTGTGGTGAGCCTTGACAAGCTTACCAATTTCATTTTGATGAGTGGGAATGTTGACAATGATGGAATCACAGCTAGGATAGTTTCAACCACAAAAGGTAAGAAGAGTGAGTGGTATGAGAATTTTGGATTGAAAGGAAGTTTTTCCAATAAGTTATGCTATAATGGAGGAACAAAGTGTAATTGAAGAACCAAGACAAACTAAGATTTTGTGATGAACCATGTCGTCAATAATACAAAAGTATTGAGTAAGCTTTGAAAACAAAGTCTAACCTTTCAAACTAGTTTTGGTTTTGCTTCTTGTGGCACCTGCCATTGACACTATGATATAGCAAGACATACCTTTACTTATCAACTTGCCATGATGCAAAGGTTTCACCATGTGAAAGATGTGTTTCTATCAAAATTTTGAGAATAAAGGTTATTATATTTAAAATATGGATTTAGTTTGCTTTGCACTCTTTATGCAAATCATAAGAAAAACTAAAGCTTTAATGAGGCTCATATTTTCTTAAATGACTAAACTTAAAGTACATGACGAGCATGCATACTGGACTTGTAAAACATTAAGAGGAGAGAAAATTTTGGAAATGAGTTACAAAACATCCATGCTCAAATATTTGTACCATAACCACCTCAATGAGGCAAGTCAAAATACCGTGTTTCATGGAACATATCCATTGCTAGAGAACTTGGTTGCACATGTACAGCTTGTTCATGTTTGTGCCAAACTTGATCAAAATGGTAAAACTATGCATTAGGTATTTTTCAATATGCAACCTCTTACCTTAAACCAACTAGTACATTTTGGAGAGAATGAATAACAACGATTATTACATCCATTTCCCTCTACTCGAATAAGCTTCTACTTCATGTTTTCTATTCCCATCAAAATCATGTCGATATTGTATAGGGTCGATGTACACAACTTTATCAGAACATTGGCATAATAATGGTTTCCTTGCTAGGTTGTGCACAATTCCATTTGGCCTATGTCACATTAGTATGAACTACATTTCTCATGCGCATCAAACACAATGCTAAGTAGAGTTGCTTACAAACCTTGAGTCTTTCACTAACATCATCTAAATATCTCAAGTATTTTCAGCACTATCCTCTGCTCAAATTGGATGATCATTGTGATAAGGGGATAAAACATGCAGCAATTTCAACCTTACTGCTATTATGCTCAACGTTCCCAGGAATCTTTCCATTTATCTAGACATTAAATACTTGTTTGGTGCAAGGAAGTAGAAGCCCAAAATTATCGACTCTTTCGGTTGTTTTTTAGCTAACAACCGGAACCAAAATTGATGACTAAGCTGCATAGGGTACATAAGTATTTCGTGCAATGTAAACAATCAATATTCCAAGGAACTTGTACCTCGAGAGAGGACTTGAAAGATTCTAGTAGCTGATGAGCAGCAGTGCGTAAACATGTAATTGGGGAAGTTCCATTAGCTCGCCTAAAAAAGCAACAGAATACAACAAAAAAGAAACCTATATAATTCAGATTAAATCACTTCATTTTAAGGAGTAACAAAACAATCAAATCAAATTATTAGCTGGTCTACAACAGCACTGGAATAATAAGATGACGAAAATCACAAATTTAAGAATAGATCACTTCCTATTTGATTGAATCAGAAATGTTTAAAGAAATATCAGCAAAAGAAAATCATGTTAATGATGCCAAACTCTGGCTGCACCTTTTATCAATTTATTCTGATTCATAAAAATACCCAAATGTATATAAATTCATCTCTACCAAATGCGTAGCTGTGTTCACACAAATCTAGAGGATAGTTTCTTCCCATGATCAAAGACATTAAGATCGTTCTATCACAAGTTACCAAAGTCAACACGATCTAGAACAACTACACAAGTATTCTAACATGGGTTGGAATATGTAATAAAACGGGCATGCACTAAAGGAGAACAATGTTGACCTAATGCCAAAAGCATAAGATGGATGCAACATACAAGGCACGTAAACTTGAATTAACCATTCTTTCACTAAAAAACTTGAATTACAATCTCTTAGCTAAAAACTCAACACGCTCAAAATTTGCTAAATTTTAAATGAATAATCAGATTGAAATCGCAATTTGAGTCTTTCTGCTTGATTGGAAACTTGTTCTCTTGTCAATGGTCATGCACTTTCAAGTCAACAGTTCCAAGTCATTCACATCCACATTTGACATGAAACTATTGCTAGGAATAGGCTAGGTAAGCAAATGTTCCATCAGACCACATACCTGAAATTTGGCTGGAAACTGTGGCCTGAAATTTGAATGTTCAAGTTTTGAGACTTGAGTTGCTGGTTGGAGTCTGAACTTTGAAATAAATACAGTCTGCTTAGAGTTTAATATTAACTTAACTAATTTAAAATTTGAAGACTAGACTCAATGCCATGATACTCATTAATGACTTTGAAAATTTGAAATTTGACATGCATGATGCATCTGTCTTCTTACTTCCATTGCAAATTTTGAAGATCTAGATCCTGTTCCTTTACGGAGATCTAGAACCAATGGATTGGGACTAAGGATCGAGATCCGTTACTTCCATTTAGTTCCTTAGAGGACTTCCAGATCTAGATCCATAGTTCCGAATTTCCAGAACAGAAAATCCCGATCCTTCTGCATATCCCCTGCAGAAGCATGGTTCAAATCCCCCGACCCTGCTGGAAATCCGCAACAGAACTATGGAAGCAAGCATTGCAAACCATGGAAACAGGTCAGAACCACGGAAGCAAAAGCAACAGATACCAAGGGAGACTGAAAGGACCAACAGCTAGCCAGAAAGCTGCTAGAGCTATAAGCAAGCTATCAGCTAAGCAAGGGCTTTGGTGCCCGAAGGGTCAAGTACTTTGAAAGGAGATGATGAAGTAGCTAGAGTTTAATCACAAGAGGGCCTTGGATTGGTGGGAAGTTCTTCAGTCCCATGACTGGCTATTACAATTTGAGCAGCTTGCTGAAACAAGAATACCCATTAAGTTATAGTGTACCACATTGTGTCTATGCAATGTGATTTTATCATGTTATGTTGTTTTGGTGTCCCAATACTTCAGTGATAAAGTTCCAGTAAAGTGCAGAATGCAAATGGGACCAAAACGCAGCGTGCTACAGTCCTAGGTCAGTGGAGGAGCCTAATTTTCCCACAAATATGTTCGTTACCTTGGGGGCCCTAGTTGAGCATAAATACCCAACATTGAGTCTCTCTCTTGCTATTTATAGATGTTGATGATGGTGGTATGTGTGGAGATTCTACCGTGAGGCATGTGCATTCATATGGGAGGCACGTCATACGTTTTACTGCTCTACTGATCCACATGCCACATGTGTGGTTCTCTCCATCATGTACCTTGTGAATATGAACTTGTGATTTTGTGTTACTCTGTCTGTCAGATTTTTTCCTTAATGTTCAGTATTACTTGAGCATGTGAACTTTCCAGCATGGCATCAGAGCAAATATGTCTCTCGTTCAGATTTTGAACATGTTCTTAAAGCTTGCTTGACTTCTAACATGATATCAAATTAGCATGCTATTAATACATCTAATCTGTGTGTCAAACCCATCACAGCTTAGAGAGTGACCAACAACTGGTGTCAAAGCTTAGAAGAGGATTTCGCCAATTTAAAGTGCTTGCCTAGACAGAATTAAAAAATTCATATGCTCCTCACTTCTGAAGGGCCTTCTTCATTGTTCGTAAGGTTCTTTAATCTGGAAAGAGTAGGAAAGATATGGCATTACAATCTATAAGGTCATAAAAAATACATGATGCCATGGAATATTTCTTCTTGCATTAATTCCATGGGAAATTTGTGAAATTTATGAAGTTTTTCAGTGCAAAATAAAAAACAAGAAGTTCACGGGTTATAGCAACTTTTAGCAGTGAAATCTCAATCAACATGGAGGCAATTTCTATAGTATAACAAGGCCCCATACGGTGACTCGTTCCTAAACCAGAAGTCTGAAGTTGGTATTGCTATCAATTTGAACAGGTTTTGCCATCGTATTTGTGCAAGAAACAATGAATTGTTTGACATTTAATGGTTCTTGGTATTTGCAAAGAGGGCAGATTACGGCCAAATTTTATGTTTCAGAGTGAATTCTTCTAAAGATTTTCACAAATTTACTCGAACTGGAGACAGCCAATGATTTGAGAGGAATTAACACTAATTTTCCAGTTTGTAATAAGCTTTTGTTTTCATTTCTTTCTTCACTTGCAAGACAAATTGCAGGTTTTGTGATTTTTTATGGACAATATTAGAAGATATGAGAATATTTGGCATTGGATCATTAACGCATATTCTTGCATCCACCAGTTTCATGTACATGTTGATTATGACATTTAAGCCTCAGATTAATAAAAACAGTTTCTTCATATGTAAGTAATGTAACATCCATGAACAGGGTGCCTTTTTTGCAAGCATTTCTTGCTGCCTTGCAGCCACAGCCAGATTGGAGAAGCAAGGTCCTGAAAGACACACCTGCTTGGAAAAGGATTGATCCTTTTTACATGCCCATCAAGAGAAGAGATCCATGGCCAACGGAGGAGCCAAGAGACGAAGCCATCAATTGGCCAGTGGTTCCAGGAAGCTCAGAAAGCTCAATGTTCGACGATTTGAGGCTACAGCTACTAGACTTTGGCCACAAAGCTAACATATGCGTTCGAGAAAGTGCGGATTATTGCCGATCCATGGCATTCCTCATGAATCAGGAATGTTTTTGGGACCGAGGCTTAGAGCCAATAAGAATCAACCCCAACATAGCCCTGCAGTCAGAGAACAACCATCAGATGATGGCCCGTGACTCTATTATAGAGTGGCGTTTATGTCCTCACAATATGTCCTAATGATTGAAGACTGACAGAAGTTCGGGTTTGTTAAAGGGGTGCTTCATTATTTGGGGCCACTGCAACTTGGAAATAAGCTACGGTTCCAGATATTCGAAGCCTTAGAAAAACAAATGAGTACGAGAAAGCAGTCAAGACACACAGGAGGTTCTCAAGCGGGGTGGATTGTAAAGGGCCGTTGGGAGATCTCAATTTTGCGAGACAATTTTGCGGAAAATAAACACTTGGTTTTACGCAAGCGAACAAAGATCTACGCTTTTCCAAGTGCCAATGCGGAAGCGAAAGCGACATCATTCAATATGTGTAGCAGTGGGTACTACAAAAGATTAGGGGAGGATGATGTTGGCTGATTCTAATGAATCCCCGAGATACGAGGCTAGAGCTATCCAGGAGCACCTCTCACCTTAGACCGAGGAGGTCTCTGAAGAAGAGATGGATGAAGAATGAGAGCCAATAAATGCTAGCTAGGACAACAGTGAAAAGTTATTCCCAAGTGATGGAATGACCATGTAGGAGCTAGTATTTGTAGGCATTTGTAATAAATGCAAATAGACCCCCCTTAATTAAATTAGAGTGAAGCACCTTTTGATGGTGACCTCTAGTGGAGAAGCTAATTCCACATGTAATTTGTAAAATTGTGGAATTGCCACTTGGGCTCCACATAGGCAGCCCTCTTGCTTATTTAAGAGGTCCCCTCTCTTGTGAGGGAGCTTTACATGTAATTGCCTTTACTCTTGATATTTTATAGAAGATCCCCCACGAGTATTGGCAATTCTTGAGCTCCGTGTGATGCTTTTTATGATCTTGCACTTCCATTCTCTATGTGTGGATGTGGATTAGATTAATTTCTTGCTTTCTTCTTTATGCATTGTGGATTAGAGTGGATTAGCTTTCTTGCATTGTGGAATAGTGTAGAATCAGCATTCAAGTAAACTAAATAGGCTGAAATTATGGCATAGATCTTGCAGATTCTCTTACATTTCAGCTCTTGATGTTCTTGGGCTGTCCAAGAATCAAGAAATGAGTGCTTCTTGATCTTTGAACATTCATAATGCTGTCTTTTAGCTTTCTTGTCTCTTGTTCTTGAATTGTGGTTGCATGTAGATTAATTGCAGTTTCTAGGATCTGTTTCCAATTCGTTTTTACAGCAAGTAGATGTAGGCATTCTGATAGGTGTTCAACTGAGCTGCACTCTGATCCTTGTTGAGCATCGTGGCTTGCATTTTCATTTCATGTGAGTGGGTTTCAGGCTGGATAAACTATAATTCAAAGCCCAATCTTGCTGCCCAGCTGAACGTTAACCAAGACTGTAATTGCCAAGAACCATCTGCAGAGTCTGGTAACATACAGTAAGAAACCTTAACAAAAAACGGTGCCCAACTGTAAATGATCTGAAAATAGCTATCTCTGTATTCAACTATCGCGAAAACTCAGATCCCTGCAATCACTGTCCAAAACTGTCCACGGATCTGAAGAGTTTCAGACGTTTTGATTTTGATCTCCACGCCTGCTCTATCCATCCACACCTATCTGCTCGTTTCCTTTCATCCATCTCAACCACTGCCATATCCTTCTATTCAAGCCCACACCACTTCTTGAAAGTTCACACTCCCGGATTTGACCAAGCCCTCAGGTTACATCTTGACTGAGCCCTCAGGTTAGATCTCGACCGACTCTCTAATTTTGTCCTCGCCCGAGTCTTGAACTTCCACCACTGGCCGAGTCCTCACACTTGATCTGGACCGAGCCGAGTCCTCTGGTTCTCACATACTTGAAAACCATCTGCAATCATCCACCACTGAACCAGAGCGCCACCATCATCCATTTCTGAGAAAAGCAGGAAAACCTAATGTGCCGCGAGTCTGGTACATTCAAAAAAATCGTCACATCTTTTGCAAAATGACATGCTGAGGGATAGTATTGTTGGAACCGGTTGCTAGAGCCGACACTAGAGCTCTAGTTTACTATTGAGATGGAAATCTATGCTTCCAAAATGGCCAAGTTCAATCAAACATCCAATTTTTTCTTGCAACGAGCAGTTATCTAACAAAACTTTTTCCAACCTTTTTTCCTAATTGCTTCAGAATTCGACCGGACCGAGTCCTCTGCTTCCAATCTCGACTGAGCCAAGTCTCAGTCCTTGTGTTAGCAGATCTCGACCGAGTCCTTTGCTTCCAATCTTGACTGAGCCGAGTTTTAGATCATTCAGTCAGATCTCGACCGAGCCTCAGTCATCTGCTTCCAGTCTCGACCGAGCCAAACCTAGAACCTCTGCATCCTCTCTGGACCGAACCGAGTCTGCAACAAAACGATCAGCAAAACAGAACATGTTGTCCCATAACTCTTCCGGTTTTGATGATCTTGATTCAGATAAAATTGAGATCAACATGGGCACTCTCGATATCTCTGAGATGAACACTTGGTACCAGGAGGCCCATCAGTTCCTGACACACATCGAGTTCCACATCCCTCCCTTGAGTGGCTATCAGAGCCCGTTTGTAATGCATATTGCATATGCCTCTTATAACCACACTGACAGATCCTTTCGATTCATATTACCTCCCAGATGGAAGTACGGGATCGGACGGAAAGGAAACCGAAGCCGTCTGGAAGTCTCTCAGCCCCTCCACCTAACTAAAGAACTTCCCGCTTTGCAATGTTTGAGTTTTCCCAAGCCTTCGTGCCCACACACCCCATTCCCCAGCCATCACTCCCCCATCCGCATCTAAGTCGACCATTGAGACCACACCAAGGACCTCCTGAGACGTACAAAGCCCGGCGAGATGAGTTCATTAAGTAACTTAGCTCTCCCGATGCCGCGTATAATCTCATCGAGAATCCTATCCCTGGTCAACCCACCAAGTTCATGCCATCCTCACCTGATCAGACCAATGCTGACACCGGAGAATTTGATGACCCCCAGGATGAGCAAGCAGATCCTCGAAGGTTTTCACCGCAACCTGCAAGTTTCAACGCAAGTGAAGTTGAGCCCTCAACCAGTGAAAGGGCTAGAAAAGCAGATAAAGGCGCCCAAGGCACTGGATGACTATCTAGCGAAGCCTCAACAAAAGCTAAAGGCAACCCAACCGATCGAGCCAAGACCCAAGATGGCCGATACCCGTGAGTCGTAAAAATTCAAGAAGAAATACCCTCAAACTATGAGAGGTGGAAGAGAAGACCTGGACCACAATCCAGCCCGCTTGAGAATAGCATGTGTGTCCTGCTCTCCTTGTCGCTTCATGGACTGCTTTCTCGTACTCATTTGTTTTTCCAGGGCTTCAAATATTTGGAACCGTAGCTTATTTCCAAGTTGTAGTGGCCCCAAATAATGAAGCACCCCTTTAACAAACCCAAACTTCTGCCAGTCTTTCAATCATTAAGACATAATTGTGAGGACATAAACGCCGCTCTATTATAGAGTCGCGGGCCATCATCCGGTGGTCGTCCTCTGACTGCAGGGCTACGCTGGGGTTGATTCTTATTGGCTCTAGTCCTCGGTCCCAAAAACATTCCTGATTCATGAGGAATGCCATGGATTGGCAATAATTCGCACTTTCTCGAACCCGTTGGGAGATCTCAATTTTGCGAGACAATTTTGCGGAAAATAAACACTTGGTTTTACACAAGCGAACGAAGATCTACGCTTTTCCAAGTGCCAATGCAGAAGCGAAAGTGACATCATTCAATATGTGTTGCAGTGGGTCCTTCAACAGATTAGGGGAGGATGTTGTTGGCTGATTCTGATGAATCCACGAGCACCTCTCACCTTAGACCAAGGAGGTCTTTTAAGAAGAGACAGATGAAGAATGAGAGCCGAGAAATGCGTAGGACAACAGTGAAAAGTTATGTGAGCCTCATGGTGAATCCCAAGTGATGGAATGACCATGTAGGAGCTAGTATTTGTAGGCATTTGTAATAAATGCAAGTAGATCCCCCTTGATTAAATTGTGAGCCACCTTTTGATGGTGACCTCTAGTGGAGAAGCTAATTCCACATGTAATTTGGAAAATTGTGGAATTGGTACTTGGGCTCCACAAAGGCAGCCCTCTTGTTTATTTAAGAGGTGCCCTCTCTTGTGAGGGAGCTTTACATGTAATTGGCTTTACTCTTGATATTGAATAGAAGATCCTCCACGAGTATTGGCAATTCTTGAGCTCCTTGATCATAGTGGCTTCTTGTGTGATGCTTTTTATGATCTTGCACTTTCATTCTTTATGTGTGGATGTGGATTAGATTGATTTCTTGCTTTCTTCTTTATGCATTGTGGATTAGAGTGGATTAGCTTTCTTGCATTGTGGAATAGTGTAGAATCAGCATTCAAGTAAACTAAATAGGCTGAAATTGTGGCAAAAATCTTGCAGATTCTCTTACATTTCAGTTCTTGATGTTCTTGGGTTGTCCAAGAATCAAGAAAGGAGTGTTTCTTGATCCTTGAACTTCATAATGCTGTCTTTTGGCTTTCTTGTTTCTTGTTCTTGAATTTGGTTGCATGTAGATTAATTGCAGTTTCTAGGATCTGTTTCCAATTCGTTTTTACAGCAAGTAGAAGTAAGCATCTGATAGGTGTTCAACCGAGCTGCATTCTGATCCTTGTTGAGCATCGTGGCTTGCATTTTCATTTCATGTGAGTGCGTTTCAAGAGAGAACGATAACCGTGAATCCACTAATAAGCTGGATAAACTATACTACAATGCCCAATCTTGCTGCCTGGCTGAACATTAACCAAGACTATAATTGCCAAGAACCATTTGCAGGGTCTGCTAATAGACAATAAGAAACCTTAACAAGAAACGGTGCCCAACTGTAAATGATCTGAGGAATAAACACGCTGAAAAAGAATCAATGAACACACGTAACACCACATTCAATCTAATTCTAAATCTTCCTAAGTTAATAAGCCGAATTTTAACAAAGATAGCTTATTAGCTTATGAGTATTTGTACTCTCTCGACAATACCATCAATATGCCTATGTTTTTTGTGAAGAGTTTGAGATCAATTACGATCCAAATCCATAACCTGATCTTTGGTTAAAAAGAGATCAACTCTACCAATGTTGCCAATGTAGAAAAATCAACATCTACTCTATGAAAGAGATGCAAACACAATAACAACCTGATCAAGCATCAAACATATGATATGATGAATTTGTTGTCCGTACTACACACAAGATTGCAAGATATGACAAATATAGTGCACCAATGGATAAATGTACCCAAGAGAACTCATATATAAGCATGAAGTGAGATAAGAGAGAGAGAATGTGTTTGTTCACACAAGTGTACAGCTATATCATAGAATTAATGAACCGTGTACGGTTCACCACGATTCTGAGAACCGTACAGTGAACCATACAGTTCTCTAAAAATTTAACCTGGAACCGTAGTGAACCGTATAGCACATCAACTAGCCATCCATCTGGAAACCAAGTGAGATGCTCTGTATATAATCTCATCATATAGAGCCCGCCACATACGGTTGGGGTCTGACCTCAAAAAAACACAGTGTGATCTCTCTCAGTGATCCGAAATGCCTAGACCCTAGAAATAGACCTATTTGCATGAGGGAATGTCAAAAAACCTGATTATTGACCAAAAAAAGCACACCTACAACTAAACCCTAATTTTCTCTCTCTACAGAGGCTGCTACAGTCTCTCTCTATCCTGCCCTCTTCTCTCTCATCAATCTGAGTAGACCTCTCTCTCAAACCAAAGCGCCCTCTCTCTCAATCTCTACCACAACAATTGTGAAATGAGGGACAAAAAACGAGCATTGAGGGGTTTTGGGGGGAAATAAATTAATTAATTATTTAGATGAACCGTACCACGGTTCAAGGAACCGTGGTACGGTTCCTTCCACTTCTGGGAACCTTGGGTTCTATGAGCTATATATAGCAGATCCATGACTCATTAATAATTTTGGTTTCTCTCCATAACAAAAACCCTAGCATTAATGTGGACTAGATTCAAATGTCTCCGCATTCAAATTGAATCTTCTAAAACTCGTGTACTACACTTTCCCACACTTTCAAAAAGTGTCTATTCAAATGCTTTTAGACTAATATAACTTTGAAAAGTCAAACTCTAAGTCTAATATAAAAATTGGCCTCAATTGCCAAATATACAAATATGACCAAAATAGCAAAACTAGTTAAAATTTCTCACATTATTTTCATCATGTTTATGCATGCAAAATAAACCCAATCAAAAGAATACATATTTTTTGAGATATCCCTAAGGGTTCTAGAGTCTAGACTAATACCTCAAAATCAAGAAAATACCCTATTATGACCAATGGCATCAGGCATCCCTCTAGATATCTGCCCTCACAATTGTCATATAGAACCAATCAGTATCAGATCTTCCCTCTAGAATCTCCTGTGTCCCATACCACAGGTTCTCCCTCCAAGAAGATCCTCAACTTCGTGATCTAATCGTCCAAAAATCCATATGGATAGCCCTACAACAATATAGTGTCAGTGGCATCCTTATCACCATACAAGGCTATCAAACCAATGCTTATGCCAGTTGACCAATACTTCTAGGATTACCATCCCGAATCGATCTCGGTCAACTAATTTGCAATAATTTGAACTTTGCCCTTTATGCAACCTTTCTTACATCAGTGGTTAATTCTCGCTTCCTTATTTAGACAAATGCAAAATTTACTAGTACAATTCGATAAAAACAAGATTTCATTAAATTTTGGTACTATTTTTTATGCATTTATGGGGTCTACAACAATTTCGAAAATGTTGCCTGAAAAATCCAAATCCATGCAGATGTCCATTGGACCACCCAATCATACCCCCCTCCACCTCTTAACTATTGTTATAAAAGAAAGTTTAATCTCTCCCACCCTCTAACTTAACTTTCCGAAAAGTGAGTCCCCCCCGGTTCTCTTTCTCTTGCTCCCCTCGGGCCACATATCTACTGCTTGGGCTTGAGCTGCTGTGTGCAGAAAACAACAAATTGGCCAAGGGAGTGCTCTAAGAGAGAGAGAGAGAGAGAGAGAGAGAGAGAGAGAGAGAGAGAGAGATAAAGCTTCATAAGCTTTATGTCTTACCAAAAGGCATATAAGACTAGTAAATGTACATGTCAAGTATGTAGTAACAGTGGGAGCGTATGAAATGTCTCCGAAACAGTAATGACAACAACATATCTAATTACTCTAAACTGAAACTGAAATACATGCAATGAAATGTGTAGGCACATAGATACAGCTGAATGTCAAGAGTTTAGAGAAAAAGTTCTTGCAACTCAGTTGCCTTTCCTGTAATCTCAGGTTTTTACAAAAACGCCTTTTAATGCTTGGATTAATCAAGGCTTTCTGACAGACTATGTCTACTGCCATTCAGTAGATTTACATAACCTTCAGTTAGTTTTCTTAAAAAACCAGAAATTTCCAAGTTCGTTAGGATGCGCAAAGAAACAATATGTTTCCAACATTCTACTTTGAGTTTCGGTAATCTGGTTGTACCTGATACAACTGGAAAGGGTGATGACTTAGATTTGAACAAGATCTAGTTTGATGAGATGGCAATTAAACAAATCCTTTAGCAACAACAATTGTTAATCAGAAGAACAATTTGCTATAGTAATGCCAACTTTGTAAAAATTATTAATGACCAAACTAGGAGCAAGCTTTCTCATAGGTAGCAGTAGATCTATTTTGGTAGGTGTCTCTTTGCAACTGCGAGACTTTTGGAGACATGGAGCTGTTAACAAAAAAAATTCCATTTTTTTGGGGGACAGAATTCTAGAGTTCCGGAACGCAGAGTTCCAAAACGCTGCGCTCTGGAACGTGGGGGTCCCGGAATGTTTTTCCGATGCTACCTAGAATTTTGCAACACCTCAGGTTTTCCTGCTTTGAAAAAGAATTTTGCAACACCCATTCCAATTTCACCATATACCACATCCATACAAATAAAAACAAGTTTTTCAAATAAAGAAAAAAGTTCAGAAAAAAGAACCAAATTATGGTGAAAAACTAGCAACCTTCCATATCCAATTTGAAACAAAAAAATTTCTTTCCAAAAGATTTGAAAGCACAAAACCTGGATCTGAAAGTACAGTGATTTCAAACTTAAAATGCACGCCCACATTTGCCCAAAAAGCAACCATTATGTCCCAATCCAAGTTGAACCCATCGCTCACGATTCAAAATCAGCTTTGCAAAAAGGACCTGGCAAAATTTTGCCAAAAATTTGTCACCGAATTCAACAAGCTTCAACCAGATTCCAATTTTCAACTCAATAGTGGAAGGAGTGACAACGCACTCCAGCAGCATGCAGATAGGGCCATGATGGCTCTTGGAGCTTGTTGCCCAAAAGAATGCAATACCAAAACTTCATTGTATCTTAAACGTGAGGGGAAAATTTCAAATTACAATGAAATCATTGTAGGAGATGTATGCAGCAGAATATACAATTGAGATATATTCTACTTCCAGCCCCATCTCCCTTCATGTTGAGCTAACACTATCATTTTCTTAATGAATGTACCTCTCTGATAAACTCACTAGGGATGTTCACCATTTGGTTTTGCCTCATCGCTAGATCCAATTGAAGGATCAACTCTAGACTTTTTGGTTGCCACCACTACAAGGATATTCCCTATGGGCTCTGTCACTTGTTGCTGCATTGGCTTTTTTTGCTAGCTTGGTTTTCCATAATAACATGATGGATGCTTAGGCTGATTAATCTTTCTAAGTTGCTATTTGTGTGAACATGTGTTGAATGGGATGAGTAGATTAAGTCTTTAGCTAGAGAGTCCTCTCTGAGTACTGGTTCCCTCAAGCATCGAGGTGTCGATGCAACATTTGGTATTAGAGTGCTTCATGGTCCAATTTAATGTTTTTTGATAGTTCGAATTGGTCGCGGCCATGATTTTTTAGTCTTTTTTTATTTTACTGCTAGACCTTTTGTTCTTACACAAACAAGTTCTAATCTACAACTCTTTGTATACTACCGGATGGTGGATCAATCCAACCCAACCAAGCCTAGATCAAACAGATCTAGCCCCCAAGCTATGGGATGCTTGCCATGTCTCAATAGTGGAAGGAGTGAGAATGCACTCCAACAGGATGTAGCTATCGTCCACTAATCCAAGATCTCTCAAAAGGAAGGCCTATGGGTATTCTTATGCCCTCCAAGGCCCTCCTTAGACTGGGAGTAAACTGAGACACTTCACTGGACATATCACTAGTGTACCTGGGCCACCTCAGCCACTTACCAATAAATCACTGCCAGTTCCATATAAATCCACCATCATTGGTTTTAGGCCTCCAAACCATCATTATAATCTAATACCATGAGGGTCCCACCACCTCAAAACTGTAACTGACTTATAGGACGAAGTAGGCCCTTTGACCCCCTTACGAGATACAAATCTAGGGTCAAGCTTTATGCACGTGACAACTATGACTAGTAACTATTGTCTTCATGGCATGTGCATCCATCTATCTACATGTTTGGGCATTGAAATTTGAGAGTCAAGAGTGGTAGTTTGGTAGCATTGCAAAAACTTGAACACAGATGAATAATGATAGTAGATACTAGTACCATACATAGCCTCTCTCTCTCTCTCTCTCTCTCTCTCTCTCTCTCTCTCTCTCTCTCTCTCTCTCTCTACATACCAGAGTACTCCAAAGACAACTTCATATCACCTCCTTTTTTTCTAGATAGCGAGTACAACTAGGCCCAAATTCAGAGGATGATCAAGATGATGATTTGACTTCCCACAGATCTCAGAGACTATGCACCTCCCTGCACTCTCTTGTAGTTAAACCTCCTCGCCTTATCACGAGGAGAGATCACAAATTTCAATTTTCATGCCTTGATTCCATACTTTTTAGGGTTTAGGCGTGGACCATCATGCAAACATCTGCTAGGGGCGCGATTTAGGCCCACACTGCACTCCTTTATGCCTGCACGGACTCCGACGCTAACGTCAGTCGCCTATTATCCCTCATACAAAAATTATTCTATCCCACGCCCTAATCTCATGTTCTTCTTTGGCACTTGATATAATGTGTGAGCTGGAATCGTTCTGATGTATGCTCTAGTATTTTGAGCTCTATTTGAGCTCGGTAATGTTGTTCAATGCAATGTATTTTTTTTCTACAGAACGTTTGCCAGATTATTTGTTGTTTGTAGGTTTAGGGTCGTGTTGATACGATGCCAGTGCGGGACCGAGGCCTTTGGGCCGAGGTTGAGCTTATCGACGGGGATGTGGGCACACACCATGACTCAGGCATCCGCAGATGGAGATGCTTGCATTGCGGTGGTCACTTCACGGGATCACTCACCAGGGTTAGGGCTCACTTGCTGCGGGTCAGAGGGCCAGATGGGCGGACATTGGGCATATCTGATTGCCCCAGGATTTTTGATGAGGATCTACAGAGGTTGTCTACCATGTAAGGGCCCGATACTGCATCATAGGGTTCTAGAAAGGGACAGGTAGCAGGAGCAGCTACAGGCAGGCATGCAGGAGGGCTCACAGGCAGGCAGGCAGGGCCTACCATGGGTATTGGGCCCAGTACATCACGGGCAGGGCATGGTACAGCTGCAGGGCGTAGTACATCACGGGTTGGGCATGGTACAGGTGCAGTGCCTAGTACATCACGGGCAGAGCATGGTACTGGTGCAGGGCCCAGTACATCCCGGGCAAAGCATGGTACAGCTGCAGGGCCCAGTACACCACAGGCAGAGCATGGTCCAGGTGCAGGGCCTAGTTCAGCACTTTCAGTTCCATCCGCAGTAGCAGTAGGACCATCAGATGAGCATGTTGGTTCAGCAGCAGCGGGTGCTTCTCGACCCTCCTCCTCGGCAGCAGATGCACCACATGCTTCGGCAGATGTTGCCAGAGAGAGTGACACACCCACGGATCAGCCATCCGTTGGGCATGCTAGACCACGAGCACCATATACACAACAGAGAGGGGTTAGGCCCAGGCAGCAGACCCTTGATCGATGCGGCTGGCAGAGAGAGCAGCAGGCCCGTTGCACTCGACTGTGTGGCCAGTTCTTTTACGAGTGCGGCATTGCCTTTGCTGTTGCTGACACTTGGGTGTTCAGGGAATTCTGTGCACAGATGGCGGCCGTGGATGCTACATGGACACCTCCCAGGCGAGAGGGCACTGCGAGGCAGGTTGCTTCGTCAGGAGGAGGAGACCATCACGCAGGAGTTGAGTTCCATTCGCTCAGCTTGGCAGCAGTAAGTAACTTGTCTTTATAATCTCTTTGCATGTGTTTAGAATTTACTGGTGCCGCAATTTTTGCATGTAGCTAATGGGTGTTTTGTGGAAGGTATGGATGCACGATATTGAGTGATGGATGGACCGACATTCGTCGGCGATCCGTCATCAATGTCTTGGTTTCTTGCCCGCTTGGCACAGTATTCGTACGTGGCGTCGATGCCACTCGAGGTGGTGACGCCATCACAGCCGATTTCATATGGGAGGTCATTAGAGATGTTATTGCTGACATCGGGGTTGAGCACGTGGTTCAGGTTGTCACCGACAACGCCTCGAACTGCAAGCAAATGGGCGAGATTATGATGAGGGAGCACCCCAGCATTGTGTGGACACCCTGTGCTGCACATTGCATAGACTTGCTCATCCATGACCTGTGTGCGCTTCCATGGATCAGAGAGGTATAGTTTGTTCTATTTGCTATGCTTTCTTCCTTCGATGTTGCTAACCACATCTCAACTACTGTCTAAACTTTTTTACTAGATGTTTGTGTTGCAGATCACTTCTACGGCCATGCGCTTGGTCACTTTTGTCACCAGGAAGAGGCGTGTGTTGGCCCTGTTCCGCACCTTCTCCACCCTAAACCTAAAGAAGCCCGCACCCACACGCTTTGTGTTTTACTTCTTGGTGCTAGAGCGATTGGTGGTGGTGAAGGACGCATTGCGGCGGATGGTTTCCAGCGTGGCCTTCCGGGACTTTACAAACCTCCCCCATTCGGCATTTTTCCAGTCCACTGTGTACGGCGACGAGTTCTGGAGAGCTGCTGAGGAGATTAGTGGGATCCTTCTACCCATTTACAGAGTGTTGCACCTGGTAGACCGTGAGAGATGCACCCTCGGTCTCATTTACTAGTTCATGGACCGCATCGGCGAGGGGATTCTGTTGTCAGCCTTGGACGAGCACAGGTATGACTCTTCAGTGTCTAATTGGTTGTTTCTCATTCGAGTCTGATGCGTTTCTTTTATGCTATGGTTTAGTGATTGTTGTGATTTGTCTGCTATAGGAGGCGTGAGATCTCACGTATCTGGGAGGCCAGATGGGACTACTTCCACCGACCCATCCACGTCGTAGCCCACATGTTGCACCCCTTGTGGCGCTCTACCCAAGAGAGGGACGATCCGGGGCTGCACCGGGGATGGGTGGAGTACACGGAGCACATATGGCCCGGACCAAGTACATGTGAGAAATCGGTTGGTAGCAATGTTACTGCATCATTGGTAGTGTGTGAATTCAAGGGGTCTTACATGTGCCATGTTTTTCCTTTTGCCAACAGGTCCGATTCTAGCCAACATTGCAAGCCAGCTGCTCGCATTTGAGCGCTTCCAGTTTCCTTTTGATGGAGAGCAGAGTCGGCGGAGGGAGGATCAGCTGAGGCCCGTTACATGGTGGTGCATCCACGGGCGCAACACAGGTGACCTGAGGCGATTGGCTGCGAGAGTCCTTGCACAGGACTGTTCAGCAGGAGCTTGTGAGCGGAATTGGAGCACCTGGGCCTTGTATCACACGCAGAAGAGGAACAGGTTGTCCATCGAGTAGTGTAGGCGGTTGGTGTTTGTGAACACCAACGGCCGTATGTTGAGGCGCACACGAGGAGAGGCTCAGATGCTCGAGGTGAGTCACATCATCACCAATTTTTTCTTGCTATGCTTTGATGAACTGATTTGATTTCAAAATATGCAATGAGTTGCACAATACCTGCCTGACAACAATGTATTTTTTTTGGTTGCAAGTGGACCCTGACACTTGCTTGGTGGATTCGATAGCTGCTGCTCCTCGGGCACCACCCACATAGGAGGAGATGGATGATGAGATCCATAGAGAGCTCTACAGACAGGCACAGGCTGATGCACGGGCTTTACGGCGGCAGAGGAGGACAGAGAGGCAGAGGGAGAGGGCTGAGGAGGGAGATGACGAGGGCTCGGAGGGTGGAGAGATGCTCGGGGCAGACTATCAACTGAATAGGAGTATACACCGACCTATACAAACATGCAACTCCACCAGAGGCCCGAAGTATCCTGCCCTGTAGCATAGGTCGTGGAGTAGAAATCCATTGAAAACCTGAAATGTGCAGAAGAGGGTGTGTGGAAGACTCATATGTCTCTGCAAAAAGTAGAAAATCAGCTAAACACAGATAGGTGTCAAGATCAGCTCCTGTAGAAGAGGTGGAGAGGCCGCCGCAATTCCAAAAACCGAATGTGACGCTAGCAGGGGCTATCGGGCTGCTCCCCGGGCCAGGTGGAGAATAAGTACATATCAGCGAAAGTAAGTGCCAGTGGGCCCTGATGGAGGCAAGTGGTGACTACATCTAGGCTTTTTCCGCAGTGGCACAGGGATAGGAATCTCATCATTGGAGTCATCAGCATGTGCTCGAGTCCGAAAGAAGCTAGTGAGAAGCAACTGCTGCGAGTCTAACCCCAGGTGATTTGGTACAGGCAGATGAAACTGACGGAGAGTAAGCATCTCACGAACAAGAAGTTCCAAGCAACGAGCATCAGAATAGGAGACAAAACTGCGAAGTGTATGCGGGCCATTGCGAGATTTTCCCAAAATCGTGTAGAATCGATTTTTTTTTTTTTTGAAATTTTTTTGTGCAATATGGGTATCAGATGAAAGCTCTGATCGAGGGGAATATGATTGTGTAGTTTGCCAACTGTTTCAGGTGTAGGATGGTCCCTTTACGCTAAAGCTGCATCCCATATAAAAAAAAAGAGAACACATTGGGGCATTCCCAATGAACATAGCAGGAATCTCCCTTTCTCTGATTCTCCCTCTCTCTATCTCTCTCTGATCACGATTCACAACAAACGGAACTAAAACCATGCTGAACAAAAACCTAGCTGAATCATTCTGAACTTTAGCCTTAAATGAAACAATTTTTGACAAAACAACCATACTCTCTCTCTCTCTCTCTCTACAACCATAAATCATAAAAAACCGAAGTTACTGAACTAAAACCACAAAGAACAATACTGAATCACGACAATGCTGTGAATAGGATCATCATAATATATAATATCGGGCCACATGGCACCAAAAAGGGGTACAATGATGTTCCATGAACGTAATGAAAACTATACAACTAAGGCTCGTCAAAGTCATGGTAGGATAAATCATCCGAATCTGTGGACTGCAGGTCCCATGGGTCCACAGATGAATCGGAACTGGAGGGAGCCATATGCCGTGGTGTGGCCTTGGCTTTGCTGCGTGCTCTGGATCCCTGCTGCGTGCCCTGGCTTTGGACCACCCCCCTCCCCCTGCCTCTACCTTTGCCTCTGCCTGTGCCTCTCTTCCCTCCTCTGGCCCCCATCTGGCTGCCCCCAGCCCTGTGTCTACTCTGTCGTGCCTGTGTGTCAGGTGGTTGTGACCCTACGCCCTGGGATGGCCCTACCCACTGTGATGATGCCTGGCCGACGGCTGCCTGTGATGCTCCACCCCTGTCTACAAAAAGGTACTCAGCCCCCCCCTCCCAGAACCTCTAGTTCTCCCCCTAGGCCTACGTGCAGGAATGGCTGGCTCCTCCTCTGTCTCTGCATCAGGGTCCTTGTTTGTTGCAGTGTGCTACTTTGCTCCGCACACTTCAGTGTTTATGGATTTGGGAGGTGAACCTTTTCAGGCCCTTTCTGACGGCGTTGCTAGACTCTCTCTACAGGGTTACATATTGCTTGCAAGGGACTTTAACGCACGCATAGCCGCTCGCCAGACTGAGTTTTATGCTGACACACTCTCTCGTCATCCGTTGGATACCCCTTATGCCCGTTATTCTCGGGACTCATCAGCGACGGTTACGCTTTTTGGGGAACAGCTTCTGAGGTTGGCTCAAGCACACGGTCTTCTTCAATGGTCATCCTCCTCGACATATACTTGCCATCCATTTGGTGGCGGTCACAGCGTAGTGGACTATTTCATTGCATCTCTTGCTTTATTGCCCCGCCTGGCATCCTTCACCATCTCTACCCCGGTCCTCGCTGATCACTCTCTGCTCTACCTCTCCTTCTCCCCAGCGCCAAGTCCACCTTCTCCTCCACCTTCCCTCTTTTTTTGACCCACCCGCTATCGTATACCTCCTCATCAATCCCAGGCCTATGTTGCCCATGTCTCTCGTCTTCTGGACCACTTCCCTTCCTCCTCTGATGTCACTACCCAAGCCTCCTTTTCAACACACGCCCTGACTACTACCGCTCATGTCATTGCACCCCCTCGCTGCTTCTCTTCTCATCGTCGTACCCATAATAAATGGTATGACAACGACTGTTCTTTCTTCCAGAAATATGTCGAGTTCCTCAAATCCTCCAATTCTACATATCCGAAGCACTGTTGGCATCAAGCAAGGTTGTCCACTGTCCCCTCCATTGTTTGCACTTTATATTTGATCTTGAGCACCTCATTCTTGAAGAAGGTGGAGATGGTTGCCCATTGGCTCATTTGCTCATCGCCATTCTGCTTTATGCTGATGACATTGTTCTGCTTTCTCCCTCACTAGAACGGTTGCATTGTCACTTACAGGTCTTACATCGGTTTTGTGTTGCTTGGGGTCTCTCTGTTAACTTAGAAAAGACAAAGATCATGATTTTTACACCAGGTTGCATTTGCGCACATTTCCTCTGGTCTTTCAGCATTGGTCCAGTTCGAGCGTGGTTGTACAATGAATCATATTTTTTATCCCGCTACTAGATGCCAGTTGTTTCACACACGAGTGGTTCCAACAGTGATGTATGCCTCCAAGATCTGGTTGCCAGGACTTTCTCTTCGGGACTGGGCAGGCATTTCCCGCATTCAGGCCACTATCTTGGGTCGCATGATACGTGCCAAGACTACCACCCCTCATGATATCCTATGTGCTGAGTTTGCTACTCCTCCAATCATCCTTGAGGGATTTTTCCACCTTATTCTTTTTCTTCAACGGATGCAGGAGATTCGTGCATCTCACCTGAATAGATACATTGTTGTTGCGGTTACTTCTTCATGTGTCCTAGCTGATTCCCATGCCAAGCTATCCTAGTACCAGCAGGCGTCTGATCTCTTATGACATTTGGGCATCTCTATCATGGATCTTCCTCGTGGTATGCACTCATATATCCGAGGCTATTTATTTCGTCGATATATGCAGCAAACTTGGAGCTCCCTCCCACCTTCCCTCATTCGACTGAGCCACTGTATCTCTCACAGCCCCTATCACACGGCCTACGCTATCGTCTTGGGCAGTGCGCATTTCCTCTCATCAGCTTGCTGTTGAGGCCGGTCGTGCATAGGATATCCCCCGGGAGCATCATACACTTCGCAGTTTTGTCTCCTATCCTGATGCTCGTTTCTTGGGACTTCTTGTTCGTGAGATGCTTACTCTCCGTTAGTCTCATCTGCTTGTACCAGATCACCTGGGGTTAAACTCCCAGCAACTGCTTCTCACTGGCTTCTTTCGGGCTTCCATCAGGGCCCACTGTACGCTCCACTCAACAGACACTTCACACTTACTTTCGCTGATATGTACTTATTCTCCACCTGGCCCAGGTTGTGGGCATTGGTACTTTTTTTGTAGTTCTTCTGTTATACCTAGCCCGGGTTGTGGCCTTATTTCACTTTTGCTTTGTTCGACTTTCATTCGTAGCTAGTTTATAGCATTTTACAGCCATGTCCTCCTATGGATAATGCTCCCACTGTTGCTTGTACATATTTTCTTTTTGGTCTTATGCACCCACGGGTGCCCAAACGACGTTAATAAAGCTTTCTTTCTTTCCATCTCCATCACCATCTCCATCTCCACGCTTCCATCTCTACGCAGCCATCATCTCCTCACTGCTTCCATCTCCATGCAACTCTCACTTCTTTCTAGCTTTCTTTGTGGCTAGATCTACCTTTTTTGTACATGAGACTTTCTTGCATCACTTTTAGCTACTCTAAGCTTGTTTCTCAAGATTTCATTGCTGCTATCCTTTTGCAAAAGATCCTCAACAGTTTGAGCTTTGAAAATTTGATTTCTCTTGATCTAAAATTTTTCGCAGTGTGCAAAATCCGTAGTCCTGTACGTATCCGTACCTACTGCAAGTACAGTTTGACGATGTGTAGTGCTCAGTCTTACCTTTGATCTGAATCAATTTTCGGGTCACTCGGACTTTGTATGAAAAAGTTACGCTCATTTCCATAAAACTGCTTGATTAGGGTTTTGCTTCCTCTCTCATCTATCTCCTGCAAATCATCCTACGGCTTCGTTTCGCCTGCCTCCAAGCTTTGTCTTGCGCACAAAGCGTCCTATAAAGTTTATGTCTACAGGCTCTCGCAAACGTCTTCGTACTTTGGAAATTGCATCTACCATGCCTACTGATTCTGTCAGCGCTCGACCACCACAGGTCACTGCATCATCCTCAACTGCTATGGGAGACACATGCCACACCTACACGTGGCACACCACTCTCGAGAACATTTCCTCACTGAATGAGTACATTTCTAAGCAATTCGCCGCTTTTCTTTCACCAGTTAATGAACTTCGTGCGGATTTGCTTACTAAGACTGCCACTGGTGAAGGTATCACTTGCCTTCCTCATAGTTCCTTTCAATTTGTAAGCCTAGGTAACACCTGGCTTCTCCCAGATCCACTATCTCGAAATGTTTCGAGATGTCTGTCTTTACTTCAGCAATTAGCTGCTCACTCCTGCAAAGTATCAGAGTGTCGTCCATATATACGGCCACTATAATGATCTGCCCATCTGTAACTCTGACATACACATTGGAGTCAGCCAACAGAGACTTGAATCCCAATGATTTCAGGGCTTGATCCTTCTTCTTATACCATTGTTGGGCTGATTGCTTCAGACCGTAGATGCTTCTATGAATTTTGCATACATAGTCAGGAAGTGAATTCGAGACAAATCCTGGGGGTTGATCCATGTAGACCTCTTCGTCTAATTCGCCATGCAAGAAGGCTGTCTTCTCATCCACAATGTGGATCCTGAGGTCATAAGTTGCTGCATATGCGAACAACAGTCGTAGGGACGAATGTTTGACGACAGGAGAGAAGGTTTCAGAATAGTCAATACCGTATCTCTGAGAGAAACCCTTCGCCACCAGTCTTGCCTTGTATTTCGTCACACTCCCGTCTGGTCCATATTTGAGTTTGAAAACCCATTTGCATTTGATAGTCTTGCACTTATGAGGTAATGGCTCCAACGTCCATACCTGGTTCTTCCTCATGGACTCCATCTCTTCGTTCATGGCTTGGATCCATTTGTCCTTTTCTGGACCTTCTATCGCCTCCTCGAATGTCTGTGGTTCGCCACTGAACCCGTAGAAATCTTCTGATGTGAAAGCTGAGCTGCCTGGCACAAATCTTGTTGGCGCTCTTTGTGGTCTTGTCGACCTTCTGGGAGATCCTCCCGAAATAGCTATGCCTTTGCCCTTGTCTGCACTGCTCGGTCCGGAACCATCTTGGTTTATAGGAACTGCGGTGGCAGGCTGCCTCTCGAATCTCTCTTCGTCTAATTCGTCGCTCGAATGGGAGACGACTCGAAAATCTTCGTTTTCGTATTCGTCCTCTGCTCCCTCTGACGTTGGCGGCAGGTCATAGTACTGTCTTTCCAGAACTTCATGGCTAACAGGGTCTTCGTTGGCCATTGTCCTACTCTCGTCGAATTTGACATCCCTCACTGTTTTCACAGTGTTCGTGTCTGGCATGTAGATTCTGTAGTATGACGAATTATTGTCATAACCTACCAGAAACCCTTGCTCGGCTTTCTCATCAAGCTTCTTGTGAAGCTTATCAGGAATATGTGCATATGCTGCACAGCCAAATATTCTGACGTGAGACAGGTTGGGCTTTCTACCCCACCATAGCTCATGTGGTGTCGTGTGAGGAACACCAGATTTACCTGTCCTGTTCTGGATGTATGCGGCTGTAGCTATGCTTCAGCCCACAGTGCCCTTGGATCCTTCGAATAGGCCATCATGCATCTGGCTGCTTCCATTGGGGTCTTGTTCTTTCGTTCAGGAACCATTGTGCTGCAGTGTGTAGGCTGCAGTTCTTCTGTGAATGATGCCACGATCATTGCAGAAGTCAATGAAGCGATTCGAGATATATTCGCCACCTCGATCTGTTCTAATTTGCTTCACCTTGCTGCCTGTGCATCTCTCAACCCAATTCACATATTCTGTGAATTTGTCGAGTGCTTCAGATTTATTCTCAATAAAATACACTTTGGCAAACTTGCTATAATCATCAATGAAGGTTATATAATATTTTGAGCCTCCTACTGAGATCACGTTGAATGGACCGCAGATGTCAGAATGCACCAGCTCCAGAATCTTTGTCGTTCTGTAGGAGTCTTTGACGAATGGTGTACGTGACATCTTGCCTTTCAAACATGCATCACAGGTGGCCGAATTGGTTGCATTCGAGATGTTGACCCCTGTTATTGCTCTATGATGACTTGCCTGGTAGAGTGCCATTGAGTTCATGTGGCAAAGTCTTCTGTGCCACAGAGTGTTGTGAGTCGTCATGAGTCTGATGCACCTGATCTGCAAGTAGGCGTACCTTCAGATGATATAGGTTCCCTTTTCTTCTGCCTTGAGCAATGAGTGTGCTGGTGCTGGCATCAATCACGTTGCATGCTTCGTTAGAAAACGTCACACGCATCCCTACATCTGCTATTCTTGCTACAGAGAGCAAGTCTTGTTGCAGAGTTGGCACGAATAGAACGTCTTCGAGTCGTCTATCTCTGTCGTTGGTGTTGAGCCAGAGTGAACCAATACCGTTCACTTGATGTCTGGATCCATCTTCGAGAACTATGAATCTTGAGGGATCTGCACTTCTGAAATCAGACATGATTTGTCTTGATGTCACGAAGTGCGAGGTGGCTCCCGAATCCAGGATCACCTCGTGCGTGTCAGACGTTGATGCTGCACACACATCTTCACAGATGTAGGCGGTCAAACAATTTTTGTTCGTTCTTTCTTCGCCCATCTTCGAGCTCTCGGGCTCCTTGACATAGGAAGAACTATTATCGTTCTCCTGTCTGTTCTGTGCTGATCTGTTTCTTGGGTTTTGGTGGCAATCCATGGTTGCATGACCCTTCTTATGGCAATGGATACACTCAATCTTGGGATTGAGCCAGCAGGTATCTACTGTATGCCCGTCTCTTCTGCATCTCGTGCAGGTCTTCTTGTCGGCATCTTGTCGTTTCGACCTTCCTTTGGTCTTCCAGTTGCTTTTGCTGGTCCCCTCTGCTTGCTGGTCACGATCCTGCCTCTGATTCGACTCCCTCATAGGCTTGAACTATTTCTTTGATTTTTCTTTGTTGTCGTAGAGTGTCTGGTCAGAACCATCTTTGTGATCAAGATGCTCTCTGGCCTCGACTTCCTCTCGAATCTCAACGATCGCCTTTTCGAGGTTCGTGGTAGGATCTTTCGCAAGCAGGGTTCGTGTCGTCTGGAAAGATCTGGGCAATGCTCTCAACAGATATGTGAGTTGCTTCTCAGCTGATACTGCATTTTCTGCTCCTGAGTTGTGTAGTGATAGAAACGGATCCTTCTTCATTCTCACGAAAGATGTGAGGTCTTTTCCATCCCACTACAAATTCGTCAGCTGATCTTCCAGCATCATAATCTGACTTCTTGATTTCGTCTAAAATCTTGTGAGCAGTGTATCCCGTGTAAGGCTATCTTCAATGGAAGATGATAGCAAGGCTACTGCCTTGTCGTTTTTCTCCCTCCATTCGCGTAGCTCCTTTCCTGTTGTCATAGGCATTTCTTCTGTGCCATCCACCCAGGGGAAGAGTCCTTCGCCCTTGAGTATCAAAGATGTCTTAACTTTCTAGGCTAGAAAGTTAGATCCTGAAGAATTAAGTATAGTGCAAATCTTGTTCTGCATGCTGCTGATTGAAGCCATTGCTTCTTGAAGTCTAATTTTTTTTTTTTTTGTCGTTTGGTTGATTGTCTGAATGCTTGGCCTCCTGGATCTGCTAGCTTCTCGCCTATGTCAGAATATGACAGGGTGGCTCTGATACCACTGAAGAGAATCGAGTCTGCGCTCTGATACCACTGTTGGGAGTCGAGCGGTGCTCCGATACGAATGATGAGTGTCGTGAGAAGAAAAATTTCACGAAGACATTCGCGACTCTCTTTCGAGATTCGGATGGAGTTCAGATGCGTTTGCTGCGCACTGCCAACTGAAACACTCCTACAATCCTCCAGAGGGTAGTCAGGTACTACTGATCTACGTTCATAAAATTAATATAGCATTCGACTTCATTTCAACCAAGGTGCGGAATTCAACAAGAAAAACTCAGAGATATTAAAATAAACAGCATAAGCATTCGACATTCAATATCAAACACAAGCAAAAAATAATCTATATTGATTTTCTCTGATTTCTTCAGGGCACTGCATTCGAATCCACGCAGTGCGTTGGCGTGAGAGAAGCACGGTTCTCTCACGAGTATTAGTCTCGCTTTACTAGCGGACAATCGGATCTTCTGATCCTAGACAGAAATTGTCTTCTCGCACCAGGCGGAGCTTCTGTCTGTTTTCGTCTTGATTGCTTACTAGCGTCAGACTACTTCTTGTTCTTCTTTCTTACATAGTTACACACTGTGTATCCCATTGATATATGTCAAGTGTTATTCAGTAAGTACAGTCTGTCTATGCAAATCTAAGATTAGAGTGATTAACCATCTACAACTAACCAGAGAATTACAAGAGTGGTAGTTTAGCCATGACCTAGGGAGTATCTGCTGATGTTATGCCATCAGGTCAGATCTCTGTACTTCTGGTACTTGCGTGATCTTGGTGGTACTCCTTGGAGCGCGAGGACAAAACGGGTTTCGTTTCCATCGTTGGTTTCGTTTACCTCGTTCGCCTTTGATCTAGGATGTGCACTAGGCTTGGAGACTCTTGCCTTGGAGGTATACAGGGAGAGGAGGTCTCATTAACCATTCATTCTATCCACCTAGGAGAAGGTGAATGGTGAGAGCTTGTGTACAACTAGGATGAGTGCTAGCGTGAGGTGGGAGATGGCTAATGGCTCTAGTAGTGGTATGGGACGCTGTCAGGGTTGGAGGTCGGACCCCGATCTGGACTGGATCCTACGACGGGGTGGATCGTGTGACGTTCGGTTCCTTGTGGGTAACCGGCACCTAGCGGTTTGATGCAAAAAGAGGTTGTAACACTTTGCCATCGAGGACGATGTCATCTGAAGAGAGAAGGGATTTGCTTGAGATTAATAAAGTGACAAATTTTCTAGGTAATTCTGTGTATTTACTTAGGGTTTTATGAGCTTGTGTGCAACTCTCTCTCTCTCTCTCTCTGGAAAATGTTGAAGTCCGCCTTCATGAATGGATGACAAAACTTCAAACACAATTACAATACTCCAAATTCAAATCATGATAAAATATTAGAACTAATAGTCAATGACCCAAATAAGGCATAGCCCAATTCAAGTTTTTTAATGCCTTTTGTTTTTGTCATCAGTTCGACCAAGGTCGATCCATTCAACAATTCAATAGTTCAAACAGGCAGTTTGAGGTTCATAACCATGGTTCATGGAAATATTAGTTCAATTGAGCTGAATTTGTCATTAGAGACTAGGGGCTGAAATAACCCTGATCGCACTTTATAATTGAAGCATGTGGGTGATCGCTGTGTGAATGCTCGAGAAACATATTTAATTTGCATGGCTTGATGAACCCTATAATTGCAAAATCTAGAATCACCCTTTTTCAAGGGAAGCCATTGAAACATATGGTTCTTGGGCAAGGGATGATGAACCTACAGGTCCATCTATGAAGTATCCTAGCATCAATAAGAGACACAATAGACGAAAGCTTGAACGAGACTAGCTATGGAAGCATCAATAATACAAGAAAAGCTAAAGCACCACAAGAAACTAAAGTTAGGAACTCCAAATGCTTGATTGATTAAGAGAGCAGGGCGTGTGCCTCCTTGAGGGTGAATCCTCCCTTGCATAAATAGACACTACTGAGGTGTCATCACCAACTTGGTCTTATCATCTAAGACACATGGCATGCGCACTTGGCCACTTGGACCCAACTGGCACTTACTTAATTTAACCTACAAAGAGGGGTACATATACAATCAAATTGCCCCCATGACAAATGCATAACATAAAACCATGTAAGTGCCTAGAGCCACTAGGGATAAAATAGGCATTATATTTCAATAGTCCGGACACCCCTTGATGCTTTCAAAAACAGGATGGTTGACACCTTGCACCTAGATGAAGCCAATTATTATCGATATGATTGAGAGTCGTGAGCTAGAGAGTTGATGTCCTACTCCATGGAGAGGGAAGGAAGTCCTTATGACCTCAAAGGTCCATTATTTGTAGCACAATATTTCATATCTTCTTTTTTCTTGTATCCTCATTTGTGCAACTAGGAGTTGATCTCCTACTTCATGGAGAGGAAAGGAAGTCCTTACCAACTCAAAAGTTATTGGAAGACAAATGTGCATATCTTGCATCTTGACCCTTTTCGCATTAACTTTTGGCTTCTCTTGGAATTTCAACACACAAGCATATGCATCAAAAATGAAAACTTTGATATAGTACTCGAACTTTGTGACTATTTCCAACAAATACATCCATCAAAACTCTAAGAATATAATCAGTAAGACATGAGGGTCCGGGCCGGACGCAGGCATTCTGCGTCCGCGTCCGACTTCCGGACCCGGACGCGGGGTCCGACGCGTCCATACTTTCTTTTATTTATTTTTTGCTAAATAACACTAAAAAAATCTAAAAAAATTAAAAAGAAAAAAAAGCGGACGCGTCCGGACCCCCGGACGTACCCGTGGCGCGTCCGGGTCCGGACGCGCATTCGGATGCACGATCCACTTCCTTAGTACCAAATGAAGGATGGTTGTAACCTGATTTTCTTCTAGAGCTTCCTATGTAAATTGTTGAGTAACTAGTACTACATTTCATATGGTTTTCTAATTATAAAGAAATGCGGATGCTTTTCAAATCAGATATGTAGTTCAAAACTTGTTGGTCCATTAAAACTATTCCACAAAGTGATTCAAAAGATTGTTCACACCATTTGTTGACCTTATCTTTCCTTATAACTAGAGATACGCTTTAAAGCAGGAGCTGTCATGACTCCGATACAAGCAAGACCAAGACTCGCATAAAGCACAAAATTGTGAAATTCATGAGTTCAGAGCTCTGCCAAGTAAGTAAGACATAGCCATGGGCGTAGTCGTATTCATCTTTTTGCACTTTTTTTTTTATCTAGTCTTTAAGATTTTTAAAGAACGAAAAATGGGTGTCAGCAGACCACGAAAGACACTCTTCCTAGAATGAGATACCACTACAAACCCAAAAAGACAACAAATCCATCAATCAACCCAATCAGCATAATGGGCGTCTTGTATTTGCTGTAAATCAAGCAAAATAAAGTCAAAATCAAGAGGAAAATGGAAAGGTGATAACTGATCACAAACATTAAAACTTGATTGCAACTTAACTAAGAATGAAGAACCACTACGAAACGAAAATGCTCATTGTACCTGAAGAAGAGTCACTCAAAAAACGCATATGGGTCAAGGCCAGCATAGAGCAGAGACTTGACTGGCACCGTTACTCTTGGATAGTTCAATGCGGCCAATTTCTGGTGCACCTCCTCGCCTTCTTCCTTCCCGAGCATGCCAAAGTGAGCCATGCATTAGTTAAAATGCATAAGTCAAAGTCACTTAAGGATTAGCTTGATATGCCACTCTTTTTCAAGTGCTCATTGACAAATTTATTTGCTTTTTTTTATCTTTATTTTTTGTGAGGCTTACATTTGAAGATGCATATATCATACTATGTATTGCATGTAGCTCTCGTTGTGAGATTTTTGTTCAAGAGTACACATGAAACTTAGTAATTTCCACAAGCTTAGCATAGAGACAAGTACTACAAATTTCCTAGTTGACATCGGTAAGGCAATAGTAAGTTTTATGATACAAATGATTTCTTCCCATATATCAAGTGAAAAACCTCGATTCATGAGGTATTACATAGTCTTGTTGCTGGAAAATCTAACAACATTATGTAATGTGATTTTAGTGGTTAAAGTTGGGCTACAATAAAAAATGCTTTTCAGTCACTTTTTCCTATGTCTATTTGTTGAAACACAATTTTCTTTTTTGCATATTTACTTGGTCTTCCAATTTAGATTAATGGCATGTGAAAATCAAATCTCTCATATGTGTCTCATGGGCATTATACCTATAACTGGATCTAGCAATGAATGTTGATGTCAAGTTCTGGATTGTGTGGCACAACTATGACATACTACAAACAAGGTGCAAGATGTTTCAAATGTCATGTTCCTTATCATCCACTTCATTTTGTGCCTCTAAAAAAGAAAGCCATTTTAATGAAAGCTCAATCCTAGAAATTGACATCAAAGCATAAAAAATATGTATCAAGTAAATTGTTCTTAGAATTCCTAGTGTTCCTTCTGAGCTCATTGTCATCAAACTTGCTTGAGGATTAGCTTAATATATGCCTATTCCACAAGTGTTCACTCACACTATGGTCGTATCTCTTATCTTTATTCGTCTAAAGTACACATTTGAAGATACAAATATTAAATTATGTAATGCATTCAACTCTCAATATGAGATTTTTCTTTGTAATAACCATAAAATTATACATGGAACTTAGTGATTTTCACATGTTCAACATAGATGTATTGAAAAAATTGAAGTTAGCACTAGTAACTTTTTGATACAAATGTCTTTTTCCGATGTATCAGGTGGAAAGACCTTATTCATGAAATATTACATAATCATGTTGGTGGAAAATCCAATAGCATTGTATAATGTGATTTTCACACTTGGACTATAAAAGAAAATGCTTTTGAATCATTCCCTTTTTTTTTTAAAAAACACAGTTTTTGTTGTTGTTTACATATATTTTATTGGTGTTTGAACATAGATCAATGCAATGAAAAAATTAAGTGTTTGACATGTGTTTCACGAGCTTTGTGCCTATAAATGGATCTACCAATGAATGTTCATGTCAAGGTTTGGTCTAGCCTCTACAATTGTGGCATACTACAAGCAATGCACAAGATTTGCCAAATGATATGTCCCTTATCTGCCACTTCATTCTATGCTTGAAAAAACCAAGCGATTTTTTTGAAATCTTAATCTTTTGACTAAAGAGCTTCTAACATCAAAGTAAAATATACATATTAGGTATAATGTTATTAGAATTTATAACGGTCCTTTTGAGCTCATTGTCATTAAAATCACTTGAGGATTAGCTTGATATGCGACTATTTCACAAGTTTTCACTTGCTCTATGCTCATTTTTCTTATCTTTATTCTTCTTTGAAGGTTAAATTTGAAGATGCATATATTAGAATATGTGATGCATTCAACTCTTGTTGTGAGACTTTGGTTTGCAATACACATGAAATTATATATGAATCTCAATAATCGGTATAAAGGAAAGCTAGCATTGACAATCACATCATAATTATTAATACGAATTAATTTCGAGCTTTCTGAAACCTTCCATTTCTTCAAAGAGCATGTTGAGTTGTAGACAAACAAACAAATCAGAGCTCTTAGATCCAACAATGGTGGTGAGTATATATCCAATGCGTTAAGAAGTATTTTTTAACACATGGTATCAAACATCAATATGTTTGTTATTTTTTCCAATCGAATGGCCTAGCTGAAAGGAATAATAGATTCTTAGTCAAATCTGCCAAATGCATGATCACTCATGTTTCGTTGCCTAAATCATTGGCAACATGCTGTTTCGATGACAACATATGTGTAGAATTGATGTATTACTAAAGGTCTATCAAACAACAAGATTTCTTATGAAGTTTGGACATGATCCAAACCTTCATTAAAGCGTCTAAGAGTTTTTGAATGCACTGCATATGCTCATGTTTCAAAGGACACCAACAAGAAACTAGATGAGCATTATGTTGAAACAATTTTAGTCAATTATTCTTCTTCCAATTGTATGTATTGACTGTGTAACATGTAAAATTTTTACTAGCAAGAATGTGACTTTTCTTGAAGATCACTTTTTTTTATCTGAAGAGCAAGAACCATGTCCAATCTATTAACTCTGCCCTGAAAGTTGATGAATATCGCAATATCGTTTTGATTCCTTCAAGTAGTCAAACTATACAATCAGATTCAAAAGAAGATCAAGAAGCTGCAACTCAAGAGCAACTGATATAAAATCGAATTTTGCAGCCAGTAGCACCTCTTAGAAGATGGACAAGGATTCAAACTCAGTCTATTGGATTCATTGATGAGTATGCTCATTATTTTTCATAGGATCCTACCATAGTCAAAGAAGCATTATCACATGCCAATTCAGATCTCTGGAAGAAGGCTATGGACAAGGAGATGGAGTTATCAAAGAGGACATCTATATTGTTACATCCATGTCCAGTATGTGGAATTCGGAATAATTCCTGACATGGATAGTTGGTCACTCCAGTGTATGTGGTTATTAGTTATGCCTCGTCATTCTGGGCTTGGCCAGTAAAGTAATCAATAATCAAATGAGAGACTAGACCTATAATTGGACATAGGAGCACTTTGCATGGTGTATGACTGATATAATGCAAGAATAGGAAATCAATAGCTTAATATAGGTTGCATGGGGATCCTAAGGGGAATATTCTCTCCTCTTGGAGAGAATACATACCATGGTAACTCGCCCATCTCCCTATTGAAATTTCATATTCTTGAGCCAGGTTTTCTCTCCTCTCTTACATTCATTCACCATGGCATGGGGGTGAAGTGGTTAGGGTATTGACTAGTTGGTTGGGTGGTTTTGCTCCACATGTGTCCTTTTGGTTGTTTGCAACAGGATCTAGTCTAATTTATATAAGGCGATCTTTACATATATGATCTAGCCAAAAGGCTATGTCCTCAATGGTAAAGAAGACCAAGTTTGTAAACTCCATAGAGCGTTCCATGGTTTGAAGCAATCTTTGAGAGCCTAGTTTCATCGAATCAATCCCTTCGTTATCAAACAAGGATTTGAGCCAAGCTCTGTAGCCTGCAACGTATACTTCAAGGCCATTCGACAATCCTTTATCATCATTACACTATATGTAGATGATATGTTGTTGTTCAACAACAATATCGAATTGGTAAAGGATACCAAAAGGATGCTTTCTCAAGAATTCGAAATGACAGACTTAGGAGAGCTCATTTTTGTCTCGGGATTCAAATTCACAAAGACAGAAGCAAGAAGCTACTCTATATTACTCAACAGACATACATCTTCAATTTTCTATGTCAAATAGATGGGATTGGCAAGCCTCTTCTTAAATTATTTGGTCAAACTAGCAAGATATGGATCAAACCAAAAGTGTCCACACAGGTCTAGGTGCCCTACCTAACCCTCTTCAAAAGCTTATAACTACTGATTAACTCAACCAAATGGTATGAAACAAATTTTTATAAAAACTAGACAATTCTAGCTTTCAAACAAGCTATTATGCATGGATTTTGGACCAAACATGAGAGAGAACTAAAGGACTGAAATTTAATGTTCCTCACATGTGTTTGAGCAGAAAATTCCATACAGTACTTGTTCAGACCCAATCAATGTGATATTGATCTCTTTTAATTCAACAATCAACAAGATAGCCAGAAAGATTCAATCAACACTCTCTAGATCTAGATTTTCATGAAAATTTTGAGACTATGGATGATAGATGCATCAAAAGCTTAGGTAGGCTCTGATACCAAGTGAAAATTCACACGTGTGGGAATGCCCTAATGTTTGAAATTAATCTCTTAAGCAAAGCTTTTGCACTTTAGATCAACTATTGATTGAAAACCAAGTTCAATGTCAAATTCTAAGGCAAAGAGGCAAATCTACATGCACACATTCATAAATAGAAGTGTTTCACATGTGTGGAAGCTCATCATGAAAAAACTTAAGGAAAATTAAGCTCCTCTCCTCGGGTAGAGAGAGAATAGACCAATTTTGCCCTCGAGTAGAGAGAGAAGGAAATGCTCACAATTGACTCAAAACTCACATTGGATTGTTGTAAAGATTAGTAAAATTATATCTTCCTATCTTGAGTTTTGGGGCCATGCCTATCTTATTTCCATTGTATATTTTATTGTACATAAAGGTACGTGAATTGAGCACATAACCTTCTAGAATAGGTTGAGTTTGAATTAGGTAGATTCAATCTTGATGTCATGCAAAAGTTTAGATTACATGCAAAGTCATTCAGTGTGCATGCAAGCAACATGCAATCTGTGCATGCAACATGCAAAGTAGTTTTCATGATCTGCACATGTCTAGGCAATTTTGAGAGGTGACATGTAGTACATGCGATATCCATGCATGCAGTTTTACATGTGGATCCATGTTAGTTGAGTTAACTAAGTTAAGTGGACTTTCCATGAAACTCCACTGTAGGAATTCGAGTCTCTTTGATGTAGGAAAACTTTGGCATGTTTGGCCATTATTGTGAATATTGAGATTTTGGTGTTTTGGGCTCATTCTCTCTCTACCCGAGTTTTATGTGTTGATTTTCTCTCTCTACCCAAGAGCAGGCTGTTTTTCCCATGTTAGAAATCAATGATAAAATTCATTGTTACTGTTTATGATGTACATTAATGTGAACAGCTGTCATTAGTCGTAGGCTAGTCTATTAGTCTACTCGTAGTTTTCTCTCTCTATCAAGGTTCAGGATTTATTTGTACATTTTACATTCTGTATCAATTAGAGTGATAGGGTGATTGTGCGTGTTCTTCTTCTATGAATTGCGACACTGTGTTCTTACACAAGTTATGGTGACAAGCGAAAATGTGACACTATTTTACTGAATGACGAAAGTGCCCTAAAATCTAAGGCACCCTGTAAATCTTATCCTAAGGCCATTCGTAAGAGTGACGCACTTTTGCATCATCACCAACGTTCACCTGACGTCGCACCCTTTCCACGCTTACCCTATGCAGTTGTGCTAACAGATTGGACAACGATTGTAGCCACCCACGATCTCCTACAGACAACATATCCACTCTATACTTTCACATCTGCACACCTGTAATATTATGTATATATATTGGATATCATTCATGTATTCAGATGTATAGAGGGGAGATGAACAATGTATGAAGAGATAAGGAGAGACTAGGAGAAGAGGTTTTGATTCCTCATTATAGATAGAAATAAGCTTTGTAGGGTACGCGGTTCCTTTCGCTACTATCTTGTGCTCTACCACATTATTGACTTGTATACTTGATATACTTAATCTGATACAGTTCATTCTGCGTTCAGATCTGTGTCAATATTGCTATGCTTATTCTTCATTCTGTCTGATCTTTCTAGTTGCTCTTTTCGGTAATAGACGATCAACTTTTAGTCTTGTCTTTCACGAATAATTCGTGACAGATAATTTGTCTTGTAATTTATAACAAATTATTCATCTAGCACTTCATCCATTAAATGTTTGGCTACGTAATCTAGAATGACTGTGATTTTTATCACGAAAGTCTTGTTCATTCTGATAGACGTAGTCATGCTTAGGGAGAGAGTCAAATAATTCATTCCGCTGCGCACGAACATTTTCTGTTCAAGTTTGTTTCTCGTTCGTTTCTTGTTCGAGTTCGTTTCTCGTTCGTGTTCGTCATTTATTCTTCCTCCCTCTCTCTCCCAACATGGTATCAGAGCAAGTGTTCTGGTCTTGAACGAGCAAGTGGGGGTTTCCTTCGCCTTGTGCTCGCTTGAGTGGAGGTGTTGGAGGATGCAAGCACTACAAGAAAAAGTGGCAAATTGCGGAAAAAAAATTTCTGCAATTTTTTTTGGTTGAAATTATGGAAAGCCAAAAAATTGTGAAAAAAATTCCGCAATTTATACCGTTATGGTAGAAATTGTAGAAAATCGTCCGCAATTTCTACCATCATGGCAGAAATTGCGGAAAAAATTGCAAAAAACTTTTGTAATTTTTGTCGTCATCACAGACTTTGCAAAAAAAAATGTGGAAAAGATTTTTCACAATTTTTTGGTCATGGCCAAAATTGCGAAAAATGTTTTCGCGGAAGAAATTGTAGAAAACATTCAATAAATTTTTTTGCAATTTCTCCCGTCGTGGTAAAAATTGCAGACAAAATTGTAAAAACAATTTTTTGCAATTTTTAGGCCATGGTAGAAATTGCGAAAAATGTTTTAGCAGCAGAAATTGCAAAAAAAATTGTCTTTCGCAATTTTTTTCATCGTGGTAGAAATTGTAGACAAAACTGCAGATTTTTTTTTTTTGCAATTTTTAGGCCATGGCAGAAATTGCGAAAAACTTTCTGCGGCTGAAATTGTAGAAAAGATTGCAAAAAAAATTTCGCAATTTCTCATGTCGTGGTAGGAATCGCAAACAAAACTGCAGGAAAAATTTTTGTAATTTTTAGACATGGCATAAATTGCGGAAATTATTGCAAATTGTGGAGAAAATTGCGAAAAATTGCGAAAAAAATTGCAAAAAATTGTGGACAAAATTGCGAAAAACTTCCGCAATTTTTGCCATCACGGCAAGAATTGCAGAAAAAAAATTTTGTAATTTTTTGACTAGCGTCGGCCATATCGTCGATTACCAAACTTGGTAGATGCTATGGTCGACGCTAGCAGCGTCAACCATAGCGTCTACTAAGCAGCATCGACTATAACATCTACTAAGTTCTGGTAATCGACGCTATGGTCGACGCTGCTAGCGTCGACCATATAGTCAATTACCAGAAGCCGAATTGCTTGGCGCGTCACGGTTTCTTTTCATTTCGATTTTCGATGTTTGAACGTGAAGAGGAGGATATTTTTGCGCCTAGCGATGGTGCTGCTCTCTATGGCTCTTCTAGTGATGCTTGATCTTTCTTATGCTTTTATGAACAACCAAGCTCTCTACCTTTTCACCATAGCCAGGGCTTGGAGAAAAAGTGGAGCATTGGACAAAAAGGTGAACACCATAGCCAACATTCAAAAGTTTACTTGTTTTTCTTTGATACATTTGTGTTTATTGTTGTTTATGTCCTTTTGTCACAGCCAAAGCTCTTTACCTTATTACCATAGCCAAGGCTTGAGCAAAAAGTTAAGCATTGGACACAAAGGTAAGCACCATAGCCACCATTCAAACATTTACTTGTTTTGCTTTGTTACATTTGTGTTTATTGTTGTTTATGTTCTTTTCTCTCTCTCATTGACACTCTTTTGTTTTTTTTTTCATCAGAGTTAAAGCTTTTCAAAAGCTTTCAAAAGTTTGAGGTAAAGCTATTTAAAAGCTTGTAAACCTTTTCAAAGAGAGCATTAGAAAGCTTCTCAAAAGGAGTAAAGCTATTTAAAAGGGTGTAAAGCTTGGAGTAGGGCTTGGAGTATAGTAAGTTTTTTGAAAACCTTGATGACTCTTTATCCTTTTATTTCTTTCATTGACACACTTTTGTTTCTCTTTCATTAGAGTTAAAGTAGTTTGAGTAAAGCTTGCTCTCTCCCTCTTTGTCTCTGTCTGTCTCTCTCTCTCATTGACATTTTTTTTTCTCACTTTTATCATAGTATCCTCAGTTTGGAGTAAAGTTTCTTGGGGTAAAGCTTTTGAAACAAAGTTTTTGGAGACAAGGTGAGCATTTTTTATTGTGAATGTTGTTTTTCTTGTTTTGTTGAAATATTGTTGTTTTGTTTTATTAAAATCTTGTTGCTTTGTTTGTGGGTATTTTCTTTCAATTGAAACTTTCTAAAATAATGTGAAGAGCATATGCTACAGCTTGATAAAGATAAACGTTTTAAAATCATGAAAACAAGTAAGATAGTTAAAAAGGGCTTTAGTGTTTAGAGTTTAGATTACAGGATTTATAGAAAGGGTATACATGAGGACATGATATAAGAGATTTAGGGTAAAAGATTTAAATTAAAGATTTAGAAACAATGGATCAGAGGTAAGGATTATCAGAGAGAAATTGAATAAAAAGAGAATAAAGTTGCGGTTACAGTTAATTTTATGTTTTATGTTCATCATTATTATCTTAATCGTAGTTCATTTTTTATATGCAGATGTCTGACCCTCCATCTCTTGGGTTCTCCGTCTCATGAAGAGTGTATGAACTGGTTAAGTAGTGCATCTACTAGGCAGAGAGAACAAATGGATGTTGTTCTCCAGCAGTATAGGTCCATGTTAAACTCTCCAGCGGCCTCACAATAGGATAGTCCTCAGAGGTCCTCCACTAGTGCACATTCACATGTACCATCACAGAGGCCCTCACCCATACTATCATAGAGGCCCTCACCACATAGGTCCACTCCTCAGACCTCCACACCTCGCGTTGCTAGGTCAGCACCACGTAAGAGTCATTTAGGTGGTTGTTTTCTTGCTTGTGGAGGTGACGATGATTTTGAGGACCCTAGATATAGAGATGACTCACCCGTGAGTGACGCACCACCACCTGATTACAACGTCCCACTTGCTAGAGCCGATTCGATATTATACTATGACATTGATACGTCAGGGGCTATAGTTGAGGATGTTAAGGGGAAGGAGGATAATTTTTTTCGTATGTCATGTAGCGTGCAACTATAGAGAAGGATCCGACGCCACGATAGTCATGTTTAGCTTAGCCGTTATCTGAGGTAAAGAACTTGCTATCGAGGTTTAGGGTTTAGGGTTGGTGATATTTTTTGCAATTTTAGCCAACAAATTACAAGTATTTATTCATAATTTTTTTGCCAAAAATTGCGAAAACAATTGCGAAAATTCATTTCCGCAATTTTTTTCAAAAGAGTGTATAAAAATTGTGGAAAATAAATTCGTAATTTATATTCTATTGCGAATTTATTTTCCACAATTTTTTGACACTATTTTGAAAAAAAATTACGAAAATGAATTTTCGCAAGTTTTGCACAAAAAATTGTGAAAAAATATCTGCAATTTTTGCCACAACAATTGTGGAAATGAATTTCCAGAATTTTTTTGACAATTTTTGCCAAAAAAATCTGGCAAAAAATATCAGCCAAACAAATTGTGGAAACGGATTCCGCAATTATTATGCCAAAAAATTGCAGGTGGGTTTTCACAATTTTTTTTATTGTTAATTTAGCCATAAAAACTACGAAAAATTAGCCAAAAAAATTGTGGGACCGATATTGCGGATTTGTCAAAAAAAATTGCGAAATCTGTTTCCGCAATTTTTTTGGCAAAAAATGACAAAAATTGCGGAAATTTCCGCAATTTTTACCATTTTTTTCCGCAATTTTTGCCACATTTTCTTGTAGTGAAGCTACGCACAAAGCGGCTGCGTCCAAAAAGGAACAAAAAAGGAGTGCATTCGTTCCATAAACAAATGGAGACTATAATAGAACCCACATATAAGCTCATTGTAGACAATGTATCCTTGTCCCCTGGTACCAGCCCTTTTGGGGTCAAAGGGGAATGATGGTGGGTGGCTAGGCGGTGGGGATGGGATCCCGCACGCGGCTCGCAAGTGCGCACGATGCACCACATCGTCTACTGAACCGCTCTCCGCTGCCGACAAACTCTGAGTTGGTATCAGAGCTATCTTTATAACTTGATTGGTCTCCATAGTACAAGACTCTACTAGCCGATAGAGTTATTTTATTTTCTTGTTCTGTATTTGTTAGTATCGGATTTTCATACTTAAGTCACTGATAGTTTCTCCCATCACTTAGACTAATTCTTCCACATGGATGAAGTGCGAGATATAGCTTCTAAGTTACATCTCAGGAAGAAATTCTACTCCCTCAAGATGACGAATAGTGATTCTCTACAGAATCACATTAATCAATTCAAGAACCTACTAAGACAAATGGCCACTGTCGGATCTGTCATAGACGATCAAGACGCAGTGATGCAACTGCTTACAAGCTTGCCAAGTTCTTATGACAGCTGGGTGATGATCATCACGACTCATCTAGAATTAACTCTTTTGAGAGTCATCACTATGTTGTTGCAAGAAGACACGCGAAGGAACAAAGCCTCAAGTTCCTCAACTGATTCTCACGCCTTATACAACAACAAGAGCACGACAAAGCAGAAGAAGAGGAAAGGCTCGAAAGAATCAAAGCCAGACCAAAAACCAGCTCAGCACAAGGAACAGTTGAATCCGTAGACAAAGAAGAAGTTGTTTTGCAGATACTACAAATGAAACAACCACAAAATACAAGACTGTCGAATACTTCAAGCGAAGAACAACAGCAAGAGACAGTCAAATCAAGTGGAAAATACAGCTACAGAAGCTCCACAGCCCATTCAAGAAGCGGATCATGATGTCTTCATGACCAACCATCAAGGATCATCTGGCGACAGTTCTTGGTTCCTGGATTCTGGAGCCACTTAGCACATGACTAGTCTGATTGGCTGTTTCAAATCCTATACATCTTACAGTATCCAAAAATTTGTTCACCTTGGCGACAATAGCACGCAAGCTATTAAAGGTGAAGGCACTATAAGATTATGCTTTGCAAACGATCAATCTAAGCTACTCTCTAAAGTCCTATACGTACCTAAGTTATCTACAAATCTACTCTCTGTAAGCAAAATCACAGATCTAGGACACAAAGTAGAATTCGAATGTGATCAATGTAAAGTAGTTGATAGGACAGACAAGATCCTAGCACTCGAAAAGAGACATGGATACTTGTATAAATTAAGTCATTGTTTTTATGCCTCTAGTCAGGCTCTCACTACTTCAATTCATTCAAATAAAGGTTTACTTTGGCATTATAGACTTGGTCATTTAAATTATATTGTTGTACAACAAATGTCTAGACAATCTATTGTTCTTGATCTTGACGATCCTCGCAAAAAAGACGAGCTACTTGTCTGTCAAGATTGTCTAGTTGGTAAACAGACTAGGAAGCCATTTAAGTCAAGCCATCAGCATGTTGCTAGAGGATTGCTAGATGTTGTACATTCAGATATTTGTGGCCCAATGAAAAATCCTTCACTGAAGGATGCCAAGTATTTTATAACCTTTATTGATGAATTCTCAAGAAGAACTATGGTGTATTTCATAAAGAAGAAATCAGAAGCATTCAACTGCTTCAGAATCTTCAAGGAGCGTGCTAAAAAGGAGACGGGAAGGACGATCAAGGCCCTAAGGTCAGACAACGGTGGAGAATATATCTCTGTCGAGTTCAAGGAGTACTGCCAAAGCCAAGGCATTGAGCAGCAATTCATCACTCCTTACAGTCCTCAGTCTAATGGCTTAGTTGAGAGGAAGAACCGTACTCTGGTCGAATCTGCTAAGTGTATGCTAGCACATGCATCGTTGCCCAAGAGATTCTGGGCTGAAGTTGTCTCCACTACAGCTTACATCCAGAATAGATGTTCGACCAAGGCTCTCTCAGACAAGACACCTCACAAGGTGTGGACAGGCTCTAAGCATTCTTGGAAGAACCTAAGAGTGTTCGGGTGCATTGCCTACGTGCAGATCCCAAAGGACACAAGGAAGAAATTGGACTTCCAAGGTCTCAAGACAGTCTTGATCGGATATACATCGTATGATAACATTACAAGCTGTACGATCCTGATACCCAGCAAATCTTGTATAGCCAAGATACAGTCTTTATCGAGGATCAGTTCATCGACCTTAAAGACAAGGATATTGCTCAAGAAGAACCTTCATCACCTGCCATTGACACGACAATCAGAACTTCTGGCTCAGGCATGTCTATTGTCAACCCACTTCGAGACAACGAATCAGACGAAGATGTTGCTGCTACCCAGCAACATATCCCAGGAGCGGTTCATTAGTCGAATCCTCCCAGAAGATCAAGCCAAGTGTGCACACATCCCACAAGGTATACTCCTGAGTCTGCTTGTCTTTTAATGCAGGAATCAATGACAGTCAAAGAGGCACTTAGCCAACCAGACTTTGATCTCTGGAGAGAAGCTATGGACAGAGAGTATTCCTCTCTGATCAAGAATCAAACATGGTCATTAGTCGAAGCTCCTATTGGTTGCAATATTATTGATTGAAAATGGATTTTTAAGATCAAATATAAAGCCAATAGAACGATTGATTGAAAGAAGGCCAGACTGGTAGCACGAGGATTCACCCAGATCCCGAATGTCGACTATAGTGAGACTTTTAGTCCAGTCGCCAAACATTCGACGATCCGAATGCTCCTGTCTTATGCTGCAACTGTCGACTTGAAGTACATCAACTTGTTGTACAAACAACCTATCTGAATGGAGTTATACAAGAAGATATCTACATGATCCAGACTGAAGGATACGTTCTAGAAGGTATGAAGAATCATGTCTATAAAATTCACAAAGCACTGTATGGACAGTTTGTCAGAGCTTGGTTTTAGAGGATCAACACATTCCTCATTGATCAAGGATTTAAATCAAGCACTGCTGATTGCAACTTTTATTCAAAGTCGATGCAACAATCCTTCATTATCATCACCTTGTATGTTGATGATATGTTGCTCTTCAGCAACAATGCCAATATGGTCAAGGATTCGAAACAAATGTTGTTCTCAGAATTCAACATGACTGATCTGGATGAAGCTCACTTCTGTCTTGGAACTCAAATCCACAGAGACAGAACAAATCAACTGATTTACATCACTCAACAAAGGTATCTTCATAATGTTCTTAACATATACAATTTAATAAATTGTAAATTAACTCACTCACCAATGGATCCAGGCCTACATCTATCAAATGACCAATGTCCCCAGACCAAGCAGGAAGAGGAACTGATGAGAGATTATCTGTATCAATCGATACTTGGATCTCTCATGTATGCAATGGTCTTGTTACATACCCATAAGGGTACACAACAGGAAACTTGAGGTGACAGTATGGGACGGAACGCTGATCTGGAGCTATAGGTCTTTTGGGTGCCACCTGTCAATGTCTCATTGGCACGCGGTGACTCGTTGTTATGGATCCACGTCAGTGTGCACAATTGTCGCCTGTCGTTAGTCATGCGTGACTCCTATGGAGGGAGATGACCCACCTAGACTATGTATATAGAGGTGGATCTCCATGAGCTGGGTATTCATTCTCTCCTAGAGGAGAGAATGAAGAGCTCTTCCACTGGTGGTCAGGTCAGGATGAGTATCTAGGCCTCAGAATATAGGTAGGTGAGGGTCGAGGGTAAGGCATGGTGGTATGGGACACCATGGCTTACATGAGATCCAAGCTTGCTTGATGGTGGTCTGTAGCTCCAGTGCATGGGGGTGAGGTGGTAGTACCTCTATGGTTGGGTGGTAATATAGCATTCGTCACTTGTTTGTACTTTAGCAATGACCGGCATGACGATGAGGATTCTAACAATTGGTATCAGAGCCACCGATCATTGTGAATAAGGTGCAATCACTCTAACTTATGTTATTGGTTGGTTTGAAATTCTAGTTGATGTTTTTAAAGACTTAGTTGATTTCGTTGAATCGATTTGAACAACTTTGCTTTTTGGTTCGTCTCAATCTGAGGTCGTTTTGATTGAAAATGAACCACCTTTGCTAGCTACGGTGGTAGTAGTCGGTTTCTTTTGAATGTTTTACGGTTTTTAAAACTTCAAAAACCGATTTCATTTTTGGCCTTATTTTGAGCTTTGGAAGTCGAAATTTTTTTTTGCTTACAAAGTTTTTCTTTGTTACAAAAATAATTTTCCAAAAAAAAAAAAAAAAAATTCCTCGAGCACCCGCGCGTCCGCGTAGATCTGCACGCCTGCCTGCTGATTTCAGTTCCGTACAATTTTAGAAATTTTTGTGCCTTTTTCTAGGCAGCCGCTATAGTTTGCGGGACTCCCACACATCTGCTTACTGGAGGAGCTTTCTTTATGTATAATAATTACTCTTCTCAGAATCCTTAAGTATTGGTTGTAAAAGATTTTGTGTACCTTAGAAGTACAATACACCTGGATATGTTGAGGAAGTTTGCAACGGCAAAAAAAAGCTTTGCTTTTCTCACCGTAGGTTGCAAAGCCTTGTTTAGTCAACGTAAACTTTGAACTTGATCGCAACCTGTTTGTACTTATAATGTACATAGTAAACTTTTTATTGTTTAACTTCTAACCTAAACAAAAATTATTCTAGTTTACAAAGTTTTTATATTAAGTTATAAAACTTAGTCTCAAAGTTCAAATAAAAGTTTTTGTAAATTTTGAATTTGCTTCAACAAAATTTTGAAGAAAAGGGAGGAGAAATAAAACAAAAGTACACAATTGTACTTGCAAGCTGTACCTGCTACAGGTACAGACCTGTGTACTCTTTTTCTTGTTTTTCTTAGCCTCTTTCTTGGGCTTAATCCTCCTCTTTGTAATCTTCCACCTACACACCAAGAAAAATTGGTAAATCCTTCATCCTTTTCTCTTTTGGAGAGGAAAATTGATGTTTTTTCCTCTACCTCCTCCTCATGAACGTACAATTGTACCTGCACTTTCTCCTTTGCCTAAGGACAAGTCTTAGAGGAGATTTAGGTATATCTTTAGGCCATAAGGCCATGAGGTCAAGGCGGTGATCCAAAAGTTGGGTGGGGACGTGACCCAAGTGAACCTTGGGTGAGGTGGCGTAAAGAGGGGGGTGGCCATGTGAGTTGAGGGTAGGTGGACCCCATAAGGGGATGCCACTTGTTTTAGGTGCCCATGTGCTTGCTAGGTGGCGACCATAAGGCCCACCACCCGACAAGGCTTTTTTAAGAAGGAAAAGAAGTGGGATGGGGGGTATAGGCCCCATTTCCATCATTGAGGTGCTTATTGTGGCTTAGTCTCCTTGAGTAGTGGTCTTGGGAGGTCTTAGACTTTTCATTTCACACAAATTATTGTGTCTGAGTTGAAAGTAAGTTCCTAGAGAGTTTATCAATTCTTTGAAACTTGTGGGAGAGATAGATTTCATACTTGCATGTGCTTCATTTCTATGATTGAAGCAAGAACCAAATTCAAGATAGATTGATTTTTTTAGTTGAGAGCTGGATCTCACATTCTGCTAGATTTCATAGGTTGGATCAACATTATAAGTGTTAGATCCTAGGTTGAGATAACAAGCAACATTTTCAACTCCATCTTTGTCATTACTAGAATTTCTCATAGTGAATATGTCTTCATCTGGTTCACATTTCTTGGAGCATAGTGAGAGATTAACATCTTCCAATTATGAAATGTAGAAGATTAGAATGGAATCATTATTGATTCTTCAAGATGTAATGGACATTGTGAGTGGAGTTGAAGAAGAGCCTGCAGCACCCAATGAAGCTGCAACATTCAATAAAAGAACCAGAATTGCCCTTCATTTCATAAAAATGAATGTCACAAATGAAGTGTTAAGAGAGATCAGTACATGTGCCACTACCAAGGAGGCTTGGGACACTCTCAAAACAATCTATGAAATCAAAAATACTTCTAGATTGCTTACACTTGAAACCAAATCTTTCTAAGTTATCAGAGAGTAGATGAGAGTGCTTTATCTTATGTGATGAGAATAAAGGATCTTCATCAAGAGTTAGTTGGTACTGGAGATGCTCTTAAGAACATTGAACTTGTTCAAGTATTCCTTAATGGACTTAGAGATGAGTATGACAGTATTGTGCAGACTTATGCTGTCAGGGAGGAACTTCCATCCTTGGAGGTACTACAAGGTGTTCTCATTGCTGAAGAAAGTAGACAAGAGAACAAGATGTTGAGGATCAACAGACTTTCATTGAAAGATGGTGGAGATGACAAAGCACTCTTCACCAAGGACAAGTCAAGAGGCAAGGGCAAAGGTCAACAACACAAGAAGGACAAAGCCAAAGAAGTGAGGATCAACAACCCTCACAAGTTGCAACATCCAATGGCAAGAAGTTGTCAAAGATCAAATATTTCTTCTGTGGCAAGAAAGGCCACTATGCATCAAACTGTTTCAAGAAGAAGAACCAATCTAAGCAAGCTAACCTTACTAATGAGGAAGAGTGTGAGGGTGTTGAGAGTGAAAGAGATGAGTCTTTAATGATGTCTAGCTTTTCATCTTAAATCAACCATCTACCTTTACCACCGAGAGAGAGAGAGAGAGAGAGAGAGAGAGAGAGAGAGAGAGAGAGAGAGAGAGAGAGAGAGAGAGAGAGAGAGAGAGAGAGAGAGAGAGAGAGAGAGAGATATTGGATCCTCCAAGAAGAGGAGGGAGAGAGAGAGAGAACCAAGAGAAGAGAGATGGAGAATCTATACTGCTAATGATGTAGAGTGTAGAATTTAAGGAATAGGTAGTACTCCACTACATGCATCATCATCAAAATATTTTTTGTTTACATGATGTACTTTATGTACCTAGACTAACCAAAAATCTCATTAGTGTAGGATAGTTGTTTGATAGTGGATTGGATGTCAAGTTTCATGTTGACAAGTGTATAATCTCAAGAGAAAGTGAAGTTATTGCTAGAGGATCTAGAATTGGAAAGTTGTACAAACTAGATTCTAGGGAGAGTGCTAACATTTTAGATATTGCCTATGAGACCAAGGTTCTTCAGGAGGATCTATGGCATGAGAGATTGGGACATCCCAATTTCAAAGCCATGCAATCTATGGTCAAGGAAGGAAAAGTTGCTGGACTACCAAGGACACTATCAAAGGAGCTTCAACCTTGTGAAGCTTGTGTTTTGGCAAAATCACACAAAAGGCCTTTTCCAAGATCAAGAATCAAAACGCAACATCCATTTGAACTCTTGCACTCTGATGTTCATTTCTCTTTAACCAAAAGCAAAGGAGGAACAAATTGCTTTGTTTCCTTTGTAGATGATTATACAAGATATTCTTGGATCTATATGTTATCTTCTAAAGCCATGGTTTATGATGTTTTTCTTACTTTCAAAGCTTATGTAGAAAAGTAGTTTACTTTCAAGTTGAAAGCTTTGAGAAGTGATAGTGGAGGTAAATATACCTCCAATAAGTTTAAAGAATTTTGTGAGAAAGAGGGAATACAAAGAGAATTTTTTTGTTCTTATACTCCTCAACAAGATGGAGTTGCTGAGAGAAAAAATAGAACTTTGTGTGAATGTGCAAAAGCCATTAGGCTAGAAGCCTCTCTGCCTAAAAACTTTTGGGGAGAAGCAGTTGCATGTGCAAATTATCTTTGTAATAGAGTCCCTAATCTTGCAATAGAAGGAAGAACACCATTTGAGATGTTGTATAAGAAAAAGCCTAAGGTAGATCATCTTAGGATCTTTGGTTGTGTATGCTTTGTGCATGTACCTTTAGAGACTAGGAAGAAGGATGATCCTAGTGCTATTAAAGGAATTTTTGTAGGATATGCATCTACTAAAAAAGCATATAAAGTATATCTTCCCTCTACTGACAAGAATGCTGTAAGTAGAGATGTGATCTTATGAAGATCAGAAGTTTAACTTGGATGAAGAAAGATCAAGGAGTCTCAAGCAGGATCTACAATCATCAATTTTGATGCTGCTCAAGAAGTGGTGAGGCCGAGGCTTGAGGAGGAGCAACTTCAAGCACCTACACCAAGAAGATCTACAAGATAAAGATCTGAGCCAAGAAGGCACACATATGATGAGGAAGGAAGGCAAGTGGAAGGTGAAACTTCCTATCATGATTTCTTCATATTAGATAAAGAGCCTAAAGATGTCCAAGAAGAACTTCAATCCAAGAAGTGGGTTGAAGCAATGACCCTAGAGTTTGAAGCCTTGATGTCAAACAATACATGGGAGATTGTGGAGCCACCAAACAACATGCATGTCATTGGATGTAAGTGGGTTTTTAGGATCAAGTACAATAATAATGGATTCATCCATAAGTTCATGGTAGGATGAAGTGGGTGTGAAAAATTGGCAAAATTTAGCTTGAATATACATATTCTTGTACATATGGAAATTTGGAGCATGTTCCCACGTGTGAAAGTAGACATAAAAATGTTAGATCTTTGTTGAGTTAGGGGTACTTGAAATTTAGTAGACATCAATCCATGTGTTAGTAGTTGATTTGGCCATTTTTAGCATTAGAAGCAATTTCAGCAAGTACACATGTAAAGCCATGATTCGGCCAAAAGTAGAGTGTGATGTGGATCGAGCTAGGTTAGGCTTGTTACATTTGTCATGATCAGGTTGGATGCGTGACACTTCCCTATGTGTTGGCATGAGAGCTAGTGACCAATCAAAAGCTAGAAATCCACCAAAATGGTCCAATCAAGTTTGAGGGTCAATATGTCACTAAGCAATCATATTAATAGGAGGAAAAGAAGGCGTCCAATCATCTTTCACTCCCCTTGACCTCTAGTTTTGACTTGTATGTGTCTTAGATCAATTCTATGAAAGTTTTCTAGAGTTAATGAGAATTTCTACATTTTGAGCTATTTTGGCTTTCTCTCTCTACTCGAGGATTAGTGCTTGATTTCTCTCTCTACCCAAGAGCAAGGTTGTTTTGAACTTAGTTTTTTCATCCATAAGTCTCCACATGTGTGAATGTACTTTAATGGTTGATATATGCATGTTACATTGTGCTCTTGCCTTGGATTTGTGAGATCTTGGATTTCAATCTATGCTTGATCTTTGTGCAATCACCAAGTCTAAGGAGATCATAATCACACTTTTGGGCACCCCACATGTGAAATTCAACATAGTATCAGAGCCTACCTAAGATATCCATGCATCTATCAAGAGTATGATTTTTTGCCTTGAAATCAAGATTGAGAGAAGGTAGTTGCATCTCCTTTGCTATCTTTGTGATTTTAGGATCAAGGGGGGTCATAACCACATTGATTGGCTTGGTACACGAAATTCAGTGCTCAGACACATGTGAGAATCAACCAACTTTGAACTTTTGGTTCTCCTCCAAGAATAATCCAAAAATGATGCTTGATAGCTAACACCGTTGCGTATTAACCGAGTAATGTTGCAAATTACCCAAAAAAAATTCTTGTTAGAATTTGGCACTTTTCAGTCTCTTTTAAAAACATGCACATTATTTTTTATCTGAAAATAAAATAAACCTAAAATTTATGATTAATTCAAATTGTGTACGAAATTTTGAGTGAATGAATTTTTTAACATGCAATAATAGGAAACCAAATTTTTTAATATAAATTGAAAAAACTATCGAAAGTCGTAGAGTTCCGAAGAAACTTTGTTCATATTAGCTTGTCTTAAAGTAATATGGTTTAGGCCATTTTCTAATGATTTTCGTAAGAATGAACTTTTAACAACCTATGCATACAACAAATTTTTTTGAGATAATTTTTATGAAACTTTTGAAAGTGAAGGTTTTCTATATCAAATTCGCAAAAAACATTATAAGGAAAACACCATTCACATTTTACACTTGGTAGTAAGACCAGCCGAAAGTGATAGCATGAAAGAGTTCGTCTACAATACCAAAAAGTCTACGTAAAATGTAAGCATAAAAGTGCTTCACATGGATAAACTCAAAAACTCTACTACGGTAACATAAATGCTAAAAAAACCTCCCGGTGTTGCTATAGTGAAAAATTGAAGACGGCTGGTCACTGAAATACTGATTTGCCTTCTAATTGACCCTTCTTCATCTTGCACATCGATTAGGATCTGTAAAAATTCAATTTCTTGACTGGTGAGATCATCCTTGGTGCGACTGCTTTGTCCTTCCTTTCCTTTGAAATCTGAAAATCGCTTTTGTTTCTCGTTCATGATCTAGAAATGATTGAGTTCAAATTGTTAAGATTGAAAGAGCCATCTCTTTTGTTCGTGTTCTTGAAGTACTTATCTTGGAGGGTAGAAAAGCTAGGCCGTTTTAGAAGGTGCTCTATTTCTCGGATATTTTCGGCATCTCTCGAAGGTGCAAGAAGTTTGACAGATGAGGCTTTTGCAAGTTTGATGGAAGCATCAATCATATACTGGTGGATAAAGAGTTATATGTGATTTCACTACATCCCTAGCAGGTTTATATAGCCACATGAAAAATTCATTCATCAGGTTTTGGAGGGAAGAACCAAGAAAGAATTTGGCAAGGTTATTCATAATGAACCAGATAGCATGATCAAAAACCAAATAATGGAAGAGCTATTTTTGCAATTTTCACGGCATCTACATTTGAAAAAAGATCTTTTCTAGTTCCAGATTTTGGCTTGTTGTAGGTTCATTCTATTGAAGCCAGTCTCAAAGTGTCCTCTAGTTTTGGCCTAGGTTTGCTCAGAGGGACAACGAGAGGGTTCGAATTTGTTCATGCGAATAATGGTGTCAAAAGAAATGGGGGTCCCAAGTAAAGGATTCTTATGCAGGGCGGCCAATTTGCAGACTTGTATTTCTTTTTATGTCAAATGAGTCATCATGATTCAAAGATCAATAGGGATAGATGAAAGGAAATTAACAGAAGGAAGACTCCAGAGTTTGTAAGATGTGAGAGTGGATTTGAACTCGATGATTCTAGTAGGAACAAAAGGAACTTGGCAACTTTTAGATTGGCAGAAATCATAAGAGAAAAGGTCACCAATATCGCAAATGTCTTGAGAGAAGATCTGGAGTTGAGAGGCACTATCCTCGTCAAGGTCATCAGTAAAGACTAGAGGGTGCGGAAATGAAGGAGCATCAGAAGCAGAAGGGGTAGTAAAAGCAAGAGTAATATCATTTTCATTTTCAAGACACATGAACACTTTTCTGTTGTGCGAATTATAGAGCTTTTTCTCCTCTTTGAACTTTTCAACAAAATCATTAAGACAACTATAAAGATTTTCCACTAAGTTCAAAGGTTCTTTCTTCTTAACAAACTCAAAAAAAATCTTTACCCAGTCAATAGTCAAGCAGATCAATCAAGCAAAGAATCTTATCCTCAAGTCTAGCAGAAGAATATGTGGCCCTATTAGTGTAAATGATAAATTTATGCAACTCAATGGCCTTTTTCATACAACAGAGTTTACGAGTAGTTGGCCCATATCAGTTGCCTTTTTTGCTATAAAAAGAGTATGAATAGTTTTAACCGTTTACATTTTGCTTAGCCAAAAGACTTGGTGTGGACACATGTGCTAGTATTAGAGCAAATCCATGCTATGGTAACCCAAGTGACTCTTACAGAGCAAGGTATGTCAAGCCCTACTGCCCATACTCCTGAGCATATCCACGCTTTCCAGTTGTATCTCATCAAGAGTCTAAAGTAACACTTATTAGGGTAGGGTGAACACAATATCAATTAATTTAGGACTTTGGCAAAATCCATTTTAAAAAATGGACAAGAAAAATTCAAGATGTCAATTAATCATCTATGACCTCTGCGGTCCCTCTATGATCCTCTGCGACCTCTATAGTCATCTGCGGTCCTCTGCAAATTCTACGGTCCTCTATGGTCCCTAATGTGGTCCCTTTGCGATCCTCCCGCTACGGTGGGCAGTTTTGAGTTCTGCGGTCCTCTACGACCTCTGTGGTCTCTACAGTCCTCTATGGTCCCTAATGCGGTCCCTCTATGGTCCTCTGTGACCTTTGCAACCAAAACACGACCTCTACGATCCTCTACGAACTATGCGATCATCTGCAGTCCCTAGTGCGGTCCGTCTGTGGTTGTCTGCGGTCCTCCCACCACGGCGGGAGGTTCTGAGGCCATCTGCGACCTCTACAGTCATATATGGTTCTCTTTGGTCATCTACGACCTCTACGAGCCTCTACAATCTCTACGGTCCCTAGTGCGGTCCGATTGTGGTCGTCTATGGTCCTCCTGCTGTGACAGGAGGTTCTAAAGCCATTTGTGATCTCTGCGGTCATATATGGTTCTCTACAGTCATCTACGACCTTTGTGAACTCTATGGTCCCTAATGCAGTCTGTCTGTGGTCGCCTGCGGTCCTCCTATCGCTGCAGGAGGTTCTGAGCCCATCTGTGACCTCTGCGATCATCTGCGGTCCTCTGTGGGCCTCTATGGTCATCTGTCCACAGTTTTAGAGTTTAGAGTCCTCTACGGTCCCTAGTGCGATCATATACGATTCTCTACGGTCATCTACCACCTCTATGAGTCTCTCCGATCTCTGTGGTCCTCTGCGGTCTCTAGTGTGGTCCGGTTGTGGTTGTCTGCGGTCCTCCCACCACGGCAGGAGGTTCTAAGCCCATCTGCAACCTCTGCAACCATCTACGGTCCTTTGCAATCTCTACGACCTCTGCGATCCTCTACGGTCCCTAATGTGGTCCCTCTACAATCCTCCCACCGTGGCAAGAGGTTCTAAGTTCTACGGTCCTCTCCGGTCCCTCTACGGTCGTCTTCGACTTCTACAGTCTTTGCGGTCCTCTGCGGTCCCTAATGAGGTCCCTCTGTGGTCCTCTGCAACCTCTACGACCAAAACGCAACCTCTGCGGCCCCCTTCGAACTCTACGATCATATGCGGTCTCTAGTGCGGTCCGTTTGTGGTCATCTACGGTCCTCCCACCGCGGCGGGAGGTTTTGAGGCCATCTACGACCTCTGCGGTCATATATGGTTCTCTACGGTCATCTACGACCTCTGCGAGCCTCTATGGTCTCTATGGTCCTCGACGGTCTCTAGTGCGGTCCGGCTGTGGTCGTCTACGGTCATCTGAGATTATCTACGATCCTCTGCGGTCATCTATGGTCCTCTGATGTCATCTACAATCGTTTGCGGTCCTCTACAGTCATCTGCGACCTATGTGATCTGTATGATTCTCTATGGTCTCTAGTGCGGTCCATCTGTGGTCGTCTACAGTCCTCCCACTACGGCGGGAGGTTTTAAGGCCATCTGTGACCTCTACAGTCATATACAGTTCTCTACAGTCATCTACGATCTCTGCAAGCCTCTGCGGTCTCTACGGTCCTGTGTAGTCTCTAGTGCGGTCCGTCTGTGGTTGTCTACGCTCCTCCCGCAGCGGCGGGAGATTTTGAGCCCATCTGTGACCTCTACGGTCATCTACGGTCCTCTATGGTCCTCGGCGGTCATCTGCCCACATAGTTTTAGGGTTTAGGGTCTTCTACGATCCCTAGTGCGGTCATATACGGTTCTCTACGATCATCTACGACCTCTGCGAGCCTCTACGATCTCTACGGTCCCTAGTGCGGTCCGGTTGTGGTCGCCTACGGTCCTCCCAATGCGACGGGAGGTTCTGAGCCCATTTGCGACCTCTACGGTCATCTACAACTTCTACGGTCTCTATGGTCTCTAGGGTCCTCTACGGTCCCTAGCGCGGTCCGGTTGTGGTCGTCTGAGATCCTCCTGCCACGGCGGGAAGTTTTGAGGCCATCTACGACCTCTACGGTCAGATACGGTTCTCTACGGTCATCTATGACCTCTGCGAGCCTCTGCAGTCTCTGCGATCCCTAGTGTGGTCTGGTTGTGGTCGTCTGTGGTCCTCCCACCACGACGGGAGGTTCTGAGGCCATCTGCAACCTCTGTGATCATATACGGTTCTCTATGGTCATCTACGACCTCTGCAAGCCTCTACGGTCCCTAGTGCGGTCCGGCTGTGGTCGTCTATGGTCATTTGCGGTCATCTACGGTTCTTTGTTGTCATCTACAGTCGTCTGCGATCCTCTGCGGTCATCTATGACCTCTACAATATCTACGATCCTCTACGGTCCCTATTGCGGTCCGTCTGCGTTTCTCCTGTCGTGGTGGAAGGTTCTGAGACCATCTGCGACCTCTACGGTCATATACGGTTCTCTACGGTCATCTGCGACCTCTACGAGACTCTACGGTCTCTGCGGTCTCTAGTGCGGTCCAGCTATAGTCATTTGTGGAAATTTGCGGTCATCTACAGTCCTCTGTGGTCATCTACAGTCGTCTGCAATCATCTACGGTCGTCTGCGGTCATCTGCAATCTCTGCGGTCTCTACGACCAACAAGCAGAACACAACGAAAGAGCAGAGTGTCATTTTGCCAACGAGTGACACATTGACGATCTCGCTCTAAAAAATTAAACTCATAATACAGTTGCTCTATTTTCGTGCATCTTCTTGTCTTGCGTCGTTTGTCTTGATTGCTAAAATAGAATGTGTTTTGTGATGTGCATTTGTGTGTCTAGGTTCTTGTGAAACTTCCGCGCAAAAGAAAATTCAAAGACACAAAATTGTTCGTGAATATGAAAATGAAAAAGAAAAAGAAAAACAGTTTTGCTTTCGCAACATGGTATCAGAGCACACAGGTTATCACTACCGATATCTAAGTAGTGATTCTTCTAGACAACATAATATGGCTACAACAATCCAGACAAGAGTAGCAATCAGTCTTGATGGCGCAAATTACAGAATCTGGAAATTCAAAATCAAAACACTTCTGAAGGGCAAAGGCATCTAGTCGGTGACCGAACTCTCAAAGGTGTAGCCTGAGGGAGACCCGAGGAGAGCTGAATGGATCAGAAAAGATGAGTGCATAATGGCGATCATAGTTTCGTCCATAAATGAAGATCTACTCTTGCATATTGAAGACTGCAAAAGTAGCCATGTAGTGTGGAAAAGATTAAAGCAGAACTATGAAGTGAGGACTGCAGCTTCAGTCATGCACCTTCACAATCAGCTGCAATCCATACGATAGGATGGCAACCAGTTGGATCAGCACGTTGAGAAGATTAGAACGATCTTTGCTCAGCTCGCTGCATCAAGACAGGAGCACGAGGTCCTAGCACCACAACAGTTGATGTACTTCATGAAATCTCTACCGATGTCCTATTAGCCATTGAGAATGCTCATACTGAGTCTACCAGATATGACATTCGACAAAGCAATCAGTCTTGTCGCTGATGAGAGACTGATGAGAGACGAAGAAGAGAGAAGCATTGATCAAGAGAAGGCCCTCTTCACGAAAGGAAAGAAGAAGAACAAGAACAAGCCAATATTCGAGAAGATGAAGTTCTCGAATCAACAATCGTCTTCCTATGATCACTGCCACAAACCAGGCCATACGGCCAACAAATGCTGGTTCAATCCAACAATACCTTGCATGCACTACAAGAAGAATGGGCATTCTGTATATGATTGCAGATTCAACCCAAAAAGAAAGAATAAAACTGAAAAAGCTAATGTGCAGAGTCATCAAAGGATGTTGATAGAGGTGACGAAGCTTTCACAATACTCGATAAAGCTTCAACCAGCTACACTGAATATGACTACGATGTAGTCATTGATTTAGAAGCAACGTCACACATCACCTGCAACAAGAAGATCTTGATCGACTTTAGAGAGCTCGAAAACAACAAAGCAGTGATTATAGGTGATGGGAGCAGACACGATGTCAAAGGCATCGGCACTCTACAGATGCGAACATTGTCAGGCCAAGCAGAACTGCCAGGAGCACTCTATGTGCCCTCACTCAGAAAAGATCTGCTATCTGTCTCCAAGATGGCAGATCTTGGCATTCAAGTTTTGTTCGATGACAACACATGTCGTATGATCGAGAAAACGACGAACAGGTTGCTGACGGTCGGATGCAGAGAAGGAAACCTCTACCAGACCAAGATAATCAGCAACTCTGATAGCATATTAAATGCTTCAGAAAATTAAGATCAGCTCTGGCATAGGAGAATGTATCATCTGAACATGCGGAGCCTGTATGACATGAGCAGAAAGGACATTATCACAGGTCTCAATATTTCAAGGCCCAAAATTGAGCTCTACGAAGCTTGTCAGAAAGGCAAGCAACATCAAAATGCATTCACGCATGAGAGAAGAAGATCCAAGGAGGTTCTTGAGCTCGTCCACTCTGATGTCTGTGGACCGATGAAGATGGATTCGCTCTCAGGTTCAGGATACTTTTTGACGTTCATAGATAATTACAACCAGATAACCATAATCTACTACTTAAAGAAGAAATCCGAAGTGTTTGATTCCTTCGAGAAGTTCGTAGCATTTGCAAAGCGACACACCTCGAAAAATATATAGATCCTCAGATCTGACAACGGAGGTGAATACAAAAGCAAAAAGTTCTCAAAATTCTGCGAAGAACAGGGGATCGAACACCAGTTCACTCCTACATACACACCAAAATGCAATGGTGTTGCCGAAAGAAGAAACATAATGCTAGTCAAAGGAGCCAGATGCATGATGGCACAGGCTCAATTGCCAGGTCAATTTTGGGTTGAGGCAATAGCTATAGCTGTACACCTGCAGAACAGATCTACAACAACAGCGCTGGAAAATAAAACACCATACGAAATGTGGACAGACAGAAATCTTGATCTATTGTATGTACAGTGTTTGTATGTGCAACATACAAGCACATTCCAAAAGCAAAAAGAAACAAACTCGATGACAAATCATAACAAACAATCATGGTCAACTATTCAAACAGAACACATGTGTACAGGCTCTACAGCCCAACCACGAGGAAGGTTGTTTCAAACAGAGATGTGAAGTTCAATGAGTCCACATTCCCTGGACTGAAAGACAAAAGAGGCCATGAGATCTTCACATTGCTACCTATTCAAGAGGGAGATCGAGGACAGACATCAAATCAGAATGCAGAGCCGTAGACTCCAGATTATCAGGAAGTAGAGTATCAACCCCACGAACAAGAAACGTTCGAGTAGTGACAAAATGAACCTAGAAGGTCAACAAGACAAAGAAGACCTCCAGACCACTACTCTGACAATCTTCAATGGAGCGAAGACATGCAATTCGAGTACTACAGCTTCACTGAAGGGCCATCAACATACCAAGAAGCTATCCAGAGTCCAGAGGGAGAATTTTGGAAGCAAAAAATGTCAGAGGAGATCAAGTCGATGAGGCAAAATGAGGCATGGACATTAGAGCAATCGATCTTAATTAGCTACTCCCCATATAACAAGGCATACAAGCTCTACAACATGGACACTCAAAAATCGTTCACCAATAGAGATGTCATTTTTGTGGAAGACAAATTTATCAACCACAAGGAAAAAGCTCCATCAACTTCCAGTCCAAGAATCGACAACTTCAAAATCAAGACTAATCACAAGCTCGACACCAACTCCTTTGACAATGAGTCGACAAGTCGAATCACATCAGAGGACCAAAGTTCAACCCAGAAGATCAGACAACCTCCATCTCGATTTATGGATGATCCGGCCTGCTACTTTGTACAAAAACCCAAAAACAGATTCAGAGGCAATGTTGACACCTGATGCTGATCGCTGGAAAGCTGCAATGGACATCAAATTCGATTCTCTTATGGAGAATCAAACATGGACTGTTACTAAGCTACCAAAGGATCGAAACCCAATTTCATGCAAATGGATACTCAAGGCAAAGTATGATATTGAAGGAAGACTCAATTGATACAAGACCAGGCTTGTCGCCAAAGGCTTCTCCAAGATCTCAGATCTAGATTATTCGGAGACCTTCAGCCCTATTGTTAAACATGCTTCGATTCGTCTAATATTCTCCGTTGCAGCTGCAACTGATCTCGAAGTCCACCAAATGGATGTGCAGACTGCCTTCCTCAACGAAACTATCGAAGAGTAGATTTACATCTCACAACTAGAGAGGTATATGAGCTCAAGAGTAAGAAGCACCTAGTGTGCAAAATTCACAATGCTATCTATGGTTTGAAACAATCACCAAGAGCCTAGTCTCAAAAGATCAATGTATTTCTAATAGAGAATGGTTTTATTCCAAACTCGGCAGACTTGAATGTTTACTTCAAGTCTGTTTCCAGTTCCTTCATTATCATCACTCTCTATGTCGATGATACGTTACTTTCTAGTAGCAACCTAAATTTGATGAAGGATACGAAATGCATTCTAGCCTAGGAGTACAAAATGACTGATATGGGTCAGCCCATTACTATCTCGGAATCCAGATCTATCGAGATCAACCCCAAAGACAAATCTTCATTAGTCAACAATGATATTTCATCAACGTGCTGAAAAAATATGGAATGATCAATTGCAAATCGAGCTACTTCCCACTCGATCCTAGTCTGAAGATGTCAAAGGAGCAATGTCCACAATCCAAGGCACAGAAGGAGAAAATGAAGCAATATCCATTTCACTCCATTGTCAGGTCACTCACGTATGCTATGCTCTGCACTCGACCCAACTTAGCATACTCCATCAGTTCCCTCAGCCAAGTCCTATCAAATCCAGGGCCATCTCATTAGAAAGCTCTCATGAAGGTCATGAAGTATGTCCAAGCTATAAAACATCTCAGCATTTGTTATGGAGGCATCCAATCTACCAATATTCTTGAAGGATACACAGATGCAGATTGGGCAGGAGATATCGACACCAGAAGGTCAACTTCTGGATTTGTATTCCTATTATATGAAGGCCCAATCTCATGGAATAGCTGAAAGCAGGCCTCAGTAGTATTATCTTCAACCAAATCAGAAACCAAAGTGCAAATCAAGGAAGTTTCATTGCTTTACAGGACAGAGTTAATGGTAGAAAATTACTTTACAAAAGCTTTATCAAAGGAGCACCATCTCAGATTTAACGACATGTTAAATATGAAGATCCAAGTTTTTCAGAATCCACACTAAGGGGGAGAGTTGGATTTCAATGCTCAAGACCAAATCCATTGAGTAATGAGCATCCTAAAAGATTCACAACTCCATCGACTTCAAAGTCATTGAAGTGTCCAAAGTCTAACTTCATTGACTTTGACGTCTCCATGTGTATAAACAAAGTTAATCTCCGAAGTGTCCGACATCGAAGTCATTGACTTCTCAATGTATATACGCAACTTACTTCACCAAGGTACCCGACATCGAAGTGTTCAAAGTACTTGACTTACTTCAAAGTTCCATCAACTTTGACTTCTCATGTACACTCCCATCAAATGAATCAGTCGACTTAACCGAATTCGCCATCAACCGACAAATCTAACTCAAACGACAAATCGGACCAGGTCAATTTATTTGACTAAGCCAAATTATATGATGAGTCTGAATTATCTGACTTCGTCATCAAAGAAAAGTCGATCCTGGTCAGATGACTTCAAGTAAATCTCTGACAATCAACCTAATTTGTACATACATTTACAGTTAGATAAGATGGCCATCTAATGCATAACAACCACAGTACATTAAGTTTTTAAGACTTTATGATCTCAATGCATTGTGCACTGACATTCAATCATCAATGTATAGCGTCAACACTCTTGCCAAATTGGCGAGCTGCATTCTAGTTAAGTAACTAAGTTGCTATCAGTTAGCCAAGTTTTTGCAATCAACGATTATCAGTTGGAGAAATTTATGCACCTACTATCTTTTGCGCTGCTCCACGCTCTTGTACTCATTTTTCCCATTCAATTAGAGTGCAAGTTTTGTCTCACTTCTGCTTCGTTATTTTGCATTACTACTCAATTTCCATCTTGACTAACTTTGTTGTTACCTACTGCACTGCCGATCCACCATCCATCCGCTATCAGACTTTTGCTGCTATCCTACCATTTCTCAATGTGTGTGTGTGTGTGTGTGTGTGTGTGTGTGTGTGTGTGTGTGTGTGTGAGAGAGAGAGAGAGAGAGAGAGAGAGAGAGAGAGAGAGAGAGAGAGAGAGAGAGAGAGAGAGAGAGAGAGAGAGAGAGAGAGAGAGAGAGAGAGAGAGAGAGAGAGAGAGAGAGAGAGAGAGAGAGAGAGAGAGAGAGAGAGAGAGAGAGAGAGAGCAACACTTTTTGATCCATTGCAAGACAATTTCTCAAGAGAAGATGGCTTTCATAGGTTCTTTTTTGTTGGAGCATGGTGAGAGATTGAATACCTCCAATTATGCCATTTGGAAGGTGAGGATGGAGTCCATTCTGGTACTCCAATATGTGAGGGAGATTGTGCTAGGACTTGAGGAGGAGCCTCAAGTACTATAAGAGGTCCAAAACTACAAGAAGAGGCCAAGGATGGCCCTTCATATCATCAAGATGAATGTTTCTAATGAAGTGTTGAGAGAGACATGCACCTCGGCCAAGGAGGCTTGGGACACATTGAAATCCATCTATGAGGCAAGAGGAGCTTGGATCATCTCAAGGAGGAGAAGTCACTTGGAGTATCTCAACCTATGTTCCATGATGGTAAGGCTCATGAAGATGGTGCTAAATTGGTAAAAGCACATGGAGAGCTATTGCCAAGGTGTTCTACTTCTCATCAATTTTTTTGTCTTGTTCATGTGGATGATCTTGTTTCATCAAGTAGAAACAGAGATGGTGCTTTTTCATGTGACTTCTTCAATTGGAGGTATCTCTTATCAATGGTACTTGGCAAGAAGATTGCAATAGTTGATACTTTGGATATCTTCAGATCCATATGCTTTTTCAATATTCCTTTGCATGTAAGGAGTAAGGAGGATCTAATCTCAATCAAGAGGATGATGGTAGAATTATCAAATCTACCAAAAATCCAAGTGCATGATGGAGATTTGCCAAGGCTTGAGGAGAAGTCTTCTCAACACATGGTTTCAAGGAGATCTTCAAGAAGCAAGGCCGAGTCTATGTGGCTCACAATCCATGGCAAAGAGGGACAATTTTCAGGTGGTGTCTACTCCAACATATTCACTTTTTCTTCTCTTCCATTATTTCATGTACCATCTTGCTTTATAGCTCCCTACCTGAGGATTGGTGCTTGGTTCTGAGCACAAGTAGCAAGTTGTAATTCCTAGGAATAAGAGACTAGGGGCTTAAAACTCTAAAATGACATTAGAGGCCCTAAGTCAAGTTGCAAATAAAAAAGCTAAAAGGGCCCAACTTAAAACTCACATGAATCATGTGAGTGCCCTTGTGCTTTCTTAGCACCAATAGATTTAAGTTGTGTTTATTTTAAAGGCTTGGATTAGAATCCTTGCCCCAATGAAGTGGCCAATGAGATTGAAGGAGGCTCACCTCTAAAATCTATAAGAGGGAGCCATTTCCTTTGTATTGTAAATCATCTTCCATTTTCATTCTAATAAAACTCTCTTGGTTTCTCCATCTCCATCCATATCTGTCTCTCTCCTCTCTCTCTCTCTCTCTCTTCTCCCTCTCTCCTTACATTGGGATAGAATAGCTTTGGGTAGGCGCTCGAGCCCCCAAAGCCTTTCTCAACCTAGGCATTCTCTCTCTCCCTCTCTCCACTCTCTTTCTCCTCTCTCTCCTCTCCCTCTCTCTTTTTGCTATGCAGGTGAAGGTGAGGTTGCCACTTCCAGCGACGGACCCCTATGCTACATCGATGACACAACAGTGGCATCATTGCCGGGGAGCACCACACACTCGCTTCGTCGCATAGTTTTCTTAATCTCTCTCTCTCTCTCTCTTTTCTTCTCTCTCACCATTCTTTTTCACCTAAAAAATCAAAATTTTTGGGGTTAGATTAGTGTGAGTTAGTGTTAGTTTTGCCGTTTTTTTTAGATTTTGTCATTTTTGTGTTGATTTTTTGTTTGGAAGAGTTGTAGGGAGAGATTGTGAGGTGGGAAGATCAGATCCAAGCACCCAATCCCTTCGTTAATCCATAAAAATCAGAAAAAAAAAAACTCAAAATCTGTTTTTGGAGGAAAAAAGAGAGCCAAAATCCCATCAGATTTTGATTTCACAAAAACTAGTGGGCATGAGCCTTCGCATGACTGGCAACAGCTCCAAGGTACTGTTCCAAACCCGCATAGAAGCCTATGAGGGTTAGTTCCTAGCAGATTTTGAAAAAACAAAGAAAAACCAAAACAAAATTCAGAAATCCTTTGTAAAAATAAAAATAAAAATTCAAAACTCAAAACTAACCTTCACAAAGCTCTCTGAAGTTCCACCTCACTGAGACAAGGACATAAAGAAGTCTGCGAGAGTTAGACCCCAAAAAAAGTGCCAATGTGAAGGTTTCTAAGAGCAAAAAATGGCCTAGAACTTTCTCAGACAGCAAAGAGTTTCACTGGGAAGTAACTCTTGTAGCTTGGTAAGTAGGTGGATCTAACTCAGATACAAGCACATACTAGCCTGCAAAGATTAGTTCCCAGAAAATCTCAAAGTTTTGCAAAAGAACCCCAAAAAAATGCACTTTTTTCAAGATTTTTTGAGTTTCCTTGGGAAGTAACTCTCGCAGCTTGGTGAACAAGTGAATATGACTCAAATACAAATGCACATCAGTCTGCAAGGGTTTTTTTTTAGAAAATCCTAAAATTTTGCAAAAAAACCCCACAAAAATGCACTTTTTCCATGATTTTTTTTAGATCTGCTAGGAATTAACCTATTTAAAGAGTTTTATAAATATATCTAGCCTAGATCTGGCTACTGTGAAATTTTTGTGAAGATCCAATGGTTACATTTTGAAATATCTAAGAAAAAGTGCAAAAAACTGAGTTTTTTCAGGATCCTGACAAATCTGTCCATCAAGAACTCTTGCAGAACTCACATTGTATAGAAATGGTCCTAATATAGCTATTATAGGAAGGTTGAAGGTTTGATTCACTCAAATCTGAAGAAATCTCAACAAAACAAAACAAAAAAACCACCAAAAAACCAAGAAAAAAGGCTAAAATCACACTATTAGCCAACTGAAGCTGATCAGATTTTGTCAAATCTAGGTTGCAGTCACATTATCCATCAAGATCCAACATGCTTGGACTGAATCAAGTGAATGAACCTCAGATCAAACCGATCAGTTCCCTCCACATCAACCACTATCCATCCATCCTTCTGTCCCATCTCTATTCCATCTTTTGTCTTCATCTCTGCTAGATAAATCCATTTTTGTCTCTATTCTCATCCATACTGATCCACCGTTTACCGATCCTCTTCTCTTCTCCTTCTTTTTCTTCATCTTCTTCTCCATTTCCCAAAAAAAAAAAAAAAAGTTGGAACACCAGAGTCATTGAGCAAACCTTGAAGCAATTCACCAACCAGCTACTTTGCGACATTCTAGTGCTGAACTATGGAGATCGCCCTTGTAGGATTATCAAAATTAAAAAAAGTTTCATGATGAAACAATTCGAGACTACACCTATCGAATCTATCATCTAGTGAAGGATTGTGAACCCCCGATTCCCCAACAAATCATCATGGCAAAATACTATGCCCAAAAGGAGTAGATCTAGTATGAAAGAGTTAGCATCCTATGCGTCGCTTGCACAACTTTGTAAGGATGCGCCTTGATAGAAATCTCACTCGGGAAGAAGGATTTTCCCTATCCAGATGGGGAATCAGAGGAACAAGGGTCAACAACGAGCGATGATACAACAAGAATGGAACCCCATGCAAGGCAACAAAGTGCAGCAAGGTCAAGCAGATCAAGTGCAGCAGAAGACCAAGAACCTTGCACTTCAAGCTGTCAGCAAGCTTATGCTCGCTCTAATAAGTTTCTTGAAAAGGACGAATGTACCTTCTGCTTTGGAGATCATCCAAGTACCAGGTGTTCAATAAAAAATCCATGCTTATCAAAAGGACAAAATATAGAGCAACAAGTGCATCGAGCGGTTCAACAGTCAGAAGCAAAATCAAGCCAACAAGGAGCTCACATGAAGGATGGATGTCAGATTGATCCACCTAAATCACGAGTTTCTTCAACAAATAGTGGCAAGGTAGAAGTTTTGGTTATATCCTCTTGCATGTCACCGAACTCAATAGAGAACCATAATAGCCTACCAATCTATTTTGTGGAAGATCCAAAGGGAATTTTGTTACCGGTGTATGCCTATCAACTTAGAGGCAATGGCGTATTGCACTCCATTAGGTGCTATGGATGCGGAGGAAAACACCGTCGTGCCAAATGTTCACATCGAGGGGATCCATCAACATTTGATCCCTCATGTTCACAATGCGGAGTTAATCATCCATGCCAAGATTGCCCAATGAGAAATTCACAAATAGCCAGGAGGCATTTGGCCTATGTAGACCGACATGCACCTGTGGTGACCCTTCCACCTTGAACGCTCTGTAAAAAAAAATCTTGGTCATCGGGTTATGAAACGAGTGACGAAGAGGACAATCTGGCAAAAGTTCAAAGTACGCAAAGATACCGTCAGGCAAAGAAGTAAAACCATCACAAAAGACAGAGATGGTAGAATCCATCATGCCAATGGTAACTGAGGAAGTCAAGAAATTGGCATCCGACGAAGTCCGACGGATTTTACCAAGTCTCTTGGCGCAATTACTGCAAAGATTTCTTAGTGATGAATTACAAAGGGGACTAGTGTCAACAGGGCAACTTGAAGGCAATTCAACAAAAGATCCAAGAAAAAGTGCCATCACGTAGCCTTCAACGAGGAAGTGCAATGACCAAGGGAAGACTAAAGTTGATGATTGTCTCTCAACAAGCAAGATTCAACCAAAGTCTCATTGTTCCATAATGCAGCAGCCCAAACCAACGCCAAATCCAAGTATATCCATTCTTCAAAGGCCAAATCCAGGGAATCCAAGCCCAAATAGGCCTCCAGTATAGCAAGCACTAGTGCCTACAATGACAAAGCCTTGTCCTCAATCTATGATATTGACTGCTGAGGAAAGTCGTCAGGTTATGGCATACCTCGAATACCTGGACAGACAAGAAAGTCAAGCTAGCACGTCACTGTCTACTTTACAATTTGGGGGAATCTATGACATTGGGACCAGTTGCGCCAATCTATGAGGATCCAGTTTTATCTTGGGATACTCTAATGGAATGCCTCAACTATCCAATTGTTGATTAACAAGGTTATCCGGAATGGCCACCAGACCCTTATGGGTAATATTGAAAATCTGGCAAGTCCCGGTTCTTGCTAATTATCCACTAATAAAGCCTTAGGTTTTACGAAAGCGAATTCCATCCACGCTTTTCCTGAAGCACCCATGTCCCAAGAATAAAAGAACCGACAACAACGCCCCTTCACAACAGTCGCAACCTAGTGCCGAGGGACCGACACTACTTTGGGCCGTGGACCTTGTTGTGGGTATTTCCTGCACAATAATAAACAAATAGCTTTGGGTAGGCGATCGAGCCCCCAAAGCCTTTCTCAACCTAGGCATTCTCTCTCTCCCTCTCTCCACTCTCTTTCTCCTCTCTCTCCTCTTCGTCTCTCTTCTTGCTGTACAGGTGAAGGCGAGGTTGACGCTCCCAACGATGGACGCCTATGCTACATTGATGACACAACAATGTGTGAATGTACTTTTATGGTTGACTTATGCATGTTACATTGTGCTCTTGCCTCAGATTTGTGAGATAGATCTTGGATTTCAATCTATGCTTGATCTTTGTGCAATCACCAAGTCTTAGGAGATCATTATCACACTTTTGGCACTCCCACATGTGTGAAATTCAATAGTGAAGGTTGTTTGATAATCCTTTGCCCAATACAGGAGTGACTCACAAACCAAGGACAATGGATTTAAACACAATTCTACATTTCATCATCTCTCTCATAGATCATTGTGAGAGGCATTGAGGAGTCAAACATAGAAGTAGAAGGAGAGTGACTGTTAGGGCCATTCCACTGATGTAATGGTGATGGTATCCACATATGCATTATATTATTGAAAGATGCTTAGAAGTTAAACAAAGATTTGAAGAGCCTTGAAAGCCACAAAGGCCACAAGGGCCATAATGTTTAAACTTTAAGGCTTCTCATCAAAACAATGATAAGCTTTTGCAAAGGTTAACAACAAGCCATCAACACAAACATATATCATGAGCTTTTGCTAACAAAAATGATCATGAAAAGGCATTGAGGAGTTGAATGAAGCAGTTGAAGGAGAATGGATGTTAGCATATTCATTCACTTGCAACTAACAATTGCAAAGGTTGTACATCACTAAAGCATGTTTGGGAGTTGCATAAATTTCTAAAGAGCATTGAAAACCACAAATCTAACTTTGTAAACAAGTATCATTGTAAACCTATAATCCTCTCATCACAACCATCAAACTTTAAGTAGTACTAACAAGTCAGGGCGCAAGTTATGAACTACATAGTGGGTATTGGCATGAGAACTTATAATGAGTAGACAAGTATCGTTGTAAACCTATAATCCTCTCATTGATGCGCAACAATGGCAATATAAGAAGATGAGCCATTATTTTCCTTAAGATGCTAGCATGAGCACTTTATCCATCTTAACATGTGTCGCATAAATCTTAACTTCAATTTAGAGTAGAGTTAAGTCGACAAAACTTTATAAAATTTCATCCAAGAAGGTTTCATATATTTGGGAATCTGTCTACAAGGGCACTGTATTTTAATATGCAAGCTCCACAATTTTAGGGTTGAAAATTTCAACCAATAAGATACTTTATGACAAAAGTGATCGGGTGTTATTATACAAATTAGGTAATGGGCGTGGTTCATAAACTCAACCTCAAACATAGGCTCTTGTACGATATAAGGTGACATACATTAAAAACAATAGTGAAAGTTGCTACAAAGTTGATGACATATTGAAAATCTAGAGTATAGTTTACACCAAGGATAAGGGTGCAAGTAAGGCCGGCAGATCCTTCTCTAATGAAATTGCATTTAGTTAATAGTGCCTCACCCTCCTTCAATTCAAATGGGAGATAATGTTGGTGACATGCCATCGTGATGTCTTATAGGAGCATTATGCATCTTTGGATGATGGTGGGCCCTTGTGTGCACAGCCGTGTGCAGAGAGATGAAACATGAGGGGACGGCCTGGAGGAGGACGACGGAGGTTGCACGCATGTCCACTGCCTGCTAAGTCATAACCCATGCCCCCAATGTCAGCTGTTGAAGATGAGCTATGCAGCTACAGGACTGGTTAACCGTCACAACTCACAAGCATTCCCTAGGAGTTATAAAGTAGATGTACTATAGTTTTTGTTAAGTGGATCAGTGGCTTCATGAGTTCATGCATTCCCAACTCCGGGTGGAATTGAATTTGGAGAGTGGATTATGACATGTGATGCCAGCAGCCAGACAGTAGACTTCAGTGCAATGCTGACTTGCTGTTGAAATGGACTCCTTCACGTGTGTCATGCAGAACATCTGGACAAGCAACCACATAAAGAACAAGAAGAAATGGTGAGGACAAGAGGACCGAATAGCTAAGTTAAGCCACTGCAATCCTTGCATTTGCTGCATCGGCTGTGCTGTCCATGGCTTTGCGAATTGGAATCAAATTGCACTGCCCAATTTCTTGTTTCATGGCCATATGGGCAATTGGGATGTACCAATTTTCAAATCAAGCAATATTGTTTATTGACATTGGATGGTTGGTAGCCGTTCTTACAATCAGCTGAAAGTAATACACATTCACCACGTGTTTTGACCCTCTACACGGCTGCAGAAGTCTGAAGAACCCATCAACACCAACACCAACACCAAACCAGAAGACAAATATTTGGGTGCTGCTGTCGTGGGTACGATGGAATATGTTGGATAATAAAGTCTCAGCATTAGTAACTGAAGAGAGGACGCTAAATCTGGATTGGATTCGATATGAGAAGTCAGGACGGATACCATGGAGGAGCATGGGCTGCATGGCCTTGGGGCTTTCGGAGCCTCGGGCTCGGCAACAGGATAGCAACAACAATGGAGATTTCTAAAAATACGAGGAATTGAGCAACCGCCGATCAGTGATGAGGAGGACAATCTCACCTTGGGCAAAGAAGATAGCGACAACGATTCTGCAACGTACATCTAAAGGGTCAGCCGAAAGGACAATCACCTTGAGAAACTCAATGTGGAAGAAGACGCTTCGCCTACCCTTGATCATTTTCGAATCTCCAGGGTCCTTTGCACTCAGCTCAGAAAGATCTTGCTTTTGCCTAGTCGGCAGCTACGACAGTGGCTGCTCGGCTCCCTCCTATATACTTGATCACTCTCCTTGGCCACTCGTGACAGAAAGACTTTGCTTTTTTTGCCTACTTTACAGCTACGACAGTGGGACACAATTGGCTGCAGCTTCAGCTCTACAACTCCCAAGTCTCCAAACCCATTGCAAACGGCTTTGCATACTGCCCCAATGGACAGGTGCTTGGGGAAAAAAAATTTGTGGCTCCATTTTTCCTGGGCAGTGGCGACACGACCTGCCGGCCGCCTGCGTGCCATCGGCCCCACGTGTCCCCCATGCAAGTACCCACCTATCCCGGGTGCCGGCACCCAGCTTTTCCCGGGCACCGACGCCCACCTAATTCCTGGTATCCCACCCACCTGTGCTGGGCACTGGCACCTACCTGGTCCCAGGCATCGGCGCTCTCTCCCGAGTACACACACATGCAGGTCAATAGGGGAGTTTCCAATGATATGCCTCACTAGACAACTCCCCTGTTTGCCTATGGGATAATCTGGTGACCACCATGTGGCGCTTCGGAAGTCAAGCACATGGAGTCGGGTCCCGGTGCCCGGGCTCTGGTACCCAAGAGCCAACAACCGGGGCAGTCGGGAACCAAGGGGGCATACAACCGGTACGGCCCCCTAAGGGGGGGAGGGCTAGTGGCAAGACACAGAGGTATTAAAGCCTGTGCGTAATCTATCCCGAGCCTTGCTTGATTTGAGCACATGTGCACTCCTTGCACCTTGTTTGGTTCAATCATCACCATTGAATAAGAGTCTCCTCCCTCCCTAGCTCTCCATAGCTAGCTAACTATGGATGGTAGAACAATACTTTTGAGTACGCCCTAAAAAACCCTCTGAGGTCTCATATGGCTAGGTGGCTTGCCACTCACCCGATGTAGTGACCTTGTATGTCGAGCTCTATCTAGTGACCTTGTATGTCGAGCCCTATATAGCGCACTAACCCTTGCTGCTATTGAATGTAGCTATCAATAGAGGATTAAAATTTTGATCCCTTGTACATCATTTTGAAAATATACATGATTAGGCAACCTTATATTCATATGGTTGCACAATATTTAATGTATTGTATGCCATGTGTGATAACATGACTAGTCAATAGATCTAGCCAATGACTTTCTTATTTGAAAGAGGTCCACATGGTCCAGATACACAATGGAAAATCCGCTTCACTCTTCCCAAAGTTGAGGACATTCAGAGTCAAAGGGCCTTTTGAAATCACTATTCAACCGAAATGTATTTAGGAGGTTCTCAAGACTTTCATGGGGATTGCCCATTTCAGAAGTATGGATGGATTGAGTCTTAGTTTCAAGGCCATGGGACATGGCGCTTAGGACCTATAGATAAGGCTAGGTTGTTTTTGTTACATACTTTAGAGTGTTTGTCAGATTTTGTATGCATGCGCTATGAACACAACGTATAGAACGTTTAATATAAAATTCAATACTAATGTAAATCTTTTAGTTGAGTCATGTCCAACCAAATTCCTCTCTTGTTGGAAAAAGAAATGCTACCAATGCCACCTTCTTTGACCTCACAGTCCACCCAAAAAAATTAGTACTCTTGTAGAAACAAGAACATTGTGGTAAACCACAAAGGCATTTGCCAAAAGTTTTCCAGATGAATAATGCGATTGTCTAAGATTGGATGCAAGGTAATTCATTTTTTTTTATGCCTAGATGTTTTGAAACTGGCATAATTGTTAGCATTTTGTTTTCCTACCTTGAGGATTTTCTCTCATAGATATATGACAACAATAAAAAAAAACATATATGAAATGATTTTGTGAATGTAAATAGACTATAGTAGATTATTGTTGTTGGACCAGGTGATGATGTTGGTTCATCATGTAGATTGAGAGCCAAGTGATGCATGCAAGGAAAGCATTTTGAAATTTTTGTTATTCATGACTTAGTGTGGGCATGCATGCAAGAGAAAGAGAGAGACATTGTTTTGCTAGTTATAGCTTGCATATAGAGGTGCATCAAAAAAGGCAACACATAGGGCACATGATATTGCAACTCCTACACCTCTCACACTTGAGATTTCCATCACCCCCACTTTCACTCCTCACCTTTTTCCTCCATGTGGACCCATTGCCACAGAATACCCTTATCCTTCCAATACTCCATGGGGTCATGCTTCTCCATGAGGCCACTCCCCTCCAGAGCCCCCCTAGCTATTCTCCATTGGGTTAGGCTACTCCCCTCCAAACTTCCTCTGGCTTTTCTCCTCTCCCAACTCCCCCCCTATGCATATGGCCAGTACTCGGTCAGGACCCCACCTCCGGGACCCCACCTCCCCAGTATTCTCCCATTGGTGGGACTACTCTCCTACCTGAGGCCAATCTCGTAGACACTCCCATGGCCACATCTCCGTTAGCTTACATCCCGCCATCGTATGACAGACCAGGATGGTCGCATAATTCAGAATGCTAGTGGTAAGTTGTTCATCTCACGCATGAGGGAGCTCATGTATATAGACTTTGCCCAATACATATTTCAGGACTGGCACGAGGTCCATGATGACTGCAAAATTCGTGTCGTTGATCAGCTGCGTGCAGAGTTCCCAGTCCCATCGGACGACCTGAAGTTTAGATAGAAATGGATGATGAGCCGCATGGGATTCGTAATGAGCCACCGCAAGTCGAAGATCTGAGATATAGTGAGAGCTAGCAGACTCAAGCCTTCCCACGTGGAGAAAGTGGACTGGAAGTATGCGAAGAAAGAATTTCGAGAAAATCCAGATCACAAGCAACAATGAGAGGCAGCCAGAGTTTGACTAGAGACCACTGGTGCTTCTCACTTGGGCATTGATGATGAGCGATATTTTTTGGCACCATGTAAGTCTACCCTAAACTCTTAAGTTGAATTCGACTTGTTTATATGTTTTTCTTTAGTTTTTCATTTGCACACCCTAGACTAAAATGCTTTTTTGATATAATCACAAATTGGAATGTTTATGCAAAAATCTACGGTAGGGCGGGCGGTCCCCTACCCATGACGAGTATATGTATGCATATGTCCACAATACACAAGCACTACTCGAGTTATTGGAGAGGCAAGGCATGTGGATAAACTGGGCTGCTGCTCCTAAGGTATGACATCAAATGTATTTTACTGGTTGCAGCATATTCTATTACATCACACCACATTTTTTGCAAAAGAATATGGAAGTATGAGCATATGGTCTTCTCAAGGTATGGAGAAATTGCATTGGCAAGCAAGAGGAGCTTTTCATCGAGCAACCAACCAGGGAGGATATAATTCAAAGAGATGTTACTTATATCAATTATTTCAATGGTTCTACAGAAGAGCACAGTTTAGATATCAAACCAAATATTCAACAAATCTCATTTCATTCAAAAAGACATTTCAACATCTGAGGAGAAATAGTTTAACTTCATCATTGTAATAGAAAAACAATTAAAACATTACATGTCCTCATCGGTATCAAAGCTCAGCTGAGCAGTATGGTCATGAAGAAATTGTCTCCTCTCATATGGATCCAGATGCTCAATTGATCTTCTTTTGGTCACTCTATGTAACTTGCGTACACTAATAAAGCAGATGATCTTTTGGGTACATTTTTAGAAACATAACCCAATATTTTTATAGCTATATCCCTCTTTACAAAAATGATTTTGTATGTACTGTTAGGATATCTATGTCCATCACAAAAATAGGACAATGCCTTTATTGCCATTACTATTGTCACCTGCTTGTGAATAAAAGTTGTCATGTTGAATACAAATTTCATTTTGTATAAAGTATTTCAGGTAATGGCACAATGTTGAATCTTTATGGCCAACAACACCTCGAGCACCTCCTCTTCTCGTAGCAAAATCATCAACTTCAATTGTGTCCTGCAACATAAATACAAAAATTTGTAATCAATTAAATTTTTAGATGGATTTTTGATTGAATAAAATGCTAAATATGATTATGATGGAATAAGAAAATGAAAATTACCATGTCATGGTGGTCATACTCCCACAATCCTTTTACATGCAAGTCATGCCCAACAGGAAACGTATCCTCAGAAAAAATGTATTGATCTGGAGGAGGATATTTTTTTTGAAACTCAATGAACTCTTCCTCACTATGAGCATTTGCTCCATAGGCTAGACATTGTTGCCTTGTAATTTGTAAGGCCTGCTCTCCAGACTTCCAACCACCTTCATCTTCATAGTCAATCTCTTCAATTAAATCATCATGATTGAAGTCTATTATATCCGAAAATTCTGACAATGCATTGGCTAGCACAGATAGGATCTCATCCTCTCTCATGTCGAGCACATCCCCAATATCATTCAATGATAAATATGGCAGGCTATTCATATGGTATATAAGAATGTCAAGCAGTGTCTTGCTTTTATCGTGTTCTTCTAGACTTGATGTAGAAGATATTACCATCAACCGTGACAAAGCAAGGTCATACATCGAAGCCAGGATGCTAGTCCAAAACTTTTCAAATAATTCCAATAGGTGAGACTTGTGCTCAGAGACAAATCTATCGACATCAAATTTAAGTCGAAAAAGAGATGAAAAGTACTCAATCCTGTCTAGGACACCAGTGTTAGAGAGAAACTTATGCAGCTTGTCAGATTCCATATCAAAAATGACAGAGAACACTGGATATTGGATATTGCAGCAATGCAAGGAATGATCACAATTCAGATTCAGAGAGGCACTGTCGCGTGGATGCGATATCAGGGAAACAAGCATGCAACGATATCGCAGGCACATGACAATGTGCTGGAAAAATATGAAAAAAAATAGCAGCGTCGCATCGTAGCAATATTGGGCAGTCGAAACGAATATTCGATATCGCAGGCACGCGAGGGAGTGCTGGCAAATAAATTCAAAGGCAGTAGACTCGTGTGGTTGCGATATTGCCTTCAAGATCTCCGAATAGCAAAACGTTTTCTGACAGTGTTTAGTCTCTATATAGATCCCGCAGTTCATCACAGGCGTTCAGAAATCACCGTTGGATTCTGAGATACGTCAATTCCTGCAATGCATGCAAAACATTCATGTGCAATGTTGGCCAAATCCATAGGTGACATGTGTGTGGTTGAAAATTGGACACGTGTATCTGCACATGTGGAGTAATCATGAATAAAACACACGAATCAGAAAAATTGGCACGTGTGTGGTTGAAAATACGACACGTATATTTGCACATGTGGAGCAGTCATTAATAGGACACACCAATCAAAAATTGGCACATGGCGAATTTTCATTTAATGCATAAAAAATCTCTCTTTATATAAGCAGAGGTCGTGATTGAAAACCATTTGCTTATCAGATTCGTGAATCGTTCCTTGATCTCTGTCGCCCAAACTGGATATCGGAGCCGCGCGACACTCTACATCTTTTCTGAGAGGCTTGGTCCCTGCTCGTGCCCCTGCGATATTGCAATCTCTTGGGGTGATATTGGAGCAACGCGAGGATCTGCACATGATTAATTCATCAACAACCTAGTCGTGTGTCTACGGTATCGGAAGGAATGGCATGGACTAAATAGACCACGTGTCCAAAATCTAGTGCCTCGTCTGTAGTCAACCTACATCATCCTTGTATCCTGCAACTGCTCGACCTCGTGCTAGGGGGACTGGTAGAAAACCCCGCCCATGGCTCAGAGATATCAGGAGGTTACAGAAGTCCACCAACCTTCTGATATCGAAAGCTCACTTCAACAGAATAGTGAGGGATGTGACCAGATCTTTATCCGTGGATGTGAGATGGTACGTGACTGCCATTGAAGCTTTGCATACAACCTATGAAGATTATCAGATTAGGTTTTTTGAGGACACTGTGCTTGCTGTTGTACATGCAAAGTAGGTGACTATTATGCCCAAAGATATGGAGCTTGTGTTCAGGTTGAGGAATCAGTACGAGCAGGTCTTCAAGGCACCTCCACCTCCCCGACCCGCTCCCAGGATTAGACCCCCTTATCAGAGAAAAAGAAAACAGTCAAGGCCAGTGAGGTCAGGAACCATGGCTAAAAAAAGCCAAATCAAGCTAGTCAAAGACCAGCCAACTCATGATTAAGCTAGGTCGTCTAGGCTTCACAAATGAATGTGCTCTAATCGATCTCCAAAAAGGGTCGGGAAAATCCAATTTCCATTTCACGGGCTTGGCAAATCTTGCCACGCGTGGCAATACATTCTATAAAATTTCTTGGAGACTTGCCACGCATGGCATTGCCATGCATGGCAAATTTCTAGGTGGCATGGCAGTGCCATACATATTTAAAATTCAAATTAACCGAACTTGGCCCTTCCCAAATCTCATCAGAGGAAGGGCCGACAACGAAAATTTGTGTCAGCGTGGCAATGTCATGCGTGGCACCACCATGCATCCATTGCCACGTCAGGGCCGACGGGTCAAATCTAGTCACCGTCTTAGTGTGCGTGGCAATGGGCTTATATTTGTAGTTGTGTTGATAAGAAAAATCATCTGTTCATAATTGTTAATAAAAAAATTTGTAAATATTTGAGTTACTATTTATGCACTTAAAAATTGATGAAGGAGACTTAACTTAAACAAATATATATTAATACATAAATGTTCCAAATATAGAGATATATTACAAACTAAGTCAGGAGTGACTCACATACATGTGTGCTAAAATGAAACACCTACTTAGATTGTACTTTTGCTTTATTTTTTTCCATGCTTCATGACTGCTTTGGCAATTGCATGAGAATTTTTTCATTGATAGAGGATATGATGATTCCCATTGCATGTTCATCTTTCTTTATCCACTCCGCTCTCCTTGGATCTTCCTCTGGAGGCTTTGGCTCTGTGAGATCGGTCATCGACCATATCCCCTCATCTTTTAGGAGTGTTTTTATCTTGAACTTCCATATCCGATAGTTTGTACCATTAAGATTGATTGTAATCCTCGCCTAAATTGTAATAACCATATTGTATCTAATGAATCCGCTCTGATACCATGTTGTGAATCGAGTTGGTGTGTGCCTACTTAGTGCGGAACTGTGCTACACAATGCAATAGATTATTGGACCTAGATACGCTGCTACAAATCACAAACAATGCAACAATCAATAGATGCAATGCATATAAACATATGATCTATACTTAATTCCCACCAGATGGGATTCCCAAATAGTTTAACTAATCGTTACAAGAGAGAATTACGCTAAACAATAAGTCAACTACATTCTCTCGTAGTGTTCCTTTATAATTGAGAGCGTGACAATTTGAAGCTTCATGTCCGATGAGCTAGAGCCCAATAATTCGACTCAACCGATGATTCGTTTGCTCGATGTCCTGTCTTCAGCACTTGTGTGTAGCAGTCTGACAATTCGGTGTTGATGCCCGTCGATTTGTCGGCCGTTCGGAGAATTCTAAAGAAGGGTTGCATGAGTTCACCAGCTCCAACATGATGAGCTACTGGAAATCGGAAATTTGAGATGCAGTGAAAGTTGGCAGATCTAGGCCATACCATGTGTACAAGGAAGACTGGAAGTTCACGAAGAAAGAATTTCGAGAAAATTCAGATCACTTCAAGCAACAACAAGATGTAGCTAAGAAGCAACTGGAGCTACAAGGCCTTCTCACCTTGGCAGTGGCAGCCAAGGTTCTTTTCATGTCCATTTCGTAAGTCTCCCCACTCATATGTTAAATTTGACATTATCAAAATTCAAATTTTATTTTGCTAACCTTCTTGCACTACCCTAGATTATTTGTGTATTTTTTTAAATTATAATTATAATTCTGTCGGTTTATGCAGAAATCTGCCGTAAAGCGGTCTTCCACGAAAGAAAAATATAAGTATGCATATTTCAACAACATGCAATCATAACTCGAGGAGTGAGAATTGATTGGGATGGATATATATGGTTTCAAGATATATTTTAGCTTCATTAGATTCATGTGGTTTGACTTTCACTCTCACCACATTTCTCAAATAACTTACTCATCTTCATTGGATGTAGATATCGCAGTCCCAATTCCATGCATCATAGTCACATGAGTCCGATGTCAATGGCCAGGATGAGGATGAATAGATTTAGCATACCTTACTTTTGTAATATTTATGTCGGGTTGAAAAGTCGTCTCGCCTCATATTTCACGATAAGCATACAATGATTTGGCTGCTACTCCCACTTCAGTTTTTGCAGTGAGCACACCAAGATTTTTAGTCTTAAAGCTCTAGTCCCGAATTTTGAAACAAGCATGTAGAAAAGTTACTACATCTCATGCTTAACTAACTATTGTCTGAAGCTAACCATACCAGTTAAATGTCGGGCAAGGCCGAAAACTCGGAAAATGGTGACCAGAAATTACCAATTCGCATTCTCTCTCTACGTAACCTCTCTGTAAAGTGAAAATTTTTAAAGGGCCTATTTTGAGCCCATATTTTTCCTAATGGTCATATTTTGGTTAATTGTCAATATTAGGCCAAAATGCATTTTAGACATAGAGATAAACTTTATGAAAGTTATTCTAGTCAAAGTTCATTTGGATTACTACTTTTGAAAAGTGTGGAAAATTTAGGAGGTCGAGTTTGGACACATTCAAATTTGAATGTTAGATGCATTGAATGTAATCATATTGTTATGTTAGCTCCAAGGAATCTCTTATATTCAATGGTGGCACTAGAAGAGTTACTGTGGCATGTGTTTTGTAAGTCCACAAATAATCTCAATTTTGTAAGCAATAATGCTTAGGAACCTTAGACTTAGACCCTTTTCCATTTAAGTTTAAGTATTACCAAGAAATAATTGTAATACTTTAAACTTGGAAAGTCTAAGTTTAAAGTTAATTCTAAGTTTAGAAGTTCTAAGTTTATTTTGTTAAGTGAATTCATACAAGAAGTCACTTATTAGAAAATGCAAAAAAAGGGACGAAGATGTTGAAAATAGTTAAATTGTTGAACTGTGAACAAGTTGACTTCTTCATAAATAATTGAACAAGAGAAGTCGAAGGTAAGTGTCACAGTTTTCGAAAAGTGCAAAAAATGCGAACTGTGACACTTAGTGTATTTCTGCAGACTATTCAAAAAATGATGTAAATCTGCAGACTTGTTTTAAATGCAAGTTTTGTGGAAGTCCTTGAAGATGGCCAAGTCTTCAATGACTTCAAGTTATGAAACTTAATATCTGAACTTAAAATTATGATGGGATTGGTTATCCTTTACTGGAGCCGTTGTAGGTGTCCCTCAAATAAATTGGATGTCTAAGTTATGATTTCATGGAGGCAACTGTAGGTTTAATTTTCAACAGTCCCCCTTAAGATTACGGTTGGTGCCTTGGTAACTTCGTCAGGGTCAGGATGTTGAAGAACTTCTGATGCTTGTGCTTTGGTGAAGATGTTTATGACCATTTCTATTGTGGAACAATATTGAAGGATCATTTGCCCTGAAAGACTTTCTCTCAAATAAAAAGTAACTGGATTTCTATGTGCCTAGATTTGCCATGAAATTTGGGATTCTGTGTGACAATGAAATACAGCTCAAGTTGTCACACAGAATGGTGGTAGCATTGAACTGAGTGTGATGTAAGTCGTGAAGTAATAACTTGATCCATACAACTTCTTTTAAAGCTTGGCATGTTGCGATGTACTCTGTCTCTGTCAAAGAAAGCGCAACTGATTTTTGCTTCCTTGAGTTCCACGAAATCGGTCCCCCTGCCAAATAGAAACAAAACCCAAAGGTAGATTTTCTAGTAGAGACTGTTCCTCCCCAATCTGAGTCAGAATAGCCTCGCAGGACGAGTGGGTTGATAGTATTTCTATCATAACATAAGATGTGATCTAAACTTCCCTGAATATATCTCATCACTCTCTTTAACATTTTCCAATGAGAGATTCTAGAATTAGACATGAATTGACTTAACGTGCTAAAAGCGTATGCTAAATCTAGTCTAGTACACAACATTGCATACATTAAAGATCCTATTAGTGAATGATAAGAGTACTTCGCTATGTCGAGTACTTCACTATCAGAATTAGCACAAGTAGGTTTAGTCAATACTATATTTGGATCCATTGGAGTATCAATGGATTTGCAATCAGACATATAAAATTTTTCTAAAATGCCTTTTAGATATGCATGTTGGCTAAGATAGATTTTCTTCTGAAGCCTATTTCTTGTAATGTGAATTCCTAGCAAAGAATTGATAGCTCCTAAATCAGTCATGTCAAATTCCTTGACAGATCACTCTTAGTTGTGTGCAGTAAGTAGAGAAGTGTCATTAGACAGAATAAATGCATCATCTATGTAAAGAGCTATGTGAACTGAATTGGTGTCTATATGCTTTAAATAAACATTACATTCAACTGAATTGTTTGCAAATCCCAATTGAATGAGATAAGAGTTGATTTTATCGAACCATGCTCTTGCGGCCTATTTCAGATCGTAGATTGCTTTGTGCATCTTGCACACGTTGTGCTCTTGGCCTTTGACTTTGAATCCTTCCAGTTGGAAGGTGTACAACTCCTCTTCGACATTTTCGTTGAGAAATGTTGTCTTGACATCCATTTGGTGCATTTCAAGGTCTTCCGCGACTGCTAACACAATTAGATCCTTGATTGAATGCATCTTGACGACATGACTGAAATTTTTTTGATAATCCACTCCTTGGACTTGAGTGAATCCTTTAGCCACCAGCTGTGCTTTCCATTTAGCAATGGAACCATCAGAGTTGATCTGCTTCTTGAAGATCCACTTGTTGTCAATAACTCTCTTGTGAGTGGAGAAGTCAGCTAGTGTCCAGATCTGATTCGTCAAAAGTGAGTTGCAGTCGCTTTCCATAGCTTCTTGCGACTTCAAAGCATCCTTGGAGTTAGTTGCTTTGGCTAGGCTCTCTAGTTCTTCTGATGAAGTATAGAATGATTGAGGTGTATATCTCTCAGGAACTGTCCGAGTCCGTGAGGATCTGCGAACGTTTGGTTGACGAAGATGCGATGATGTTTTTTTTTTAATTTCTTGAACTATCTTAGTCTAGTCTAATGGCAGGTACTGTCGGCTACTCGGCTTCTGTAGCTATAGTTGCAGGTTCTGTAGAAGGAACATCAACGTTGGAAGAATCCATGCTACGTAAAATAGAATGAAATGATATAACATCGTTTATCGATTGTTGTCTGAAATCATAATATGTATGTTCTTGAAATATTACATCCCTAGAGGCAAATACTACATTGGTGGATGGATCATAAACTTTATAAGCTTTATGTTCATCAGGATAGCCAATGAAAATACATTTATTTGTGATCCAGTTTCTTCCTAAGCTATTTAGAAATGTGAACAAAACATGTACAACCAAAGATTTTTAAATGGCTGATACTAGGCTTGTGCCCATGCCAAACTTCATAAGGAGTTATGTTGTTGACGGCTTTGGTGCTGGATCTGTTCTGCACATAACAGACTGTGGAAGTAGCTTCTACCCAGAACTTTGCAGGTAGGTGTGCTTGATGTTTGAGAAGAGTTCAATACTTCCTTTCTACAATCTTGTTTTGTTAAGGTGAATTGGAAGTGGTGAACTGTCTTCTAATACCATGTTCAGCCATATAGTTGGACATCTCGTTAGAAATGTATTCGCCGCCACCATCAGTTCGGAGTGCCTTCACTTTTGTAGACGTTTGTGTCTCAGCCATGGCCTTGAATCTTTTGAAGCATTCAAAGGCTTCAGATTTGTGCTTAATCAAACATGACTGTAAACCATCTAGAATAATTATCTATGAAAGTGATAAAATAGATTGCATCTCCTAAGGATGGAGTTCGCATTGGACCACAAAGATCTCTATGTACAAGATCCAATACATGCTTTGTTTCGATGGAATGTGTGTTGTGTCGTCGTTGTAGCATAGGGGTCCGTCGTTGGGAGCGGCAACCTCGCCTTCACCTGCATAGCAAGAATAGAGAGGGAGAGGAGAGAGAGGAGAAGGAGAGTGGAGAGAGGGAGAGAGAGAATGCCTATGTTGAGAAAGGCTTTGGGGGCTCGAGCGCCTACCCAAAGCTATTCTCTCCCAACGTAGGGAGAGAGGGAGAAGAGAGAGGGAGAAGAGAGAGAGAGAGAGAGAGAGAGAGAGAGAGAGAGAGAGAGAGAGAGAGAGAGAGAGAGAGAGAGAGAGAGAGAGAGATGGAGATGGAGAAACCAAGAAAGTTTTCTTAGAATGAGAATGGAAGATGATACAATACAAAAAAAATGGCTCCCTCTTATAGATTTTAGAGGTGAGCCTCCTTCACTCTCAATGGCCACTTCATTGGGGCAAGGATTCTAATCTAAGCCTTTAAAATAAACACAACTTAATTCTATTGGTGCTAAGAAAGCACAAGGGCACTCACATGATTCATGTGAGTTTTAAGTTGGGCCCTTTTAGCTTTTTTATTTGCAACTTGACTTAAGGCCTCTAATGTCATTTTACAGTTTTAAGCCCCTAGTCTCTTATTCCTAGGAATTACAACTTGCTACTTGTGCTCATTGGTGGCTGGACTTATACACACAGGACGCCAATGCCTTGCACTTATTATTCTACTGTACTACGACGGGGCCCACTAGGCAAGGCTTGGCCAACAGTATTTTGAGTGGTGGGACCCACTTATTTATTTGTATACATGAAATACCCACAACAGGGTCCACGGCCCAAAGTAGTGCCAGTCCCTCGGCACTAGGCTGCAACTATCGTGAAGGGGTGCTGTTGTCGGTTCTTTTATTGTTGGGACATGGGTGCTTCAGGAAAGCGTGGATAGAATTCGCTTACGTAAAACCTGAGGCTTTATTGATTGTTGATCAGCAAGAAACTAGACTTGCCAGATTTTCAATAATACCCATAAGGGTCTGGTGGCCATTCCAAATAACCTTGTTCATTGACAATTGGGTAGTCGAGGTATTCCATCGGAGGATCCCAAGATAAACCTTGCTGATATAATGGATCTTCGTAGATCGGCGCAACTGGTCCCAATGTCATAGACTCCCCCAAATCATAATGTGGATATGATGTGCTTGCTTGATGCTCTTGTCTGTCCAGGTATTTGAAGTATGCATCAGCCTGACGACTTTCCTCAGCAGTCAATATCATAGATTTAGGACAAGGCTTTATCATTATAGGTTCTGATTCTTGCTGTACAATTGGCCATTTTGGGCTTGGATTCCCTAGATTTGGCCTTTGAAGAATGGATATACCCCGAATTTGGCATTGATTTGGGGGTCTATTGAATTGTGGAACAATTAGACTTTGGTTGAATCTTGCTCGTTGAGGGGCAATCATCAACTTTAGTCTTCTCTTGGTCATTGCACTTTCTCGTTGAAGGCTGCGTGATGGCACTTTTCTTGGATCTTGTGCTGAATTGCCTTCAAGTTGCCCTATTGACACTAGTCCCCTTTGTAATTCATCACTAAGAATTCTTTGCATTGAGTGTGAAAAAAGCCTTGACAGAATTTGCTGGAGTTCCTCGGTTGCCCGTGTCTTGATTTCCTCGACAGTCATTGGCTTGATGAATTCTACCATCTTTGTCTTCTATGATGGTTCTACTTGTTTGCCCAAGGGTATCTTTGCGTACCTTGGGACTTTTTTCAGATTTTTTTCTTCATCACTCGCTTCATAACCCGGTGGCACTAAGATTTTTCTTTTGTATTACGTTTGAGGTGGAAGGGTTACCATAGGTGCATGTCGGTCTACATCGACCAAAGGCCTCTTGGCTATTTGTGAATTTCTCATCGGGCAATCTCGGCATGGATGATTAAGTCTGCATTGTGAACATGAGGGATCAAATGTTCACGGATCCCCTCGGTGTGGACATTCAGCACGTCGGTGTTTTCCTCCGCGTCCATAGCACCTAACGAAGTGTAGTATGCCATCACCTCTAAGTTGATAGGCATACACCGGTAACAGATTCCCCTTAGGATCTTCCACAAAATAGACTGGTAGGATGTTATGGTCCTCCATTGAATTCGGTGACATGCAAGAGGATATAACCAAAACTTCTACCTTGCCACTGTTTGTTGAAGAAACTCGTGATTTAGATGGATCAATCTGACATCCACCCTTTTGGTGAGCTTCTTGTTGTCTTGATTCTGCTTCTGACCACTGGATCTTGATGTCGACAAGCCTGTTGCTCTGTATTTTGTCCTTTTAATAAGCGCGGATTCTTGATTGGACACCTGGTACTTGGATGATCTCCAAAGCAGAAGGTACATTCGTCCTTTTCAAGAAACTTAATAGAGCGAGCATAAGCTTGCTGACAGCTTAAAGTGCAAGGTTCTAGGTCTTCCACTGCACTTGTTCTGCTTGACCTTGCTTCACTTTGTTGACTTGCATAGGGTTCCATTCTTGTTGGATCATTGCTCATTGTCGACCTTTGTTCCTCTGATTCCCCATCTAGATAGGGGAAATCCTTCTTCCCAAGTGAGATTTCCATCTTGGTAGCATCCTTACAGAGCTGTACAAGTGACGCATAGGATGCTAATTCTGCCATACCAAATCTCATCCTTTTGGGCAGTCCAGCATAGTATTTTGCCATGACAATCTGCTCAAGAATCGGTGGATTACAAGATCTGATCAGTTTCAGTTGGCTAATAGTGTGATTTTAGCCCCTTTTCTTGGTTCTTTTTTTTTTTTTTTTTTTTCTGGTTGAGATTTTTTTAAATCTGAGTGAATCTAACCTTCAAAATTTCTACAGTAGTTGTATATGGACCATTTCGAGACAATCTGAGTTCTGCAAGAGTTCTTGATGGGCAGATTTGTCAAGATCATGAAAAAACTCAGTTTTTTGAAACTTTTTGGCACTTTTTCTTAGATATTTCTAAATCTAACCATTGGATCTTCACAAAACTTCACAGTAGCCAGATCTTGGTTAGATCTATCTAAAAAACTCTTTATGAAGGTTACTTCCTATCAAATCTCAAAAAATCATGGAAAAAGTGCATTTTGTTGGGGTCTTTTTGCAAAAGTTTAAGATTTTCTGGGAACAAACCCTCACAGACTGGTATGCACTTGTATCTCAGTCAGATTCAGCTGCTCACCAAGCTAAAAGAGTTACTTTCCAAGGAAACTCAAAATATCTTGAAAAAAGTGCATTTGTTTGTGGTTTTTTTGCAAAATTTTAAGATTTTTTGAAAACAAACCCTTGCAAACTAGTATGAACATGTATATCAGTTAGATTCAGCTGCTCACCAAGCTGCAAGAGTTACTTTCCAAAGAAACTCAAAAAATCTTGAAAAAAGTGCATTTTTTTATGGTTTCTTTGCAAAAGTTTCATATTTTCTGGGAACAAACCCTCGCAGACTAGTATGCACTTATATCTCAATCAAATTCAGCTGCTCACCAAGCTGCGAGAGTTACTTCCCAACGAAACTCAAAAACTCTTGAAAAAAGTGCATTTTTTTGTGGTTTTTTTGCAAATTTTTAAAATTTTCTGGGAACAAACCCTCGCAGACTGGTATGCACTTGTATCTCAGTAAGATTTAGCTGCTCACCAAGCTACAAGAGTTACTTCCATAGGAAACACAAAAGATCTTGAGAAAACTATATTTTTTGTGGTTTTTTGGCCAAATTTTGAGATTTTCAGGGAACTAATCTTCGCAGGCTGGTATGTGCTTGTATCTGAGTCAGATCCACTTGCTTACCAAGCTGCGAGAGTTACTTCTCAGAGAAACTCAAATTTGTTGTCTAAAAAGGTTCTAGGCCACTTTTTGCTCTTGGGAACCTTCACAGGGGCACTTTTTTTGGGATCTAACTCTCGCAGACTTCTCTGTGTCCTTGTCTCAGTGAGATGGAACTTTAGAGAGCTCTGCGAAGATTACTTCCCAAGGAAACTCAAAAATTTGTTGTTTGAGAAGGTTCTAGGCCATTTTTTGCTCTTGGAAACCTTCACAAGGGCACTTTTTTTGGGATCTAACTCTCGCAGACTTCTCTGTGTTCCTGTCTCAGTGAGATGGAACTTCAAAGAGCTTTGCAAAGGTTAGTTTTGAGCTTTGAAATTTTTTTGATTTTTATAAGGGATTTTTGAATTTTTATGGGCTTTTCTCTGTTTTTTCAAATCTATTCAGAAATAACCTTCACAGGCTTCTATGCAGGTCTGGAACAGTACCCTGGAACTGCTACCCGTCATGAGAAGGTTAGTTCTTGCTGGTTTTTGAGAAATCAAAATCTGATGGAATTTTGGCTCTCTTTTTCCCTCCAAAAATAGATTTTGAGCTTTTTTTTTCTGATTTTTATGGATTTTATGGATTAATGAAAGGATTGGGTGCTTGGATCTGATTCTCCCACCCCACAATCTCTCCCTACAGTTGAAACAAACAAAAAAATCACGAAAAAATGGCAAAAACTAATACTACTCACACTATTCTACCCCTAAAATTTGATTTTTTGGTGAAAATGAATGGTGAGAGAGAATAAAGAGAGAGATAGAGAAAAAGAGGAAGAGAGTGAGAAAACTATGCAGGGAAGTGAGTGTGTGGCGCTCCTCGGCAACGGCGCCACTGTTGTGTCGTCGGTGTAGCGTAGAGGTTCGTCACTGGGAGCGGCAACCTCGCCTTCACCTGCATAGCAAGAAGAGAGAGGGAGAGGAGAGGGAGGAGAAAGAGAGTGGAGAGAGGGAGAGAGAGAATGCCTAGGTTGAGAAAGGCTTCGGGGGCTCGAGCGCCTACCCAAAGCTATTCTATTCCAACGTAGGGATAGAGGGAGAAGAGAGAGGGGAGAAAGAGAGAGAGAGAGAGAGATGGAGATGGAGAAACCAAGAGAGTTTTATTAGAATGAGAATGAAAGATGATCCAATACAAAGGAAATGACTCCCTCTTATAGTTTAGAGGTGAGTCTCCTTTACTCTCATTGGCCACTTCATTGGGGCAAGGACTCTAATCCAAGCCTTTCAAAAACACACAACTTAAATCTAATGGTGCTAAGAAAGCACAAGGACACTCACATGATTCATGTGAGTTTTAAGTTGAGCCCTTTTAGCTTTTTTATTTGCAACTTGACTTAGGGCCTCTAATGTCATTTTAGAATTTTAAGCCCCTAGTCTCTTATTCCTAGGAATTACAACTTACTACTTGTGCTCATTGGTGGCTGGGCTTATACACACAGGATGTCAGTGCCTTGCACTTATTATTCTATTGTACTATGGCAGGGCCCACTAGGCAAGGCTTGGCCAACAGTATTTTAAGTGGTGGGACTCACTTATTTATTTGTATACATGAAATACCCACAACAATGTGATTTTGGAAACTTGCTTCTAGAGAGCTTCCCATAGATGCATGATTCACAAAAGAAAGATTTTTGATCTAATGAAGAAGGAAAATTCAGTTCATCAACTAAATTATTACAATGCATATAAGAAAGCGATCTTTGCTATTGCTATTGTAAGCCATTAACAAATTTGTATTTTGCTCCTTAAATTCTGTCGCATTGGAAGAGTCTAGCTACTACTATTGTTGTTGCTTCTTTGCCTCATTGTAGTCGGGATACGACACTCTTTGATGTTGTGGCTCTCTTGCAATATCTGCAGAAAAGCTTCTTGTGCGATCCACCATGCTCACCTTGAGTGTGAGGCTTCTGTTGTTGCTGCTGCACTTGATTCTTGCCCTTGGAATAGTCTTTCTTCTTGGTGTATAAAGCCATGGATTTGTCTTTGATGGATAGGCTGCTAGTCTTTCTCCACATTTCTTCTTGAAGAAGATGACCGATCACTTTTTGAAGAGTGAGGTCAGGTTGTGTGGAGATCATCACCACAAAGTATTCATACGACTTTGGAAGAAAAGAAAACAAGATCATGACAACATCATCATCTTGAATAGAACATCCTATAGCTGATAACTGATCCAATAAAGATTGGAAGTTGTTGATGTGAGAAGTGATGGCAGTAGAATTAGACATGCTAAGAGTAAAGAACTTTCTTCTAAGATGTAATCAAGTGGTTACATCATGAGTCTCATAGAGATTTAATAACAAATCTAATGCATTCTTAGAAGTTTTGAATGTAGTAACATGGGATATTTGGGAGTCAACCAGATTTAGTGTGATACATGCTAAGGTATTCTGATCTTTGATCTTCCATGCCTTTGCTTGATCACCATATTTTGGTTTTAGGTCAGCACCTTCTACTACATCCCAAAGATCTCTATCTATCAACATCATCCAGAGATTTAACTTCCAGATGTAGAAGTTAGAACCATTGAACTTGTCAATGATTCTAGCCTTGTTGGATGACAACAAAGAGCTACCAACATGAGACATGATAACAGTAATATAAATGGAACAAACTTAATCTCTCGGTTATTTGAGCTAAGCTCTGATACCAATCTGATAGGGCAAGGGAGATAGAAGAGAGTAGAAATATTGCGGAACAGCTCTCCCATTCTAATCAGCTGCTAGATGCAAAAACAGTCTAATAGATAGCTTATGCTAAATGTAATCACAACTTTAAGTGTTCTAATTGCCCAACAGGATCTTAAAAATTAATTCATACTCTCAGAAACAAAGGTACAGTCCACCAAAGAGATTAGAAATGGTTTGTGTGTGGTTAGTGTTCGTGTCTGGCATGTAGATTCTGTAGTATGACGAATTGTTGTCATAACCTACCAGAAATTCTTGCTCGGCTTTCTCATCAAGCTTCTTTCGAAGCTTATCAAGAACATGTGCATAAGCTGTGCAGCCAAAGATTCTGACGTGAGATAGGTTGTGTAGTCTACCCCACCATAGCTCATGTGGTGTCATGTGAGGAACACCAGACTTGCCTATTCTATTCTAGATGTATGCAGCTGTAGCTATTGCCTCAGCCCACAGTGCCCTTGGAGCTTTCGAGTAGGCCATCATGCATCTGGTTGCTTCCATCAGGGTCCTGTTCTTCCATTCAACAACACCATTGTGCTGCGGTGTGTAGGCTGCAATCCTTCTGTGAATGATACCACGATCATGGCAGAAGTCAATGAAGTGATTCGAGATATATTCGTCACCTCGATCTGTTTTGATCTGTTTCACTTTGTTGCCTATACATCTTTCAGCCAAATTCACATATTCTGTGAATTTATCAAGTGCTTCAGATTTATTCTTAATGAAATACACTCTGGGAAATTTGCTATAGTCATCAATGAAGGCTATATAATACTTTGAACCTCCTACTGAGATCACATTGAATGGTCCAAAGATGTCAGAATGCACTAGCTCCAAAATCTTTGTTGTTTTGTAGAAGTCTTTGACGAATGGTGTGCGTGACATCTTGCCCTTCAAACATGCATCATAGGTGGTTGAACTAGTTGCATTCGAGATGTTGACCCCTGTTATTGCTCCATGATGGCTTGCTTGGTAAAGTGCCATTGAGTTCATGTGGCAGAGTCTTCTGTGCCACAGAGTGTCTGGCGGGTCATCATGGGTCTGATGCACCTGATCTGTAGGTAGGTGTACCTTCACACGCATCCCTGCATCTGCTATTCTTGCTATAGAGAGCAGTCTTTGCTTGTTCCCTCTGCTTGCTGGTCACGATACTACCTCTGATTCGACTCCCTCTTAGGCTTAAATTGTTTCTTGGATTTTTCTTTGTTGCCGTAGAGGGCCTGGTCAGATCCATCTTTGTGATCAAGAAGTTCTCTGGACTCGACTTCCTCTCGAATCTCGATAATCACCTTATCGAGGTTCATGGTAGGATCTTGAGCGAGCAGGGACCTCGTTGTCTAGAATGATCTAGGTAAGGCTCTCAATAGGTATGTGATCTGCTTCTCAGCTGACACTGCATTCTCTGCTCCAGAGTTGTGTAGTGATAGAAACAGATCCTTCATCTTTCTCATGAAAGAGGTGAGGTCCTTTCCATCCCATTGCAAATTCGTCAGCTGATCTTCCAGCATCATGATTTGACTTCTTGATTTCGTCTGAAATCTTGGGAGAAATGCATCCCACATCTTCTTAGCTTTGGAGAGTATAGCCAGGTCAAGTGTGAGACTATCTTCGATGGAAGATGATAGCAAAGTTATTGCCTTGTCGTTTTCCTTCCTCCATTCACGTAGCTCCTTGCCTGTTGTCGTAGGCATTTCTTCTGTGCCATCCACCCAGGGGAAGAGTCATTTGCCCTTGAGTATTAAAGATGTCTTAAGTTTCCAGGCCATAAAGTTAGATCCTGAAAAATCAAGCTGATTGAAGCCATTATTTCTTGGAGTCCATTCTCTTGTTAATGGTTGATTGTCTAAATGCTTGGCCTCTTGGATCTGATAGCTTCTCGGCTATGTTAGTCATCCAGTAAGTTTAGTTGCTCTATGCAAGTCTTAGATTAGAGTGATTAAGCATCTACAACTAATCAGGGAATCACAAGAGTGGCGGATTAGCCACGACCTAGATTGTATCTGATGATGTCATGCCGTCAGATGAGATTTCTGTACTTCTGGGTACTTGCATGATCTTGGCTGGTACTCTTTGGAGCGTGAGGGGTAGGAGGAGGTTTCACAACGTTGGTTTCATTTCCGCCGTTGGTTTCGTTTCCTTCGTTGGTTTCGCTTTTGTTCGTCTTCCTTCTCTCGTACTAGACCGTAAAGGATTCTTGTGTCAGACCGCAAAAGATTCTCATTCGTGAATCTTTCGTGTTCGTGAACCGTTCGTGTTTTGTATCTCTTGATTTTCGTGTTCGCGAACATCTTCGTCAGGTCGAGGGCTAAAAGCTAGCAAGGCTTTGTAAACAGAACCATTTTGTTTCTTCAGACTCTGACCTATTTACCATGAAGAATAATATGTGTTTCTCTAAAAGCTTATCTTTTAACACATTAGAATAAGTTAAATGATCTCTACCACTAGACATGGCAGTATAGCATCACCAAGGACTATCTTACCTAGGGATCCAACCGCATTGTTGCTAAGCTATAATCAAGTCTTTTCTCTGTAGCAACATTGTTAGGCATATCCTCCGATAGTGCTAGAATCACAACCTCTCAAGCTTTTGCCCTTCATAGTGTCTCTAGGTACATATTCTCTGATGTCATGAACTCGTAGTTTTGAATCTAGATGACAAACTATCCTATTGTCGTGGCTTGAGATTGATGTTGTTGTTTGTCGCATGCTATATGAATGACACTTGTCTTGTTTTATGTCCTTACATTCATGTTGTTATGGCCTTGTGCCATTTCACACTACTTTTAAAAAGAAAACACGTAGAAATTATAAATCCTCTCTGTGTATGGCTAAACCTTTTTCCCTTCTCGTACTGTCCACTATGTTGTCTGTTGCTTGCCTATTTGTTTGTGCAATGTCATTTGATTATAGTGTGTTTTTTTATGTAGCATTATTATGGGTATCCTAATATTTATGCTCAAATATTTACATTGAAAGTTCAGCGAAAGTTGTTTGTCGCCATTGTTACTTCTTAAGCAGACAACTTCACCATCCATTCCATCAGATCAGAAGCAGTCTCGAGATGTCACCATCAACAAAGCCTTCCACCAGTGAAGTTGACAAACAAACTGCAACCATCCACTAGAGGGGGATTCGACTTTTCAACAAAGAAGGATATCTCCACACCATCGGTAGCCACAGCGCCAGGGAAAGAGAAGAAGTGGTTGGGCCCACTATATTCTAGTCCAAGCTCTATGCAGAAGATCCTGCCACTACATCACCAGAAGCTGCCACAATGCCAAAAGATGAAAAGACAACAACTCCAAAGCCTCAAAGAAAGACGTCAACTCCTGAAGCCGACAACAAGTGAAGTCACAAGGTGTATAGGGAGTAGAAGGATTGTTATTTGACTTTGAGCTAAAGAACAAGCCAAGAAAAGGAGACTAGGGCAAGGAGAACAAAAGCTTCGAAGAATACATAAAAAATCCATATTGGTTGTCCAAAAGTCAAATAACAGTGGAAGACTCCTCTCCCAAGGAGCAATCAGAAGAGTTTCAGAGAACTATAGAGCTTTGGAGAGAGGAGGACTGGAAGAGATAGACCCATCGCAGTATAGAAAGAGAAAGCAGCTAGTCCAAGCACTAAGCCACAATCAACATGGAGAGATCTATGCTTAACTATGTTTAATGGTCGACAAGACATGTTGCAAGAATATATGCGGGTCCACTCATAGGAATTAGCCAATACAATAGTCGGAGCTTGTGCACACAACTTATCTATTGGAGCTCGACTACCATTAGAGTAAAGAGATGCCCTCATTGGAGCTAAATGTGAACCAGCCATTGCAAACGGAAGAAGACCATCTACCAATGGCAAGGCTATACTATAGAGGGACAATCACATCGACAAAATATGTCTTGTTGATTGAGTCTTGGGAACAGAATAGGCTCATTCAAGACATGATAAAACACTTGGACCCATGCCTTATGACTGTAAAATAAGATGGCTAGCATTCGAATTAATTGGGAGCCATCTAGAGAGAAAAATGATGGATCTCAAGGATAAGAAAGAAAAGGAGCACCAAGAGACCTTGAAGATGGCGGGTCTATTAAAATGATTGCTCAAGGAAGTAGTGGGTAAGCAATTGCACTTACAAAAGCAATTTCAAATCAACGCTTTTCCAGCTGAACAATCACCACTCTGCCACCCAACAATAAGCATGGGTCACATTAATTCGGAGGCATTCTCAACGCTAGTAAAAACTTATGGGATTCCTCCTTACTAAGCTCATGCACATAAATGCAACACAGTCAACCAAGATCAAAAGCAGTCTACGAACATCTTCCACAACGGATTCTTTATTGGACTGCAAAAGATATCACAATCCACTAATCAACAAAACTTGCCCTATCTATCTTCAAGTTCTACAAGTGTATTCATTAGATAGGAGGGTGAACGAGTTTCTTCTCGGAGTTAGATTGTAAGAAGACTCTCCAAAAAATTGAAATTCAAATGGAAATGATGTTCATAACAATGTCATTTGTACACAATTCTCGAGCTTACGAAAATGACTTCAACATTCAACCTAGATCCGAAACATTGCAAATATTTCTAGACGTCAGAAGGTCAAGACTAAGATCCATCTTCCCAACAAGATGGAAAGCATCTCATCCCACCCATATCACCAGAATAAGCAATTGGTTTTACATAAGCAATACAAAATCCATGCTTTTCCAACTGTACAACCACCACTGAAATAAAAGCTTGGAATCTGTGCCAACATGCAGAGGAATATCCACAACAGGCAATCAAGGGCCAAACAACCATATTGCCAACTGTGAGACGATATTTCAAATACAGGCAAAGGCTATTTCATTAGAGACATGCACTATGAGCAATGATTATCTCTGACAAAATTTGGAAGCAATACAATACATCTCACTATCCCTACCACATTTCACCTCCTCCACCTTCCCGTACATAAATAAGCTTGAAGCCTTACCTTCTTCCATTTTCACACCCATACTTCAAGTGTTCGTCATCACCAATGGATGTGCTAAACATGCTTTGATTTGATCATGTGAAATGCTATGGGAAGCAATCTTTATTGGTCCTGCAAATGCATCTGCAACATAATTCAGAAGCCGCCCTCCCCAAGAAGACAAAATCTTCAAGACAACCAGCTCACAGAAGTAATGGAGCAGCAGAAAGGATGGTGCAGCAGGTGATCTCAGAAGACCACTGCCAACTATGTATTCCCATGAATCAACTGAGTAACAACACGTGCATCATTTCAACCCAGTCCTTTCACTTCCCTTCTCTTCCATTTCTCAATCATAATTCTTTCACTTCTCTGCCATTCGTCTCCCAGTGTCAATATTACAATTTTTGTTATTGCCTAAGATAATCTAGCTTGTGCAAATTATCTAATGGATGATCCAAGCAAGTAAATGAAAACGATCTCAACAAACCAACTCCAAGATTCTGCCAGTTTCACCGAGCTATTCAACAATTTCGGAAGCTTACCCTCAGGGCATTGTACGCAACAATATCCAGCAAAGCGTGCAACTACTTAACAAGCCTGCCGCACCTTATTGCGACCTCATTGGCGTGGGACCGCCAATGCTATAAACGAGGGGGATAATGTTAGCCCCAAGGAATCCCTTGTATTTAATGGCGGCATTAGAAGAGTTACTATGGCATGTGTTTTGTAAGTCCACAAGTAATCTCAATTTTGTAAGCAATAATGCTTAGGAACCTTAGACTTCCACCCTTTTCCATTTAAGTTTAAGTATTACCAAGAAATAATTGTAATACTTTAAACTTAGAAAGTCTAAGATCTAAGTTTAAAAGTTCTAAGTTTATTTTGTTAAGTGAACTTCATACGAGAAGTCACTTCTTAGAATAGCTTAGCAATAAGCTTTGGGAGTATCCCATAAGCATCTTAGCATATGGGCCTACCACTCATTATATATATAGAAGTGGATTTGGGAGCCTTAAGTAACACTTGTATAAGCCCAAGCTTTAATAGAACTAATCTATTCTTGCTTAACTTGTGTTCCCACTTGTGGATAGAATACTTGGTGGTAGGTGCTTGAGCCCCACTAAGCTTTCCTCATTTGGTTTTATGTTATTGTGCTTGTTATTATGGCTCTTATGCACTCGTCTTTCCTTCCCTTGTGGGAGTTATTTAGGATTACTTAGGAAGCCACTAGTTGGGGGGCAACCATAGTGGTCATTAGGGTTAGGTTAATTTAGGGTACTCTCTAGTTGGGGGAAGACTTAAAGAGCTAATCTAGGACATTCCTTTGTTGGGGGCCTGCCTTAAGGAACTAGTTCTAGGTCATAGAAGGGTGAGCCTTAGAGGGTTTGTTATGCAAGAGAACATAGAATGGAGTGGATCAAACCCCACTGCCAATATACTTCAATGTCTTTTCGGAACCCTCTCTCCTCTAGTTGGGTAGCCATAGCGGAAGAGATACCTTAACCCTACTAGTTGGGAAGCCATAGTAGAAAAAAACCCTAAAAGACAACATGTTAATAGGGTTTTTATTCTGGAGGAAAACCAAAGATTCATTAACGAGGCATGGATTTGCTATAAAAGGATGTAAACTCGTGGGAATAGATGATCTTCTCTCTCTCTCTCTCTCTCTCTCTCTCTCTCTCTCTCTCTCTCTCTCTCTCTCTCTCTCTCTCTCTCATGGAGTCTACAATATTATTTTGCACTTTATTTGCCCTTCGTAACGCTCTAAATGGTTATTTTCTCTTATGATACCAAACCAGTTTAAATGCCTTACCGGACCAAACTTAGAAGCATGCCCCAAAAGGTTTTTTTTAAATTTGTGATTTTTTGGTGGCCCATTATTTTAAAAACAAAACTTATTGTTGAGGACGTGCCCCACTGGCCACACTGGATGGCCAGCAGAATCCAGTGCGGCCAGTGGGCCGTGCCTCAACAATAAGTTTTGTTGCTAATATGTGAGCACTTTTGTATATGTGGTTTGAGCATAACTATGCCTTCAATAATGCGATGGAGCACTTATCATGTGCGGTTTCTCTGATATGTAGCAACACTACTATGATATTGCTTGTTGTCTCAGCGAGTAGTTGAGAGTTGTATGGCCGCCCTACATAGCTATGATCCGTCTCTGCCATAAATCGTTGGAGAAGGCCGCTCTTAATACGCCCATCTATCTCTTTATCTGATGATTATGAGTGATAGCACTTTCGGTATGCTTCTGCTTGTGATAATAAGAAGTGCTCTCTTATGTGTATAAGCATAATACTACAAAGTGTAAAGTAAGCCATGCATATACGCTATAGCTTCAAACGGTTGAGTATGATATACTACCTACTGCTTTGTAGAAGTGCTTCAAGCAATACTTGCAACGGTCTAAACGTGCATGACAATAGTACTTGCTCTTGGTATGAAGGTTGGATTTGTTTCAGTAGTATATCAATAAGAAGACTATGAGTTTCTGCCATAAGACTACATTGCCGTTAGTTCGATACATGTGGTGTGTTATCAATAGTACGTAAGCGGTTTTTTTCACTTAGAAAAGAAGAAGATGGGTAGCTCACAGGAGATCACCTCACCACGCATTTAGATATGAACCTCTATGATACTATTTGGAAAGGTAGTAACACTCCGTACTTCTATGCAGTTCTTTAAAGTGTTCGAATGGACACTTTTTAGGTCTTTTATATAAAAAAGAGAGAGAGCACTGATTAAAAGCTGAATTGCAGCCAATGTAAGTAAGCCATGGATGGTTTTGGAGATTGAAAATGAAGGGCTTGAATGGCATGGAATTGCCTAGGCCTACAAGTGCTCGGATTCCCGAAGAAGTTGCATAGGAAGTCCGTGACAGGCTTGGTTCTAGCTAGCTTGACAACCAGACCTTATGGAATAGATAATATACTGAGATGTTGCATTTCACCCACAAAAACACAAAAGTTATAACAATCTCTCACAAAGAAATGGGAAGATGACACTTAGTCACTAAATCAACCATTTGCAAAATTCTATAGTTAGGGCTATGGTGGTCCACCCTCCAAGAGGATTTACTATGTCAAGTGTTGTGATGTATGCCAATGTACACAAAAACCTTGAGAAGCGGGCATAATGCCATTGAACTCTATATTGATCTAGACTCCTTTTAAAAAAATGGGGCTTGGGTCACCATGGGAAATCTGTGGCCATCGACTATTTTTTCAAATGGGTGGAGGCGAGAGCAATTTAGTCGACATACATTTTAGGAATAACTAAAATCATATATGAATATATTATAACATGCCTTGGATTCATAAGTGAACAAGGGACACACTTATTAAGCACCTATATCAAAGTTTTTGGTAGTGCATCCAAAGAGTATGTCTTACTACTTGCGTTTTAATGGCCACAATCCAAATCCTTATAGGATCCTAAATCTCTGTTATAAAAAAAGTAGCACATCCTAGCTCCAACACTCTAATCCTTCTTCTAGGCTCAACAGTTCTCTCTATGCATCCATTCAAGTGACTTTCAAGCTCTATGACAAAATCTAGAGCCAAAGATTGATTAGATCATGTCATCCATTCAAACTAGAACTGACTTCTTGATTCAAGCTACTAAAGATAATCCTCTCGACAACATGATTCTATGTAGATGTAAAAAATTCACATATGGGACTCAATCCTATACCTTTGCACTCAATATATTGGCAATTGTATTAACTAGCAAAGAGCTTCGATTTTCTTCAATAGGTGCATAGTTGATAACTTGACATGTAATTGACTTGGGGGGAGAGAGAGAGAGAGAGAGAGAGAGAGAGAGAGAGAGAGAGAGAGAGAGAGAGAGAGAGAGAGAGAGAGAGAGAGAGAGAGAGAGAGAGAGAGAGAGAGAGATGTGACTCCTAATAAAGGTAGGTTACTAGCTTATCACTAGATTTATGCATTTGAATTTCATATCATTGTTTTTTTTTTACTTTTTCCAATTAACATAAATTCATGTTGGAAAAGGTCATCCAATATAAAATCGTTCCACATTTGAAATGCTAATTTTGATGAATTGATTTGTTGTTGTCCAACCACTCAAATAAAAAGTAATAACCATTAAGCAAAACTGTACCCAATGATATAAGTATGATATGTGAAAGATTCAACTAGTTTCATCACATTTTGCAATATTTCCATGTTTGGCATATTGAGGCCAAAACTTGTTTTAGACCTAGAGGTTGACTTTTCAAAGTTCATTAGTCTAAATTTCATTTGAATAAACACTTTTTTGAAAGTGTGGAAAAGATAGAATGCGAGTTTGAGTAGATTCAATTTGAATAAGTTGGGTACATCGAATCTAGACCCAAAATTGGTAGGGTTAGCATTTTGGTGGGAAAGCCAAGTGGCCAAATAGGGTTTGGACCTACTATAAAAGGATGTAACTCGTGGAGAGAGTCATCTTCTCTCTTCTCTATCTCATTTCATGCTTATACATGGTTCTCTTGGGTTCTACTATCCATTGGTGCACTATCTTGGTGATTGCTTGCAATTCTATGTTTAGAATGATCTATATTTGTTATTTTTGGATCCACACGTGTGAAATACAGTAGCTTGATGGTTTTGTACGGACAGCAACGATACATAATCATTTCATTCAAGTTTGATCAAGTTCTATTAGTGTTTGCATCTCAAATTGTGTGTAGATGCTGATTTTTCTACATTGGTGAAATTGATAGTGTATTTCTCTTTCTAACCAAAGATCATTCAAGTAGATTGGATCTTAAGGATCTAAAATCTTTCACATGGTATCAGAGCTTGTGTTGTAGGTTATGAAGGAGGAAATCAGATCTATCAATGATTTGGTGAAGATATCAAGTCTAGAGCATGCTAGAGAGGATTCTACACCAAATCGGATTTTTTGCTTTTGTAGATTGGATCTTTTGTAAATCAAAACACTAAATAGGTCAATATACTTGTTCAATTTCATTTTTTGAATTCACATGCTGGATTTGGCCGATTTTTGGATCATTGGTTCAGCCTAAGTGGTGGCTTATAGATTGCATATCAAATTTTCAGCATTTGCATGTAGATTTGGAATAGTCAATTTTTTGTGATTTTGTCAAAACCCTAATTTTAATTGGATCTCTAGATAGTGAGGTTGCTGGATTTCATTTGAGTGTATTTCAATCTTAGGAAGTGGCAAAAGTCATTAGATTGAGGATAGATCATAGGTTGATCAAGATTCCAAGATTCTATGTGTTGATTTGCTTGGATAAGTGCTAGAAGAGAATTTGTGAGATAGTTTCAAATCTTGGTGATTTCTTTTGAAAGAATTTGTTGTTGTTCAAAGGAGTGCTTGGTGCATTGAAACAGGTTGAAAGAGAAGATCAGGTCATTGCTACATGGCAATCTCACTTGGAGTCATGTTGGAAGCCAATGATAGGCTTACCTCAAGTAACTATTCATTATGGAAAGTGAGGATGAAGTCACTTCTTGAGATGAATGATGTTTTGGATATTGTTATAGGTTTGGAGGAGAGACCAGCAACACAACAAGATCAATTGAGGTATGACAAGAGGGCCAAGAAGGCTCTACACATGATAAAGATGAATGTTACCAATGAACTTCTCAAGGAAGTTGGTAAGTGCACATCATCTTTGGAAGCTTGGAATTCATTGGAGAAGCTTTATGAATCCAAATCTACTTCTAGAGTGTTGACTCTAAAAGGCAAATCTTTTCTTGTTTGCAAAAGAATGAAGAAAGTCCAAGTACTTTTGTTTTGAGAATGAAAGCATTGAATGATGAGTTAGCTTGCATAGATGAAAGCATTAAGGAAGGAGAGCTTATTCAAGTGATTCTTAATGGCTTGTTGGATGCTCATGCTAACATTGTTCAAAGTATTGCTATTCAAAAGATTTTGCCAAGTTTGATGGATCTTCAAGAGATCTTGATCAATGAGGAATATAGGCTTCAAGCAAGAGGTGGATCTACATCGACACTTCAAGAGGATGCTATGTTCACAAAGGGCAAATTCAAGGGCAAAACCAAAAGCAAGTGGTCTAAAGGGCAAGATTAAGTGGATGCTTCTTCAAGTGGCAAAAAGAAGGATAGATCAAAGCTCAAGTGCTTCTATTGTGGCATCAAAGGACACTTTGCAAGTGAGTGCTACAAGAAGAAGAGAGATCAAAGAGACAAGCAAGGTAATCTTACTCTTGATGAGGATGGTTTGGATGTGCAAGATGCAAATGATGATACTTTTGTGATGTTTTCATGTATGCTTGCTAATGATGGAGGTCTAGATCCTTGGTGGATTGATAGTGGAGCAAGTTCACACATGACCTTTCACAAAGAGTACTTCACTTCTTTGTTGGCATATGGAGATGACAAGAGGGTGATCTACACGGCCAATGATGGTGAGTGTGCAATCAAAGGGATTGGCACAATTCCTATTTCTCTCTCTACAAATAGGAATGTTCATTTGGAGGATGTCTTACCATCTATTACCAAGAATTTGCTTAATGTGAGTCAAATGCTAAGTAAGGGCCTCAAGGTAGAGTTTGATAGATGCTTGTTTGATCAAAAGGAAGGATGTCTTGATTGGAAAAGGTAAAAGACAAGGGAAGTTGTTCAAACTTGATGCTTGTGTTATTGCTATAACCAAGTTGGGTGGCAAGGGAGCAAATTTCTATTCAAGAGGTTTGGCACAAAAGGATGGGACACCTCAACTTCAAGTCATTGGAGGTAATGGCAAGGAAGAAGGTTGTGATTGGTCTTCCAAGTTCCTTAAGTAATGACAAGCATGTTTGTGAGTCTTGTGCTTTGTCTAGGTCACATAGACTACCTTATACTAGATCTATTTCTAGATCTACAAAGCCTTTTCAACTTGTACATTCGGATATTCATGGATTTACTACAATTAGCAATAGTGGAGCTAAGATGTGTGAAAAACTCAGATCCAAAAGATGCTAAAGTTTCATAAAGATCTTGGCCATGGAAGTTATGCACATCTAGATTGAAAAAATGATAGAAATTGTGATGTTAAGCATACTAAACATCAACTAAACATCAAAATCTGATCATAAGCTTCCACAAACAGAAACTTGCTGTCCCTGTCCGTACTTCAGAGCCTACAACCTGCATTTCACACGTGTGAAGCCATAGCAACAAAGAAATCACAATTCTAGTGGCTAGAATGCAAGATATGAACAAAAAAGTGAGAGAGAAGAAGATGGATCTTCAAAGAGCATAACATTCATTCAATAGAATGAAAATGAGATGTGTACATACTCGTGGAGATGGCTATTTATAGCAGCCATAGTGCCTCTTGGCCACTTGTCTTATGATAGGCTAAAATTGGGGTCCAATAGGATTCACCCATATACCTAGAAATTTGGTCAAATAGGAATGCACCAAATTATGAGCCAATAGAAGAGCTCCACACTCGACCTCCTCTAATTAATGTGACCTCAAAAGTAGTGTACACATACTTTGGGCCTCTACATACATGTATGAACCTATCTCTAACTTTTATTTGGCCATAGGCCTACAAAATCTCAAGTTAGGAAAATACTACTAGTTGACAATTTTTCACACTCCCTCTTCAACTAGTTTTAGCATAGATTTAGAAAGTACACCAAGACTTGTTCTATGCTTGAAAAATAAGTCCTTTCCCAATGCTTTGGTAAAGATATCAGCCACACATTCCTTTGATGGGACATGTTCAAGCTTGATCTCTTTTGCCAACACTTGTTCTCTCACAAAATGGTAAGCCACCTCGATATGTTTGCTCCTTGCATGGAAAACCGGATTGCTTGCTAGACTTTGGGCTGAAAGGTTGTCACAAAAGATGATTGGACTCTCTGAAAAATCCAGCAAATGAAGCTCCATAATCATCCTCTTGATCCACACCATCTCCTTTGTGCATGATGTCAAAGCTTTGTACTCGGCCTCACTAGAAGAAAGTGATATAGTTGCTTGTTTCTTCGACATCCATGAGATAGCTCCATCACCTATGAAAATAGCATGTGCATTTATGGATTTTCTATCCATAAGGTCTCCTGCAAAATCTGAATCTGAAAAACCAAATAAGTTAGGTGATGAGCCTCTATAAACAATGCCAAAATCTTTTGTTCCCGAGATGTATCTCAAGATCCTCTTTCCTAGTTTCCAATGTTCTATGCTAGGATCTTGCATGAATTGGCTTAATCTACCAACACAATAAGATAAATCAGGTCTTGTGATGGTTAGATATATAAGAGAACCTATTAGCTTCCTATAGAGAGTAATGTCCTCGAAGGATCTTTCATTACCTCTTATAGTTAGCTTTACATGTGATTCCATAGGTGTATCAATAGGATTTGCATCTACCATATGAAATCTATTGAGAATAGAAATAGCATACTTCTCTTGTGAAATAAAAGTGATTTGAGAAGTTCTAATTACTTCTATTCCTAAGATATAGCTCAAAAGACCAAGATCATGCACTTCAAATTCCTTTTTTAGTGCTTTCTTGATATCTTCTATATCTTCCTTGTTCCCTCCACTTAAAATAATGTCATCCACATAAATTAGAAGGATTGTAACATCATTAGCACTAATTCTAAAGTAAAGTGAATGATCATACTCACTCATAGTGAAGTTTTGAGAAAGTAGAAAAGAGTTAAGCCTAGCATACCAACTCCTTGGTGCTTGCTTAAGACCATACAAACTTTTTTGTAGAAAACACACATGATTAGGCTTGCTATGAGAAACATAGCTCTCGGGTTGCTCCATGTAGACTTCCTCTTCAAGATCACCATTCAAGAAAGCATTAGAAATGTCTAATTGCCAAAGATCCCATCCATAAAGAGTTGCAAGGGAAATGATTACTCTTATGCTCACCATCTTTGCCACGGGTGCAAAGGTTTCCTCATAGTCAATGCCATGCTCTTGAGCATAACCTTTAGCCACCAACCTTGCCTTGAACTTGTTGATAGATCCATCTTGATTTGTCTTTACCTTGAAGATCCATTTGCATCCAATTGCACTTTTGCCCTTTGGAAGCTCCACCAATCTCCATGTGTTGTTCTTCATAAGTGCTTCAAACTCAAGATCCATTGCTTGGATCCATTCCTCTTTTTGCCTTGCTTCATCTACACATGAAGGTACATCAAAAGAAGTTAGGAAAGCATAGTTGGATCCATCCACCACTTGCTTACCTTTGCCATCATAAGTGAGCCTTGAGGGTTTCACTTTATGCCTTGGAGTTCTCCTTGGAATTTGACTTGAAGAGGCTTCTTCAACATCCACATCCAATGTGTCATCAACTCCATTGTCATCAAGCACATTAGTTGCAACAACACCATCATCACTTGAAACAACTTTTGGAATGTTACTTTCATCAAAAATGACATCCCTACTTGTGAACACTTTCTTGATTGAAGGAACATAAATCCTATATGCTTTGCTTACTTCACTATAACCAACAAAAATGCCCTTTCTTGAAGATGGATCCTCCTTAGTTCTATCATCAAGAGTAATGTTGAAGTAGCAAATGCATCCAAAAGTTCTTAGAAACTTGACATTAGGCTTCGTACCAAACAAAGCTTCAAAAGGGGTTTTTCCTTCCAATACAACACTTGGCCATCTATTGCAAAGGAAATTTGCACACAACAAAGCATCACTCCAAAAAGGTTTAGGAAGATTAGCATTCAATCTCATTGCCTTTGCACTCTCACACAAGGTTCTATTCTTCCTCTCGGCCACTCCATTTTGTTGTGGTGTTCTTGGACATGTGTACTCCCTCTTGATCCCATGCTCATCACAAAAGGCTTTGAATTTGTTAGAAATGTATTCACCACCATTGTCGCTCCTCAAGCATTTGATTTTGGTTGTAAATTGAGTCTCAATAGCAACTTTGAACTTGACAAACACATCAAACACCTCATCCTTGCTCTTTAGTAGATAAACCCAACAAAATCTACTAAAATCATCAATGAAAGTTACATACATCTTAGCACCTCCATTGCTAATTGTAGTAACACCATGAATATCCGAATGCAAGAGAGAAAAAGGCATCTTAGATCTAGATATAGATCTAGTATATGGCAATCTATGTGATTTAGACAAAGCACATTCTTCACAAACATGATTCAAGCAAGTAAGAGACTTGGGAAGTCCCCTTACTACCTCCTTTTTGGCTATTTCCTCCAAGGCCTTGTAGTTGAGATGTCCCATCCTTTTATGCCATACCTCTTGAATTGACATTTGTTCATTTGCCATGCATCCAACTTGGTTAGCAACAACACATGCATCAAGCTTGAACAATTTCCCTTGCCTTTTCCCTTTTGCAATGATACTACACCCCTTTTTGATCAAGCAAGCATCACCATCAAACTCAACTTTGAATCCTTTGTCAAGCATTTGGCTTACACTAAGTAAGTTCTTGGTAATGGATGGAATGAGCAAAACATCTTTCAATTCTATATTCCTATTTGTAGAAAGTGAAATAGGAATTGTGCCAATCCCCTTGATTGCACACTCACCATCATTTGCGGTATAGATTACCTTCCTATCACCATCAAATGCCATTAAAGATGAAAAATACTCTTTATGATATGTCATATGAGAAGTGGCTCCACTATCAATCCACCAAGGATCAATGTCTCCATGATTAGCCAACAAGCAAGATGACATAACAAAAGCATCATTTGAAAGAAGCTCATCCCCACCCTCATCAATAGTTAGATTGGTTTGCTTTTCCCCTTGATCCCTCTTTTTCTTAAAACAATCACTAGCAAAATGCCCTTTGACTCCACAATAGAAACATTTTAGCTTAGATCTATCCTTCTTTTTGCCAAAAGTAGAGTGCTCACCTTGGTCTTGCCCTTTAGACCAATTGCTTTTACCTTTGCCCTTGAACTTGCCTTTAGAGAACATTGCCTCCTCTTCTCCTCCTTGAGATGTAGAAGATGCTCCCACTCTTGTTTGCAACCTGAATTCTTCAGCCAACAAGACCTCTTGCAAGTCTCCAACACTTGGTAAACATTTTTGGATAGCATAACTTTGAACAAGATTAGCATGATCATCCAACAAGCCATTGAGAATCACTTGAACAAGCTCCTCATTATTTATGCCATCATTAATGCATGCTAACTCATCATTCAATGCTTTAACTCTCAAAACAAAAGCATGTCCATTCTCACTCTTCTTTTGCATACAAGAAAAGATTTGCCTTCTTAAAGTCAACACTCTAGAAGTAGACTTGGATTCATAAACCTTCTTCAAGGCTTCCCAAGCTTCACTAGATGATGTGCACTTACCAACCTCTTTGATAAGCTCATTTGTCACATTCATCTTGATCATGTGAAGGGCTTTCTTTGCCCTCTTGTCATACCTCAATTGTTCTTGAGGTGCCAAAGGTCTCTCCTCCACACCTACAACAATATCCATCAACTCATTCATCTCAAGCAAAGACTCCATCCTTACTTTCCAAGTAGAATAGTTGAGGGAGGTAAGCCTATCATTGCTTTCCAACATGTAGCCTCCATTTGTAGCCATGTTGCAATGATTGATCTCTGATCTTTGACCTGTTCCAATGCACTAAGCACTCTCTTGAATCAACAAATGAAACACAAGAAGAAATCACAAAGATTTGGAACCTAAAACCTTACTTTTTCTCTCTTTTCCTCACTTTTTTCTCAATTTTAGCCACTAGTTTTATGATTTCTTGATCAAACCAAGACCAAACCTCAATATACTTGCTTTTCCCTCACTCCTAAGATTGAAATACACTCTTGAATCATTCAGCAAACTGAAAATCAGAGGGTTACATCAATTTTGAAGTTTTTGACATGAAGAAGCAAGAAATTGAATCAAAAAACTATATGCTAGAATGGAAAACTAATAGGATCTTGTTGGATCTTGCATCTCCCTCTTTCCAAAACAATTTTTGTCTCCTTATTCTGATAAGTATAGAGGGAATTCGCCCTACTTCAATTGAAATGCATACAAATGATGTTTTGATCACAAAGATCCAATTTCTACACATAAATCAACAAGATTTTTAGCTAGAAACTTGATTGGAATGCTACAAAAGCAAACTCGCCCACAAATCTCTTCTAAATCTGGCAAAACCTGCACATTTGGCCGCCTAATGCTCTGATACCATGTGAAAAACTCAGATCCAAAAGATGCTAAAGTTTCATAAAGATCTTGGCCATGGAAGTTATGCACATCTAGATTGAAAAAATGATAGAAATTGTGATGTTAAGCATACTAAACATCAACTAAACATCAAAATCTGATCATAAGCTTCCACAAACAGAAACTTGCTGTCCCTGTCCGTACTTCAGAGCCTACAACCTGCATTTCACACGTGTGAAGCCATAGCAACAAAGAAATCACAATTCTAGTGGCTAGAATGCAAGATATGAACAAAAAAGTGAGAGAGAAGAAGATGGATCTTCAAAGAGCATAACATTCATTCAATAGAATGAAAATGAGATGTGTACATACTCGTGGAGATGGCTATTTATAGCAGCCATAGTGCCTCTTGGCCACTTGTCTTATGATAGGCTAAAATTGGGGTCCAATAGGATTCACCCATATACCTAGAAATTTGGTCAAATAGGAATGCACCAAATTATGAGCCAATAGAAGAGCTCCACACTCGACCTCCTCTAATTAATGTGACCTCAAAAGTAGTGTACACATACTTTGGGCCTCTACATACATGTATGAACCTATCTCTAACTTTTATTTGGCCATAGGCCTACAAAATCTCAAGTTAGGAAAATACTACTAGTTGACAATTTTTCACAAGATGTATGTAACATTCATTGATGATTTTAGTAAATTTGGTTGGATCTATCTACTAAAGAGCAAGGATGAAGTGTATGATGTCTTTGTCAAATTCAAGAATGCAAGGGAGAACCAATTCTCCACAAAGATCAAGTGCTTGAGAGGTGACAATGGTGGTGAGTACATATCTAACAAGTTCAAGGCCTTTTGTGATGAGCATGGGATCAAGAGGGAGTATACAACATCAAGGACCCCACAACAAAATGGAGTGGCTGAAAAGAAGAATAGAACTTTATGTGAAAGTGCTAAAGCTATGAGATTAAGTGCTAATCTTGACAAACCATTTTGGGATCAAGCTTTGTTGTGTGCCAATTTCTTGTGCAATAGGTGGCCGAGTGCTATTTCGGATGGAAAGACACCTTTTGAGATGCTATTCAAGAGGAGGCCGAGTGTCAACTTTCTAAGAACCTTTGGATGCACATGCTATGTCAACATTACTCTTGATGATAGGACCAAGGAGTATCCATCTTCAAGAAGAGGTATTTTTGTTGGATATAGTGAGGTGAGTAAAGCCTACAAGGTTTACATTCCTTCTACTAACAAAGTGATTGTTGGTAGAGATGTCATTTTTGATGAGGGAAACATTCCAAAGGTGTCTTCAAGCATGATTGATGGTAAAGTAGATGGATCTAACATTCTTGATGTTGATGAGAAGGATCCTACTTTGGATGGTGGTGATGATGGACCTTCATCAAGTCAAAAGCCAAGGAGAACATCAAGAGAAAGACAAGTACCTTCAAGGCTCACATATGATCAAAAGTAGTTTCTGGAATTATGTTGCTTTCCTAACCTCTTTGGATGAGCCTACAAGTGTAGATCAAGCAAGGAAAGAAGAGGAGTGGATCGAGGCAATGGATCTTGAGTATCGATCTCTTATGAAGAGTGGAACATCTTTTGGAAGATCTTCTTGTGTACATGGAGCTATGCAAGTGGATGGATGTTGTCTTGCTGTAAAATTAAGTAATGGATCTGGAAAACAAATTTTGTTCAATGACTTTGATGATCAAGTTGAAGATCAAGAGGTTGATCTCAAAGCGCTTCAACTAGTCAAAAGGAAAGTTGGCAATTTGGAGCTAGTCAAGAGCATCAAAGGAGAGGTAATTGGCAAGGGTGTTATGGATCTGTTTTTGCAGCATATTGAAGACTCAAGTAAGGTCAAAGGAGCAGCAAGGAAGTGTTGTTCAAGTTTACTTTACTTGTTCTATCTCATGTTTGGGCAATTTCATGTGGATGTGTGCAAATTGTCAAGATATGGCAAAACTAGCTACATTGGTGAGCATTGTTTTGATGTTGGATTTGTACTAGCATTATTAGCTGATTTTGTTGATGGAAATGAAGCTATTGGAGGTTCATTATGTCACTCATCCATAGCTAAGTTCTGAAGTGTTGATCTACTTGGTGCCAATACTTGGAGATTGTCAATTTTTGGTGAATTCATGGTCATTTTCTTGTGTCAAGTAGATCTTGAAGATGGACTAGTGCAAACTACTTGGTTTATGGAGTCATGTGGTGCTGGATTTGCATCATTAATGTACTCACCTACTCATGGATTTCCAAGGTTTGATGGTTTCTTGTGGCAAGATGAAGATGGAGGCTCATTCACGGAGTATCATGGTGGATACAAGGCAACAAAGGACAAAGGACGAGGAGACATGCAAGCAAAAGTTGATCACTAACATTTATTATTTGTTTGCTGTATTTTTCCAGAGAGTTCAGAGCTGGAAGCATGATGGAATCATTTCATTTACATTCTATTTGATTCTTCATGTTCTAGTCACATTTTTACATGTAAAATTGATGTAAGAAATAGTGAAGCATCCCAAGTGGACACTATTCTCTATATCAATTATGGTTGTTTCTATTTTGAGCATTACATGATCATTGAAAGGAGATCTATTCTTAGGAAGAAGATCATTCTTATGATGGATCAAAGTTCTATTGTCAAAAACTATGCTAGGAGCAAGCATATTGAGATACAATATCATTTTGTGAGAGAGCGAGTCATTGCAAAGGAGGTGGAGCTTCAACATGTGTCTTCAAGGGAATGTGTAGCTGATATCTTCACCAAAGCATTGGGAAAAGACTTGTTCATGAAGCATAGGACTTCACTTGGAGTATTATCAAAGTCTATGCTAAAACTAGTTGAAGAGGGAGTGTGAAAGATTCAACTAGTTTTATCACATTTTGCAATATTTTCATATTTGGCATATTGAGGCCAAAACTTGTTTTAGACTTAGAGGTTGACTTTTCAAAGTTCATTAGTCTAAATTTTATTTAAATAAACACTTTTTTGAAAGTGTGGGAAAGATAGAATGCGAGTTTGAGTAGATTCAATTTGAATAAGTTGGGTACATTGAATCTAGACCCAAAATTGGTAGGGTTAGCATTTTGGTGGGAAAGCCAAGTGGCCAAATAAGGTTTGAACCTGCTATAAAAGGATGTAACTCGTGAAGAGAGTCATCTTCTCTCTTCTCTATCTCATTTCATGCTTATACATGGTTCTCTTGGGTTCTACTATCTATTGGTGCACTATCTTGGTGATTGCTTGTAGAATGATCTATATTTGCTATTTTTGGATCCACACGTGTGAAATACAGTAGCTTGCTGGTTTTGTACGGACAGCAACAATACATAATCATTTCATTCAAGTTTGATCAAGTTCTATTAGTGTTTGCATCTCAAATTGTGTGTAGATGCTGATTTTTCTACATTGGTGAAATTGATAGTGTATTTCTCTTTCTAACCAAAGATCATTCAAGTAGATTGGATCTTAAGGATCTGAAATCTTTCACATGATACAACACTAAGATTTTGGATTTCACTTAAAAGTTTTGCTTCTTAAGTCACCTTTCCAACTTGAAGAACAAGTTCTAAGAAGGATCTTCCATTAAACTTTTTGTATTAAGTGTTTTCAACAGTATTTTAAAAAGTAGGGAAGGGTTTCCACCTTTTGTGTTTGACAAAGTCATGCTTGATCCTAAAAGAGTTCAACACACTAGTCGCAAGGTAAGCCTTATTAACTTAGACATTGGACTACGCCCATCAAACTCGGACAAAAACCTTTGAACATCTAGAATACAATTTTTTTGGCATAAGCACAAGATTACAATCTAAATAACTAGAGTGTGAAGCTTTTGCCGATCTTTTTTATCCTTTGGTTTTCAAAAAACTGTATTGCACTTAGGCACCACTATGTTTTATATTGGGTTGACAAGAATGTCCTTAGCAAGCATTGAATTTGAGGCAGGAAAGGTCTATAAGGTTTAAAAAAACATTTCTTAAGAGCTTTGAACTTTTAAGCTAATTGTAAGACCTGGGAGGTTTTTTCGTACCTTCATGGATACTGTCATCAGGTATACATCAAATCTACATTCTCCTTGATTCTGTCGCTACTGCTCCAGCCTGTAGCTTCTAGACTGCTCTTGATTCTCAACAAGGCAGCCAGTTGCATGCCAATTTAAGCTCATTTTCATTGTAATTTGTGATCAGCATTTGCTGTTTGCAAACCGTTTATAAACAAACCATATATAATATATCCGTAGCAAAGGTTGCGTTCTAGTCTATAGGTTGCTCTTGATTCGTGGTAAGACGGACACTTGCATCCCGATTTGAAGCTCATTTGCTTGTATAATTTTGTGATCAGCATTTGGTTTTGATCCACAAACCCTTCATATATCAAGCATAGCTCCATGGCAAGAGATGCCTTCTAGCCTCTAGCCTCTAGGTTGCTCTCAATTCGACAGTTGCATCCCCATTGAGCACATTTGCTTGTATTTCGCGCTGCGTCCGGTTTTGAATCTTGATACACAAATGACAAATCCTTTATAGAAAACCATAACTCTATAGCAGAGTATTATGTCTTCTTGTTTCCAGGTTGTTCTCTTTCAACAAGAAAGACGGTTGCATCCTAATTCAATAATTATTTGCTTTCGTGATGCGTTTCGTTTCGTTACAGAAATCCTTAGTAAATAAATCCTATCTGTACAGCAAAATATTCCTTTAATATCCTATAGACAGTCGAATCTCAATTTGAAACTCAGTTGCTTCTGTTTTGTGAGGCATTTCGTTTCGATACAGAAAAACCATTTTTCTGAAACAACGGATGCCTTCCAGCCTCTAGGTTCCTCTCGTATCTCAACAAGAAAGAGAGATTTGAAGTTTTTGTGCTTGTATTTCTTGATGATTTTGCTTTTATATGGATTCTGGAAATCCTTCATGATTAAATCACGCGAGTGTGAGCATCACGTCCAATCTATCCTGAATCTCCACTCTCAAAGAAACGAGGCTGTTGCGCTTTAAGTTGAAGAATCATTTCTTCTTTATTTCCATCTTCACGCTGCTGTTTGTTCTCATCCTGCTGTTGCCATAACAATAAAGATTGTGCAAAAACCGTGCCAGTTTTGAAGCTTATGCTCCGACTCGGTGATAGTTCTGAGGTTGACAATCTGCAGGAGGAACTGAAGCGCCGAAGATCTATCTCATCTCTTTTGTCAGTCGGAGAAGCTTGGAGGTTTACTGATCCTGTTGATCCTAAGAGTTGCCTCCAAGTTGACGGCTGGGGCCCTCGAAAGGAACACGGTCGTGTTTTTGCTTTAATACTTGTGTTTTGCAACTTCAGCTGCCTTTGACTGTGCGCCATGGCTGTATCGCAAGACTTATATTGCTTTTCCCTCACTCGCACTTGACCAACGCAAGTGACTTCAGGAGAGGTAGGTTCTTGGTGACTGTGACGCCCAGCGTGTGCAGGAACTTTTGAAAAGATTGGACCAGAATGGCGTATAGAGCTTCTACCGGTAGAGTGGTAACTCCTTCCGCGACGCCGACGCTCAGATCCATTGGCTCCACTGTGAGGGGCCAATATAGCGGACGACAAGAACTGAACGAATTTTCTTCTAGTCACTGGAAAACATGCAAATAAATAGCTCCGAGCCGATCTCTGTATTCCCCCTTTGGATTCCATCTTTTGTTTGTTGTCCATATTGCAAGTCAGTACGTCAGTAACAGAACTTGCAATTCTTGCTGAATTTGGTTGATTCAATAGCCCTTCCCTCATAGCACCTCAACCTTTTTCGTTACTGTAGACATTACAGAATTCTTTGTCTTAATGAGTAAATATTTTGGAACGAAGAATGTTAGCTATCAGTTACAAGCTGTGACCGATTTCTGTCAGAAAAATCACCTTGAAGCTCTGACAAAGCGAATTTTGGTTACTATCGTACTCTCATTGAGACAGACATTGCATAAATGTAACATAAGGTTTTATAGAGAACGTTTATGGATAATCTAACGCAATGTAAAGGACCGTGATCAAGGAAAAAGATAGATATAATTTCTGCAAATTTTACCGTTCCAACAAAGAAGGTGAGTTGTCAGTTACAGACTGTGGTCGATATAACGCAGAAAAATCACACTCAATTCGATAATAAGCTCGTTCGGCCACTATCACATTGGTACAGCATAAGGTTCAATATAGAGCGTTCATGAATAATTTTGACTCAATGGAAAAGAACCTGGTAAGGAACAAGATAGAACATCAAATTTTCAAAGTCTAATCTTATAGCTATTTCAGCCTACAAATTTGCGCGCAATGATATGAGTAAAGTCCATGATAAAAGAAAACCTCCATGGGACTATCAAATTTTAACAGTCTCTGCACTAAATCAAACCCGCTCAACCTCCAACTAATTACCTGATCAAACATTCACAAAAAATCTGCAGTCGCAAGCAAAGTTGCATATCGAGATCGTGTATCAGAATACGGCAGCAATCCAAGGCCCATCAGGAATGCCATCGATCACCAGGCGCTTGTTGAATGTTCCATTTAGCAGAAGTACTATACGCTAATTTATCAAAGCTACTCATCCAGCAAGCTCTTCTTCTGAGGTCAATGGTAAGATCCAAAACGCAGAGTCACCTGTTCAATCTCGAACGCATTATTGGCAATTATTAGAGACACCGAAAGACTTTGGAAGTGACGTGCACAGCGTTTGAAAAAGTCTCTAAAAGCTTGGTAAATTATCAGCAGCAGCAGCAATAAGGTGCGACTGAGAAAAGAAAATACAGATGGCTGGGACAGAATTTTGCGCAAGCAAGCACTAATTACAGCAGAGGATAAAGTCATGCGGTAAGATCCGATTTGAAAAAGTCATTGGAAAAACGAAAGCGCGAAGAAAAAAGCCAGCGATGGCGAGAGAGAAAGCTCTCAGCCCAACAAAAAGCAACACCTACTTTCTTATGTTTATTCCAGAAAGCGACTGCCCAAAAGAAATTGAACCTAAACCTAAACCTAGATGCTAGGGTACGGACATTGAGCCTAGATGCTAGGGTGCTAATGCATGACAAATTAGAATACTTAATAATAATAATAATAATTATTATTATTATTATCTCTACTTTTATTAATAAAATATGGAAAAACCCATGACCATACAAGAGGAGGAGCGAGCAGGGAGCAGGGGACGGAGGGAGACAGAGGAGCGAGGAGCCAAGGGAGGAGCGAGGGAGAGAGCAAGGGGAGGAGCGAGGGGGAGAGAGAGAGAGAGAGAGCGAGGGAGCGTGAGGGGGGGAGAGAGAGAGAGAGAGAGAGAGAGAGAGAGAGCGTGAGTGAGTGAGGGAGAGAGAGAGAGCGCGAGAGAGAGAGAGCGAGAGAGAGAGAGAGAGAGGGTATGGCCCAATTGACACGTGTTGCAACGTGACAATGCATGGCCAGATGTGGGCCATACGCTCTGCTGGACACGTGTGAGTATGGCTGAAAAAAAATTTCGACACGTGTCGTGCAGCATGTGTTGAAACATGCTGATGTGGCGAGACAGATGTCGTGCACACACTGGCCGGTAATGTGCTGACAAAAAATTTAGACACGTGTCGCACAGCATGTGTTGAAACATGCTGATGTGGTGAGACAAATGTCGTGCACACACTGGCCAGTGGTGTGTACATCGTCTCTGTGTCAAGCGCAAATTGGTGGACTACAAGTTTTTCAAAATTGTGGGAACATATTAAAGTATATACAATGATACATCAAATGGCAAAAATGAATTAAATTGATTAAAAGATTAGTAAAACTTAAAATAGTAAATTTTATTACTCAAAATCAATTGCTAACTAAAATAGATCCACTAATGGGGGGTGGTCCATGCATCCTCCCATTTTTGGCCAATCACATCCACTCGTTATTTTTTTATATAAAAAATGAGTTTTTTAATTCCCAAAGCCCTACCCCCAATGCTTCTGCCCAAGTGTATCCCATAAGTTTTCTACAATGGTAACCACTACTACTTATATATTGAAACTAAACTAAGACTCTTAAAATGTGTTTGGAAGCTTGCCAAAAAAATTGGGGCTCGGATTGTTTGGGCTCCCCATGCGTGTTCGCGGACTCGCGTGCTCGTATTTTTGCATGCTTCAAACTAGAAACTATAAGAAAAACCTAGGCCCACCAAAGATTACCAATTTTTAGTGGGGGGACATTTGCTGCCCCTGCCTGTGCCACATGGCACAATGACAACACGCTGGGGCCAAATGGGATGGTAGTGCCTTTCAGGCTCAACGGAGGGGGTCTCATCCAAAGCCCTTCCACCATCTGAAGGGCCAAGGACCCAAGCTTACTAAGGGTATGGCTCTTCCCTCATTCAACTGGGGAAGGTCCTATTCAAGGCCCTTCCACTGGCAGCAAATGCTAGAGCTTCCTTGAGTTGAAATCTATTTGTAAACTTTTCAATTAGTACTTTTCCATTTGCACACACCTTCCCAACCCACACACGAGAGCTTCCCTAATGTGAAATCTATTCTAAGAACTTTTTGATAAAGAATATCCCTGCTTTTATTAAAAATGATGGGAAAACCCATGATCATAATATTTCCCTTCTTGATGAAGGGAAATATTGTATTTCAATAAACCTAGCAAAATAGTAATCCCCTTCCACGTTAACATGTACTTTCCCACATGATCATAATATTTCCCTTTTTGATGAAGGGAAATATTGTATTTGAGTAAACCTAGCAAAATAGTAATCCCCTTCCACGTTAACATGTACTTTCCCATTTGCATGTGACTTACTTATGAAAGGATGTTCTATTTGGAAGCACCTTCCAACAAGAAGGTTGTGTAAAGAATGTTTCATAAATTTGTTCCCATGTTAAGCAAGGTGGCATTATTCCTACACAAAATCTAAGGAATTGATTTCTTGGTGGGTGGAACTAAAACTCTTTTAGCATCCAATAACAAGCCTCCACCATCCTTTTCACTAGCTCATACACATCCATTAAATGCCATGTGTCCATTTTGAGGTCCAATCACTAACATTATCTCACCTAGCTTAAACCTCACTGTGGGCACCTAGCATTGAGTGCATGTGCTTAATTCATCCTCAAGTTCTACCACCATTGGATTAGGTGGGCCAAGCCACACAAGGTCTATCATTGACATTGGAGAAGATTATTGACAACACTATCTGAAAGTCCTAGTTATGCCCTTGTCGAAATAGGAGGGAGGATTGGTAGGCCTAGCTCGGATCTCGGTTGGCAATAAGATGCTCCAACAACACCTTATTATCCCTTTGTTGTACTAAAATGTGTTTTTAATTATTTTATTGCAAAATGATGTAGGTGTCTTTTGTTTTTCATTTTAGACATTCATATTAGTTCTAATCTTTTATTTATGCAAGAATATATTGCTTCTCTTAGAGGTGGTATAATATATAGTATTCATATTTGTGAGAATCTAAAATTTCTCATAGGTCATAGAATAGATAGTAGCCAAAAAGAAAACTTTGTAACAAGTAAAAGAGTTATCACTTTGGTTGGGTGTTAAATGGTTGCATGTTTTTCATGCAATATGCCTCTTGCATTTTTTAGCAACTTGGAAGAACTAGCATTACTATGTAGAATATTTGGGTTGTACATCAAGTTACAAGCAAGTCGATAGACATTGACAATATAGAACATAAGGTTCGAAAGTTTCAGAGCAGGATTCAAAGGTGTATGCGTGAAAACCGTGAGTCAAGCCCAGGTCTCCATTGGACCACTCTTATCCAAATTGGCTATTGTGGAAGGAAAGCATCATGTCTCTTTTTTCCTTGAGTAGGTCGTTTTGGGGGTTCACTACATACCGGTCTTGTCACCACACAACTAATAGGATCAATCTCCAAGCTCGTAATCACTAAGCTGGATGTTTATATATTTACTACAACAAGACCCTAATGTGGGCCTTGTTGTCCCCTAGTCCTGAAACATTTGGACTTCAAGCACTTGTCCATATTGATTAAGTGACTTGAAGTGAGTCTAAGAGCAACAATAACTTGAATCTTAAATGTGCTTTCAAATTTATGTAAGAAAGAGCTTTGAAGAAATTCATGATTTGTATGAGGACTAATGGTTCTAATTTTGGATCTAGTATTGCAATTTGCCACCATTACCACACAACGTCACACGTTTTGTGCTCATCTAACATGTGAAATGAACGTAATGTCCTTGTCAAAAGGGAACTTTGTGATGATATATGGTGTCATTGAGGCTTGCATCACTTATCAAGTTTGGATTGCAAGATCTTGAGGTGTTTGAGCAAGGCCTAGGATGGTGAGCATGATGTCGAACTACTCTGGTATGCCCAACAAACATGATGAATCTTATTGATTATGGAAGTGAGAAGGGCATCATTTGTCTAGGTACATATATGTATGGCCCTCACATCAATAAGATCTTTGTCAAAAATGCCAATAAATTCATACTAGACAAACTACAACTTGCCATTAAATTTGATGTATTCATCGATGACAAAGGGAACAGTCCTACCAAAGGAGATCTAGCCTATGTGTGTGTTGTGATTCAAGTTTGGAGAGGCTTGATGTGGACTACATTAATCTCAATCATCAACATTGTGTGAATCTTAAGGTTCCTATCGATGTTCTAGTTGGAGAAATAAAATGAGAAATTATTATGGGAAGAAAAAGTGAAGTGCAGTGGTATTTTAGAAGCCTTTTTTTCTGACATCCACTGAACTCATCACCCACCCTATCACTGTTGGAATTAAGCATCACTCCAACTTACCAGAATTTGAGTCATCAGAATTTGATTCATCATAACTCGAATCATTCGAGTTCATCCTGAGTACCAATACACTATGTAAATATGAACTCTCTCTCTCTCTCTCTCTCTCTCTCTCTCTCTCTCTCTCTCTCTCTCTCTCTCTCTCTCTCTCTCTCTCTCTACAACGACACTGTAGTCTTACTCTCTAAAGTCGAACGTGTGTGCAATCAATCAACTAGAGCAGAAGCAGAATTGACTATTCCGCACCTGATCTCTTTGAGAGCCTCCAACAGAGTGGTATCAGAGCCATCGTTCCAAACTACTATTAGTATTCAAAACTATTTTTACTATATTCAGATCATTCATCATGGAAGGAACATCTTCAAAAATATGCTTGATCAACAAATTCAACGGTGATGACTTACACATGTGGAAGTTCAAGATGAAGATGATACTCACAGAAAAAGAAATCTGAGGATACATCAACGGTTGGATAGCCAAGCCGCCTAAACCTGACATGCTTACCGCCTGGGAAGCTAAGGATGGCAAAGCTCTTGCCATTGTACCTCTAAATCTTAAAGATTTACAAATAGCTCATGTAGCTAATTGTTCCATCTCCGAAGGACATTCTTATTGGTCTATACAAAATGACAGATATATCGACTCGTCTCTTCTTGAGGAAGAAGTTCCTATCATTCAAGATGAGTGAAACAACCTTAGTCACTGATCATCTAAATGAATTCAAATAGCTACTCAATCAGTTAGTTGTAGTAGGTTCGCGAATATCAGACAAAGATGCTAACATGTCTCTTCTGTCCAGTCTTCCTCTGTCTTACGACAATCTAGTACTACTACTTAGCAATGCTCCTGACTTGTCTCTATAAAAGTGATAACAAGCTTAGCAATAGCTCCAGAAGAAGAAATCTTTGAAGGACAAGAAGACAAAAGCTGAGCAAATTGATTCAGAGCAGCAATCACAACAACACAATCGACAGCATCAAAAGCCTAAGACCAGACACTTCTGCAAGTGTTGCAAGAAAACCAATCACGACATCAAGGATTGTCAAGTTCTCAAGCATAATGAAATAAAGAAGAAGATGCAGTAGGATGGAGGACTTGATTATGCTATAACCTCTCTTAAAGACCCAACACTGCTAATGATACAAGATGAACCCATTAGAGATGCATTAGATTGGTATCTCGATTCTGGTGCTTCTCAGCACATGACTTTATGTAAGTCCTTATTCGAAGAACTCACACCAGCAGATTCGAAGTATGTCTACTTCGGTGACTCAAGTGCACTACAGATTGAAGGCAAATGATCTATTCACCTTTATCTTCCAAATGGTACATTGACCTTGCTTAAGGATGTACTTTACGTACCCAAACTGACCAAAAATTTATTGTGAATCAGCAAGCTCACTAATCAGGGCTGCAGAACCTTGTTCAATTGAAAGCAATGTACCATTTTGGATAAGAGCTGTAAAGAAATCCTCTTTGCAAACAGAGGAAGGTAATTTGTACATTCTGGATCACGAATATGCATTTTCTACTAATGTGAGTACGTCAAATGCCCAATTATGCCATTGAAGATTAGGACACTTAAACATCAGATCAATCTTGTATATGCATCATAATAGTATGGTAAAGGATTTAAACTTTAATGTTTTCTCCACTGACATTCGACATGTCTGTGAGATGTGCCTACTAGGCCTAGATCAAGATTCCCAAAGGAAGAAGCCACTAGAGCTAAGTCCATTCTAGAATTGATACATAGTGATCTGTGTGGCCCTATGAGTACTCCCTCTCTGGGTTCAGCACTATATTTTATCACTTTTATTGATGATTATTCGATATTCACCATCATTATGTTCATTAAGAACAAGTTTGAGATATTCAACTGTTTCAAAGATTTCAAACAGTTTGCTAAGACATAGACTGGTCAATGACTCAAGACCCTTCGTATAGACAGTAGTGGAGAGTCCCTGTTAGATGAAATGTCCGAATATTTGGCATCATTCGGCATTCATCATCAGTGCACCACCAGGTACACACCACAGTAGAATGGAGTAGCCGAAAGGAAGAACTGAACATTGGTAAATGCAACACGATCAATGATGTCAAATGCTCAGCTCACTGAGAGCCTTTGGGCTGAACCTGTTTCAACAACTTGCTATCTGCAAGACTATTTGAGTACCAAAGCAGTCGACTCAAAGACTCCCTTCGAAGCTTTCTATGGCTACAAACCAAGTCTAAGACACCTTTGAGAATTTGGTTGTCTTTGTTATGTACACATTCCTTCTAATCTGAGAAAGAAGCTTGATCTTGTCAACTATAGGAGTATCTTCATTGGATACTCGACATCACACAAAGCCTATCAAATTTACGATGTCAAGTCGAGCCGAATCTCAATTAGTCGAGATGTTGTCTTCCTCGAAGACAAATTCGTCGACTTCAAGATGAGCATACCATTGTCATTCAAATACCATAATCCCTTGCAAAATCGAAGGCCCACTAGATATGCCTTTTGAAGGTACTCTTTTGCAGTTGCCTCCTCTCAATCATCTTGTTGGATGCCATGTCACTATAATGATCATTCTATGTAGCATCACATTGGTTTGGCATAAAACACTACTATATGTTTAGAGCATATAATGAAGTGCCAAAATTTATAAATCTTGGCCCGCTTTGTCCCCTTTGGTGCTAGATCATATTGGCAAAACCTCTTGTCTTCTAGAGTTGGTTGATGAATGTTATTCAAAGGGCTTGCTAGCATGACACTATTGGGTAAACACTTGCACATAACTATTTCCTCTCAATATTAATTTGATCACTCAATAGTCATTTACTTCATCGGGAGAAAACCCTTTACCAACTCTATGGAATGCTTTGTCAATGCTCAATGGAAAAGAATAAATGCCATTGTCCTATATTTTGGGTCTATGGGAAAAGGTTTTGTTCTTTTTAGATACAAACACCCCAAAATGTACATCATTTCTTTGCTTTTTTGGACCATATTTCTTTTGAAGAAACATGATTTTCATTTATAGGTATACTGAACAAATTAATATCGACAACACAACTACTATTGAAGTGCATGCGTGATAGCATCTCCCTTTATTTTCTACTAAGCTTAATGTTTACTTCCTAGGACAATTTCAGATAAAGACACCGTCATGAACCCTACTCTGCATGTCAAAGCCTACATCGCACAATAATCTTCTGACACTATCACAAATCACATTGAGATTTGATTGTGGAATTCTACTTTATATTACTACTTTGTCAAGCTTGCTACATCCTGTTAGTGCTTGTCCATTTCCATCCTAATGTCCACTATATAGGTGCCCCCCTTGCAAAGGTTATACATGATGTTATTGCCATCCAAAGCTTAAACCTCCTCCTTTCTACCTCTAGCAACAAAGTCTTACTCTTTCCTCTAGATTTCTTCCTATAATCTCTTCCCCATGTTCATACTTGGACAAAGGTAAAGGACTTTTTCCAACACTCCACAACTCCAATAATGCAATATTTCATTGATGTCTACCTCTTTTGTTTAACCATTGGAGATTTGGGAACTAAACTTTAGTGAACCATTTGAAAATTCACCCAACCTCAGCATTTAGAAAAATCAAACCAATATCTTCTTATTGTTATAATTGCTTCTACTAATGTTGATGGCATCAATTCAAAACTAGTTCATAGTCTACTACTACTTACATCATCCCTATGACAATTGCACCACCATTTGCCAATGATGATGAAACTCATTAAGAGGAAACTTCATTCCAAATGAGCATCAACTGTCAATCTAATATGGGATTTCAACTATGTGAAACACTTGAGCATCTAAATTTTGAAGCTAACACAAGGTGATTAGTTGTTGCAAATCTTCATAGCTCCAAACACTAATTAACTGACAAACTAAGAGCTGCACATGACCAAACATGTGCTTCCTCTTTTCAAGTTAAGACATTAGTCAAGGCTAAGTGCTCCAACAATGTATTTTTCTCCCTTGGACGATAGCTTCGATAGGAAGAATGATAAGGCTACCTTTAGAATAAACTTCATCACAAAAAACATGTGAGCTTGCAATAGAAAGGTAGATATTAGCCACATTGGCTAGTATCCTAAAATTGATCTTATCATGTTTCAAACGACAAATGTGAGGGGTTCTAGAAAACAATATGTCATCATCCATTTTGCTTTTGCCTATCACTTTGTTGCCTTGTTGAACCATGGGGAGTGTCGAAAATAATGCTAACAACATGTCAAAATCTATTGGAAGTCTATCTAGTCTGTGACAAGAAAACTAACATTATTTCATTCATATTGTTCTCAATATTTATGCTCCTTGCTATTCTTAGAATACAATAGATATATGGATTTTTTCCACGTATAGATAATGATGGAAAATTTATAGTCATTGGTAATTCTAACATGTACTTGAAACTTAAGTGATTGGTCTAGGTCAAATCATGCTAGCTAATTATGCCAGTTGGATGAAAATTGCAACCACATATGAAGTTATTGATGTTGGTTGATTAGTGGTGCCTTCCCCATCATACTTGGACCAATTGTTGAATAGTTGGATATTGTAGATAATTTAGATCTAACATGATCCACATTCTCCAACAAATAGCTAATGCATGTTCTATGGACACTCGGTCTCAACACAACGATGTCAAGCTCTATTGTGACTGCAGGCCCTTGATTCATCTTCCTTGTACAAATAATAGTGGCCTACTTATGAGTCCTCTTGGTTTTTTCTTAGTCCAAAGAGCTATCACCCTCGGAACTTTATCGAGACCCAAATTATGGTTGGTAAACTTGTCTAGAAACTATGGAAAAAAAATATGACCGTCAATGACGATTTTTCCACATGGGCCTCGTTTTGGTTATAAACATTATTGTGAAAGAGAGAAAACTTACTCATAACACAAACCTTCATATTAATCTTCGCGTATCATAACATAACCATTCAAGCTGGTACACAATCATTGAACTTATGAAACACCCTAGTTGAACTAGATGAAAAATGGAATCTCCATTGGTTGCTTTTTAAGTACTTAAGAGAAGAAGAAACATTACTCTCAAGAACTTTTCCCTTCCTATGTTGATGACTAGCTCCACAGATGCTTATCTTCCTACCAAAAAAGCTCATGGTCTAGATGGTGCCAAAAAGAAGCTTATCCTTTTTGCCAAGAAATCTTCTAGTCAAAATGGTGAAATTTTGAAATTCTTTCTTGCCAATTGAACTAGATCTAGACCTTCCCTCTTGAGAGACCTACATACGGGGATGGAGGGTGGTCTCCTTCCCTCACTTTTCTTTGAAGGCCTCCTTTAGCTCATTTGCAAAATTAACAATGCCTTTGTTATTAGAGACTACTATTCTTGATATTGCCTATTAGAGACCACTATTCTTCATATTGCCTATAAAATTGTGGATAAAATGTTGGCCTTAAAAGTTGTCCATTCTCCTCCCTGTTTACTTCTCTCCTCTACAATATGGCTTCCTTAAAGGAAGAGACATTTTGATACTATTTTGGACATTTGGATTGTTGCTAAATCTTTTGCCATTTATGGTCAAAATGCTATTATTGTGTGTATTGGATAACGGTTTTGACAAGGTTGGTCGGGAGTACTTCTTTGCTTGTTGCTGCTCCTTTTCTTGGCACTCATGTGGCAGATTGGCCATCATGAAACAAACAGTCATCGTAGACACTGGTGGCTCATTGCTGACTGATATAGCATGTACTTATGTCAAACAGCATCTTTTCCATGAACAGTTGTGGTGTACATGGCCATGTTGTAAGCTGACAAATCAACTCACTCTTCAAGACATCCAGAGGGGGATGGGGAATTTATGGAAATCACACTGGAGAATATACTCCTTGATGGCTACAGAGCATATGTCAACTAGATTGCAAACTAGGCTATAGTTCATATGCCTCATTTTTAGCACCAAGTCTTTAACCTAGATCTCTAGGTTTGATTTGAATTGTGGTCCTAGGCATTGTTTTTAGTAAATATCACCATTTGTGTATTATAATGCCTCACACTTCGTAACTTTATTCTGACTCAACTCACTTAAAAGGTAAAACAAGAAGTCTCTACTGTTGATTCACCATCCATGTTTAAGTGCATAGTTTTTATGGTAGAAAAGCAGAAGTTTAATATATTAAATCAATAAAAATGACATAACTACAATATAGATGAAGATTCTTGAATCTGGACAAGAAAAAAATCCAAAAAGATTGAACCCCCAATAAGCTCGTGTTTTTTGAAATCAAGCAAACTCACCACTTTTCACCTGACTTACATGATTGCTTGCCAGAAAAAGCTCAAAAGACTAGCAACCTTTTATAATCAGGATTTTTGACATTTCATAGCAACTAATTTGATGAAACCTTCTCATAAACGTGATAAAAATGTGTAGCTTACAGAAAACTGATGAGCTTGTGAGAACATGTTTCATAGAACTAGCTAATTTCAGCATATCGTCATCAATCTCTTGAATATTCTGCTAACCAAATAAAAGTACTTGTTACCATTTGAAGTGAAAGTGCATTCGGTTCATCCATATAGACAAACACCAAACACATAAAGAAATGCAGCAGTAGCTGGAGAAGGTGAAACGTCTATGTAGATAGTCCAAAATTGCTGCAGTTACATATAAGAATCTTTCCTTAACTTTTAACCATATGCAACTTGCTAGTGCTGCGGGCAGAAACGCCCATTTTTTTATTTTTTTAGAATTTTTGAAAAGACAAAACTGTAAACAGCTGGGGGGGGGGGGCCAGGAGGCAGGAACTCAATGGAGAGGGAGGTCAAAGACCCTCAAAACCTGCGTAGATTCATCAAAATCATGAAATATACGCAGCAAGTAGGTGTCTTTAAAAAAATAATTGCCGGGGTTAGCTAGCTAGCGTTGGAAACCTAGCTGCTTCAGCTCTTATATGCCAAGCGGGCAGAAAAACAATGTGTCTTTAACTGCGCACCCTTATGACCAGGTTTATTTGTTGCATAGCAATGCTTAAAGGGCACTTGTGAGCTCTCTATTTTAAAACTCTTTACAAAAAATTCATCCCCTTTCAGGCACAACTATATTGTGATTTCCACCTCACGAAGTCGCATGCTCTTACATTTTTGATCTTTATGCATCTGAATTTGGATGAAGAGAGCAGCCGTTGTTTTCCTTCAGAAATTGACTTGCTTCAGTCTTGACATTGTCAGCAGGCAGTGACGTCTCTGGGATATCAGCTATAACAAAAACTGGGGTCGAGGATTGGTGAACACAATTTTCATGTTCTAAGTTCGAATTTGAGGATATCTCCGGAATGACACCATCATCACTCCCTTCATTCATGATGGGAAGCTCATTTGCGCTGTTATCTAGAGGGAGACGATCATTTGCTACTGCAGTTGATGAACCAAAAACTGCTTCTGAAGGTATAGTAAGCAGTTGGGCAGGAATTAGCCATTGGCTCCAATCATTACGTCTGCGCAGCTTCTCACCCTACAGCAGTCAAAAAATTTAGCTTCTGCATCCATGTGAAGGTACAAGAGCTACCATTATGATAGAACCTATGTCCTAATATTTAGTCAGCTACCTCAGCTTGAGAAACAAATTGACTCTAACTGTGGTGTCGGGCTTGTAGAGAAGGAAGTATTGAATTAGTCTCCAGCAATATATGATTATTTAAAGGAATATAGACACAAAGGCTGCAAAATCTTAGTTTACTGCCATACCTGCACTTCCACAATGCTCGATGCTCGTAGAGCATTCAAAATCATCCTTGTGTCTGCATTCAACATTCTGATCTGCATACATTAAGAAAAAAAGGCTGTAACACTCTAATGATTGATAAAACACCACTTTCACTAGACGAAACTAGGCAAAGAGGCAGACCTTATTGAAAGATGCAATTAGTGAGGCTGGAACAAATCCCTCAGCATCCATCTTTGATCGTAAATAAATATCCTTGATCAAATTGTCCTTGCTGCTAGCAGATAACAAGTAAGAAAGCTACTCACAATGATTTTGTTATGCCATTAACATTCAAAAGAATCTATCAGCAATTATTAACATAATTATGGTACATGCCTGAAGTAGTACTCGATTTGCTTTGCCACCAAATGTTCAGTATGGGTAATTGGAGCAATGGGTGGAGAAACTTGTATTGCTCTAGGATGGCCATAGCGTACAGGATCTTGCGGGAAACCCGGTGTTCCCATCAGTGGATAATGTCCACCTTCAAAACCTGCAATTTTTACTATTTCAATTTCCACTTTGCACAATCATATACTTGTACTTTCCCAAGCAAAACAAACACGATTTTGAGTTTTGATAACTAGAATAACACACTATCATCCACCCTTTACTCCTTGGAAAGAAAGCAGTTTTAATAAAAGACATCCAAGAGCAATCCACCTGCTGTGAAATATGAAGATCCTTCATGATAAGCATTATATAATAATGAAAAGGAAGTTGATGATGTATCAAAAGAAGAGATGGAAAATTAAATTTTTTCAAACCAAGTGTATACATTACAAATCAAGCCATGTCAATCCTAGAGAGGAGTTAAGCAATTCAGATAACAGTCACAATCTAAAAAGAGAACCCAACATAGAGGTACACGGCATGGTATAGAAAAAGAGTAATGAAGATTTCAGAAATACTGTAATGCTTAGTGAATCATGACAAAGAGCAGCACCTGGATAGTTGAAAAAGCCAGCATTTGGCTGATAAACCGTTGGGTTGACCCAACTAACGCCTCTGGGATCAACAAAAGGCTGCTGAAAAGGCTGCACATGACTGGGGGGATTTGGAAAAAATTGCTGAGATTGCCAATAGTTACCCCTGCCTTGGTCACGATATACCCTTCTATCTGCAAAATTGTTCTGTGAAAAACCATTCCTGCCTCTTTGACGAGGTGTGCTAACATGCCCAGCATAAAATCCATTGGCCACACCTTGATTATGCATTCCTCCATGAACCAAAAAGTTTCCATTATTGCTTCGTTGTTGATGAGGTATGACACCATGGCCAAAGAAGCCACCATTCCTGTTCCGTTGAGGTGGCCATACATTTTCAGAAAAACTGCCATTACCTCTTTGATTAGGTATCCTACCTCTCCCAACATTGTTCCCTGGAAAGGGACTTATGGCCCTAGGAGCGGCCATGCTTTCTTGTAAAGGGGTGGAATGAAGAGGTCCTTGCACCATAACGTTAGGGACAATTGTGCGAGGAACTACAGGAGCTGGAAGTAAGGGTGCATTATTAGCTTCAGTACGTATATGCTTGCTCACATCAGTTTTCTCATGGCCCATATATAAAATCTCAGGGCCATTGTTGCTGACTACTTTTTGCTGACCCAGGGGTATGGTGACAGATGCTGGCTCCTATTCAATCAGTGAGAAACGCTCAATTAATACCCAAGATAAATCAAAGAGGCATATCTCTCTCTATATTAATGAGGCATGACTAAAACCGAAAAGATCATCTGTTTCAGCTTAAACTACTAGCTTTTAGTTGCCAGTAAATAACCTAATTTGGAATCAAAATTTATTCAGTTACAACAAATAACATAACTCGAGAGACATATTTCTCCCAGTGGTATTGAGGCATGACTCAAAAAAGTTAGATTATCTTCTTCAACTTTAAAAAGCAAATTCGGCTTTGCAATAGAAACCCTAGTTTGGAAGAAACGAATGGAAATATGTGTGGGAGTACCTTCTCTGAATTGCCATCAGAGGAATTCAGAGATATAGCGGATCTAGGAGAAGTTGAATGTTTCCTGGAGCGTGAATCTTCCAAGGAGGGCCAGGACTCATCTCCCATGACAGTTCCTTCCCAAGGATCAGTGGAGAGTTTAACAGGTTTCTTCCACGCTGACTTTACAGGCTTTGGTGAGCCTTCTGGAGCTGTTCCTACATTCTCATCTGCGGCTGCCGTCTCAGAACTAGCTTCCCTATCGCCATTGCAGCTGGATGACAACTCCACCTCTTCAAAGGGTTTAATCCCCGCATCGCTATCCAATGGTGGCTCTATTGAGGTTGCTGTTGGGCTGTCTACTGCATCCTTGGAGCTGGAGCTTAAAGTATCAGAATCAGACCCACTCGAAACCAATAACACTTGATTTTTTACACCACCCTCATTAGCTTGAACACAAACAGAAACAGAACCCGAATCAGAATCAGAAGCAATATCGTTTTTCCGAAAAACCAACTCTGACCAAACACCCTTGCCTTCTTCTGATCCCATTCCGCTCACATGCAGAACCAATCACCTCCCTCTGTGCTTCAGACGGCTTTGAGCTGGAATGATCAGCACAACATTATGGCTAGCGCTACTATCAATCCTACCGGAATTCAAGACCGCCAGAAGGAGCAAAGCATCCATAAGACAATAAATAGTAGAGCAAGGGAGACGCGATGGAGGGAAGAATACAAAAAAGCAGGAGCATAGGGCAGCTTTTGCCTTTGCATGCAATAAAGCTTCGAGAGAGAGAGAGAGAGAGAGAGAGAGAGAGAGAAAGATATAGAAAAAAGCAAAAGACGTCCCAAAATTGGATCAAGAATTGGCTATTCATTTCCTAAGGGGAGCGAGGGGCTGAAAGGGGGGGAGGGGTTTCAAAAGCCTTTTATTTAGGCTACTCATTTCCTATTTCATGTTATGCTCTTGCAATAGATATAATGTACCTTTGAAAAGAAAAAGTATGTCTTGAAAATGATCGACTCGTCCTCTATCAATAACATCAACGATGTGCCTCTCCAAAAAGGGTATCATGCACATCGTGGGTTTTGAAGCATACTATGCGAATGACAGATGAGTCCTCTTGTCAAGCCACCACCACAACAGCGACATCTAGATGAGACGACGAGCCGTAATTTCCATGATTTGGTGAAGAACATTATATCGAGCTTAAAATGTGCTGAGAAATTCTTGCCTAAACATTGTACTTGGAAAGAGGTCATTCCATACAAGAGCGAGCAATCTGCTTTGTCCAATCTTGAAAGATTTAGGCTAACAAATATTAAGAGGTGTAAAACCATGTGAGGAGGGCTTCACAAGCCTTTACCCCTCGTAGAGAAGAAAACAAGTAGCCTAGCTAAAAAACTCTCTCTCTCTCTCTCTCTCTCTCTCTCTCTCTCTCTCTCTCTCTCTCTCTCTCTCTCTCTCACACACACACACACACACACACACACACACACACACACACACACACACACACACACACAAACACACACACACACACACGCACACATGTGTGTGTGTGTGCGTCCCATTCAGGAGATCAGATATAGATAAGCCCCACATACTCAAAAGATCAGAAACACACTGAAACCATGAGGACCTAGCCTGCTGACTAGCTAGAGTGTGAGAGGATGTGAAAGATGCAGCGACGTATCTGGATGAATCAAGCTTCGAGACTCTATGAATGAATGTGATAATTTGAAATATAGCCTCAACAATCAATGGTAGAGAGGCAAACTCCGCCAATATGATATCATGGGGAACTAACTGCTTCACACATATTATCCAATTAAGCATAAGGATCTACAGACATAAAACATCACTCCAAGTATCTCTGGATAAGCCAGGACACCATGTCTCTACTGAATATAGAGTAACCGGAGAGATAGTGACAAAGAAAAGATGATAGCACGTATCAGGATCATGTACATAATAAATAGAGAAAAACCTTTCCATCTGGACAAGAGCAGAGTGCCCCTTGCGGAGCCTGGACAGTGTAGATGGTCTAAAAGTGAGAAATGGGCCAGTAAAATGGACACCCAGGTATGTATAAGAGGCTACTATCTCCAGTGGCTACCCATCATAGTAGAACATCGTGTCTCTCATATGTTGTCAATTGGTGTTGAGCCCCATGACCTTGTCATAAAACCGTGGGTGTGAGCGACAGCGGAAGCTCAATGGTTTGAGCGCGGCGTGTAGGAACGGAAACACAATAGTTAGCAGCAAAAATATTTAAGTAGAAGAATTCATACAGATTGTGCAAATGAACAACGCAGTAGTGAGACAAAAATTGCACTTTGATTAATATCAATAGTGAGTACAATGGCTTGAAGTAATAACTTCAGCTTGTTGAGCGTGATAACTTTGCCTACAGAAAAACTCTGATTGAAAAGAGAAATTCAATTAACACTTACATAGCTTGATTCAACTAATATATATAGATTTACAAGTGTCCAGAAAAAAATATCTTATGCCTTAACTGCCATTTACTCCAGTTTTGCATTTGTACAAAGTTGATAACCGCCCTTAGGATATTTGTTTCTCCAGCTGTTTTAGGGTTGATGATAAGTTGGCGACGTCGGTCTGCCAATGTAGAAAAAACGCGAAAAGCCCGAAGGTGCCCTTAGATTGAAGGTAAGCAAATCCTGGAGGTTCCCTTAGACTTAAGGTATGTAAATTACGAAGCACTCTTAGACTGAAGGCAGCGAAGAAGGCGAAAAAGACGAAAAAGCCGAAAAGTGCCTTAGACTAAAGGCATCGAAGAAGCCGAAGGTGCCTTAGACTAAAGGCAGCAAAGAAGAAGAAGGTGCCTTAGACTAAAGGCAGTGAAGAAGACGAAAAAGCCGAAAAAGTGCCTTAGACTAAAGGCAGCGAAGAAGCTGAAGGTGCCTTAGACTAAAGACAACGAAAAAGCCGAAGGTGCCTTAAAATGGTTTCTAAGGCATTATAACCATTTTGTCACTTTTTTCGCGAAGGGGCGAAAAAGGCAAAAAAAGGCAAAGGTGCCTTAAAATGGTTTCTAAGGCATTCTGGCCACTTGGCCACTGTGTCGCATTTTCCGCGAAGGTTTACCAATGTTCACCATCAAACCCCATGTCTGGCAAAAAGTATATAAAGCATGAAGGTGCTGCTGAAGCCCCGAAGCTGATCTCGATAGTAGTATCATGTCATCAGCATATAGTAGAATAGGGATAATCATATCTACTAATGGACAGCCAATCCCACCCTCTTCCCTAATAATCCAATCAAGATTTTCAATGTATAGCGCAAAAAGAGTAGGGGACAAAGGACATCCCTGCTTAACCCCCACTACACTATAAATATAAGAGGACCATCCATCACCATCTCGTAAGCGAGCCAACACTCTCTCATACAATGTGATGATAGCAACAATGATCTCCTGAGAAAAGCCAAGAGATGCTAGGCGCTGGAGTAAAAGGTGTCTTGGAACAGAGTCAAAGGCTTTGTAGAAGTCCACAAAGCAACAATAAACCCTCTGCTTTCTGAACTTAGCCTCCTCAATAATATATCTCGAGATGAATATATGGTCAGCCGTGGAGTAGCCAACATGGAAACCTGTCTGTCCCACAACATGTAACCCCGGGATCTTGAGAATTGATAATTGACTGCAAAACTGATCCATATTGCTTGGTCATAGTATGACTGATCATAATAGTGCGGTAGTTGTCTACATTCAAAGGATCTCTGACTTTGAGGATAGGGTGTAAAAGGTTGGTGCACCAAGATGTGGGGAGACCGAAAATGATAGATTGGTTAAAGATATGGGAAATGTACGAGGCAATAATGTGAGCAACTGGTTTTAGGAAGTCCATGAGAGGTCAACATTAGTGGCTTTGTGGCTTTGACCATTTTGAATGGAATTTTTAACCATGGACGAGGTGAAGACGATGAATTCTGAAGGGCATGGGGAAAGAGAGTCCACTGTATAAAGCTTGGTAGCATCCATAACTCTATAGCAACAAAAGTGGGTTTATAAGGGTTTTTAAAGAACATCCGCCAAAGAAAGAGGAGGATGGGGAGGCAATAGCATCAACAAGTTTTAATCCCAAGGTCTGTAGATAAGTTGTCTTTTTTTTCAGAGTCACTTTGTGATATTCCTTTTGTTTCAAGGCTAGGGTGTGAGGAGAGTGGTATCTAGCATAAGCAACTTGTTTATGTAGTGAAGAGCACTATGTATCATACCATTTGTTGTGGGTGTGCGAGCTTAGTTAAAAGCAACTCTTTTGCCTCCTCAATGGGCTTATCCTCATCGGGAATCCCTCGAACTCGGATATTAGGGCTTTTTTAGCCCTTTTTTCTTGCTCGGAAAAGACATTTTCCAGTGTAGAATTCACAAATGCATGTTGAACTGAGCTTGAAGATTTAGCCTTACCATCATTTTTGAGATGTGCTGCCCATGTCTTTGTTTCTTCCATTTGTTTTTCAAGGCTGGAAATTTTGTTAGAAGTTTCCTATGAAGTTTGCCATTATCGATTTCAAGCTGACCTATCATGTCTTTTAGTCCAATAAGTTTTTGCCAAAGAAAGCTAAGCATAGGCGAACATGCCTTCAATGGATTTGAAAGGAGTATAGTCTACTGTCGAAAACCGATTCAAGAAATTTGAGTGAGGAGTAGAAGCTGAGATAAACAAGACCCCCCTTCCCTCTAAAGTTATAGCTTTCGATGTCCCAGCAAGGGCAACGACATCTTGGGCCATCGTTGTCCCAGTTGGGGCAATGGTGGGTGAAGAGGCTTCCATCGCTATCCCAGCTGGGACAATGATGGAAGGAGTTATCTTAGCTGGGACAACGATGGGTGGACGAGCAAAGGACGGGACAACCAATGCTACCCCTCCTGCCTTCTTAGGAGGCATCTTAGAAAGACTTACAACGATGGCCTACAACATGGAAGACAATGATGGAGGGCAGCATGGAGGACAACGATGGAGGCTAGCGTGGAGATGCAGCGATGGAGGACATCATGGAGGATATCGATGGAGGGCAGTGTGGGAATGCAGCGATAGAGGACAACATGGAGAGAGAGAGAGAGAGAGAGAGAGAGAGAGAGAGAGAGAGAGAGAGAGAGAGAGAGAGAGAGAGAGAGAGAGAGAGAGAGAGAGAGAGAGAGAGAGAGAGAGAGAGAGAGAGAGAGAGAGAGAGAGAGAGAGAGAGAGAGAGAGAGAGAGAGAGAGAGAGAGAGAGAGAGAGAGAGAGAGAGAGAGAGAGAGAGAGAGAGAGCTTAATGGCTTTTCATCATAAAATTTCGGGTCTCGTTTGGTCTTCTTACATCCGTAGATGGCCAGCAGATTTACAGGGCTTACATCCGCACAGTGTGGTCTCACCCAAATCCATCACGGGTCAAGCTTCAGTTTTATCACACTCATCTTCTTTAGTTTGATGTTTTCGGGCTTTCCATTCATCTTGGTTATTTGTCCCTGACGTTATCTTTCGGCCTATGTTTCGTCTCAGTCAACTTCGGGTCTCTTCTCACCAGCTTGCTATGAGACAAGCAGATACACAGACACACCTCGACCACTATGGATTTGTTAGTGCTGCTCTTTACAGGAGATTGAGGATGAGTTCCACTTCATCTTCCAATGTTTGACCTACTATGAGATCAAAGGCAGATACCATTGCTTATATAGAGATACTCCACTTAAATTTGGTTCTTTCCTTGCCTACTCAAATGTGAGATGTGCTGGTTTGTTGTTACGAGAGATGTTTACTCTGAGATCTTCCCTTTTATTGGATGCTTCTGATGTGGATCATAGCCAATCACACATTACGCACTTTTTTCAAAAGAGGGATAGAGATGAGACTTCTGATAGTGAGATAGACATTCCAGTATGACGACCGAAGCTCCAACGTCCTCTTCGCTCCTCTTGGCCCAGGGCTCTTCCTTTATTTTGGTCTAGCTTATAGGAATCAGTCTTACGTGGACAATGCTCCTTTTTTTATGAACTTTTTACTTGTCTTTTGTATCCACGGACACTTGATAGACATTAATATATAATTCTAATTCTAATTCTCTCTCTCTCTCTCTCTCTCTCTCTCTCTCATGGATGCTCCTTTGTTCAGTTTCACTCTACTGCATTAACGGAAAAGTGGATAGATACAGACGTACCACTAGTTCAAACTTACAAGGTTTCTTTATTATTATACCCTTGCATATGATGAAGTTCCATTCTTAGCTTAGAGGGTTTCCCACAAAAATTTGAAATGGTTTGGTCTGTTTAAAATAAATTGGAGGGAAATGGAATTTCCCACTCCCACTCACTCCTTCTAGGTTACTACCTTATTGGGCACTATAAGTGCATGCTCTTTTCAACCCTTTGGCTTTACAACACCGGTGAAGAAGTTTGCTCCTTTGCCACTTGCTGAAAGTACCTACATACGGATCAACGATTTGATAGCTTACGGTATGTATCTGCTTCTCTCTTACACTCCTCTCGTATTTGTTAGATTTCTTATGCTCAACCTAAAACAAATCGTTCAAAGTAATGAGCATCCTGAAAAACCGAAGGCCGACAACATATTTTTAGGCCTTCACATTTTTCCCTTTGAGTTTTTCCTATAACTTAGAAATCATTTTTAGACACCTTCGGCTTTTTTGGCTTTTTGGCTCCTTAGCAAAAAATGCAACACACTAGCCAAGTGGCCAGAATACCTTAGAAATCATTTTTAAGGCACCTTCGACTTTTTCGCTCCATAGCAAAAAATGCAACACACTGGCCAAGTGGCCAGAATACCTTAGAAATCATTTTTTAAGGCACCTTCGACTTTTTCGACTTTTTTGCTCCATAGCGAAAAATGCCACACACTGGCCGAATGGCCAGAATACCTTAGAAATCATTTTAAGGCACCTTCGTCTTTTTTGCATTTTTGCTGACCGACTTCGCCAATGGATGAGTAACCCTAAAACAGTTGGACAAACAAATATCCCAAAAGCGGTTGACGATTACCAACTTTTGTACATATGCAAAGACTGGCATAAATAGCCTTAAAGGCTTGTAAGATATTTCCTCTCTTGTAAATCTCTATATTAGCTGAAACAAGCTATGTAAGTGTTAATATTTGAAATTTCTCTTTTTATCAGAGTTATCTGTAGCCAGCGTTATCACGCTCAGCAAGCTGAAGTTATTACTTCAAGCGATTGTACTCACTGTTGATATTTTTATCAGAGTGCAATTTTTGTCTCACTATTGTGTCGTTCATTTGCGCAAACTATATGAATTCTTCTACTTTAAAATTTTTTCTGCTAACTGTTGCGTTTTTGTTCCTACACGCCTATGCTCTGAGCAACCGAACCTCCGCTGTGCTCATGACCACCATTTTACGATAGTATTTACTCTACTTTCTGGAGAAGAATGCTTTAATAACGTTCTATTTTGACATGCTATTCATCACTCTAAACCATGAAGAGGCTGTGATAGGTTAAAAACGCATTGAGGTCCCCAACGATGGACAACAATGACACTTTTTGATTCTTGAAACCGTCCATCCTGCCTCAATAGGCAACGATGGACAATTTTTGTTATGAGATAATCTCCTAAAAACACAAGTGATAACAATGATATAATTATGATTTTTTTGAGCAATAACTTGCTCTTTATGGCTTAGAGAGCAATGATGGAGGGCTGCTTCACTTATGCACATACTACATACACTTTTTGTGAATAGAATGGGCGCTATCCAGCGATGGACAGATCGCTGCATACTATCCAAAATATGAGTGTTTATCAATATTTTTATGTTCTATCCAATGATGGATAGCATAGGTATGATGGACTCACACTTACTCACCAATTTACACATAAAGACCTTGTTGTTTTAACGATGGACAGGAGGGGCATCTTTCAAATACTAATACTATAAATTTATTTATGGCTACTTGTCCAGCGATGGACCATAAACTTATGCTATCTGTTCAAAGACTTCTTCACTTTAAAAGCCTCCTCCAACCAGTGATGGAAGGATGGACACATTTAAGCTTATCTCTTACATATGTGCTCTCTTTAAAAGTGTTCATAGATCTTTTGATCTCATAGTACAAAGCTAATGATATCTCATGCTGTAGCTTCATTATAGTGCTCCGACTTCGTCAGAATAGTACTTGGTTCATTCTTGAACTGACTACTCGCCATTGCAAGATATGCAACCAATCATTAGAGGAGTTCTAAATTCAAAAAAGACCCTTTGTAAAGGTTCTTTTTATATTTTTTCTCAATTTTTTCTTACACATGGACCAATCAAAACACTCAAATTTGAAATCTGCGTAACATAATTTTTTGAGTCCACATTTTGATTCCACACTAAAAATGGCATAACTTTTTAGTGGTAAGTCCGAATTTAGCGGAGTTTAATGCATTGGAAAGTGCTCAACAAGGGCTTTCCAATGCTATGTTAGATGACATGCTTTTGAGCTACGATTAAAAAGTTATGGCAAGTCAAAAGTATTAGTGCTATAATATTTTAATAATATAAACTACATCTTGCACGAATTCTTAAAGGGTCTTTTTGGAGCTCAAAGCTCCTCTAATGTGGATCTCTGCAATGCAAGTTAACTAACATAGTCCGAAAATGTCTTGTAAGTGCTTTCTACGTAACTCTCCATAGCAATATGCTCACTCCACGGTTTCTTGGCTTGCTTATGATCTAAAAGAGTAAGAACTCATTCGCTTAAGAACTACCATGGCTGTCTCTCAAGAAGCTACGTCTGCAACCATTCAGGTATGCTTTTCGAGTTTAAATAAACTCTTCACAACTTCGGTAAGTATGGTAGTTTCGGTTCCATAAAGGCTATGATATACCATTATTCTACACAAATTCACTTTTTCTTTCCGCTTTCCTATTTCCCTTGTTCGAAAGTTAGAAACGACATAAGAGCACACTCAAATCAAACTAAAATACCTTGAAATAAGAATTTGTCACCAAAAGTAACAGTAAGGACTCCAATATTATGATCTTATACAACATGGATATGCATAAGAGTCATGGTTTATACTAAGTGCGGTCTTGTATCTCTCTCTCTCTCTCTCTCTCTCTCTCTCTCTCTCTCTCTCTCTCTCTCTCTCTCTCTCTCTCTCTCTCTCTCTCTCTCTCTCTCTCTCTCACACACACACACACACACACACACACACACACACACACACACACACATTCTTATAATGGGAATACATGTTCTGAAAAATCTCAAATGCTTACAATAATTGTGATCATGGTGTCACTATTATCACAGATAGAACAATATAAATAAGTTATACATTAAATAATATATTTTGTAGAAGCTGAATCATCACATCTGGTCACTATCTTATAGCAATGATTTGAATGATTCTTTATGAACATAGCAATGTTGTACAGGGTAATCGATTGAATGTGTATTATGGAGGCAACATCATATTCATGACAAGGACCTTAATAGATATTAACAAAATTGATGTAAAAAGATCATTATCTAGAATGTTTTTATGAAGTTTCTTGGAGAGTTTACATTTATCATCAATCAAAATAATAAATAAATAAATAAATAAATAAAACAATGAATACATTTAGCAATTCTTTTTTTGGATTTTTTCTCAAATTTTGTTTACTAGTGAGAATTGATAATAGCACTTCAAATTGTACCATTTACATCCATGAAAAAGGCTATGTGATTTAGATATTATTTTATAACTAGACCATTAAGAGTACTATGTTTCTTGATTTGATGTCTTTTGTTTGCACTATTTGGTCATGGTAGCTTTTCCTATGACTCTTCTCCACAACTAGTGCATGTAAGACAATCATTTGTGTCTCACATATGTTTAGAAGCAAATTCAATTGTCTTCTACGAGAATAGTTAGTTTTCAATCATTCTTAAATGCTAAAATGTAGGGCTAAAATCATAAAATCAATTAGCACGATTGTTTCTTGGCCATTGATTATTTGCCTGTTTGGTATATACCTAGTGGAGTGTCTTGTATCGGTTTGAAAAGCCCATAGGGCTTGTTTTCAATTTGATCCACGTGCCTCAACAATTTTAGTGATTACAGTACATAGTATCTTGTTAGAAGACTCGAGAATTTTTTCGTGAAAGTTAAACATGTTCTTGGACACTGAAAAATTGAAAATGGTTACTCTTTTTTAGAATTTTGACCCATTTGAAAATATTTCGCATTATTGGTTGTACCAGTACTACTAAAAAGAATCAACACCCAATTTGTAAAGTGCAGAAAATCTCTATTTAATAATTTATGAAATGTTGAGGCTTTTAGCATTTAATGAACAAATCACTAATAAAAATATTCAATTTGTTTATTACTATTGGATATTTAAAGAGATTGTCAATACTTGTTCGTTCAATTGTGTTTTCATACAATATGGAGTTCTTGTCATCAAGTGAATGATAATATATGGTTATGTAATAAACTTCATTGCAATCTCGCTTCTCCAACATTTTTTTACATTTGATTTTTATCTTCAAAAAATTAAATAAATGGAATTAAAATAAATTTGTGTAATTATTCAAATAAGTTTTTTGAAAAATACATAAATGTAAGAAATCAATTAAGTAATAAATAATCAAAACATCAAAATCTAAAATAAAAAGTCTATGCTAAGCATACATCATGCAAAATAAATATGTAGTTATAAATAAATTATTCAAAAAATAAAATAAAACTTTAAATCTTACCAAGCAAGATATTGTAAATGTTAGAAATTGATTGAATAAAAAATAATTAAAACATCAAAATCTAAAATAAAAAATCTATGTTAAGTATAGAACATGTAAAATAAAATTAAAGTTATAAATTAATGATTCAAAAAATAAAATGGAACTTGTTGATAGCCAACCAGAGAAAAACACAATAACTCTACATCCAAATAAGAGAAGTGGTGTATTTCAAATAAGCTTGAATAAACATAGACTTCTCAATGAGTCTTTTATTTGAAAGCTATGAAGGCTTCATTTATTAAGCTTAAGGAATATAATTTTATTAAGACCAACCATCACGGTGCTTAAACTTTAATAAACAACTTATATTTGAAAGAAAAAATTATCTTACATATGAAACTTATTTAGGTGACTAATATAACTATTTCAGAAATATACTTTTCAATTTTTTTTCAGATATGATAAAGACAAGTAACAATTTATAACTCTTGAAAATACATTAAAAATTAGCTCTATAAAGCTAATCTCTTGCATATTCTTTTACTCAGATATGTCCATATCGGTAGATACTAACATCAATGTTTGAGAGGTTTGAATTTTTTTTTGATTTGCTTGCTTTGTGAGCATGATATTTTTTTACTTCTAGCTTTTTCATTTATTAACACTTTAATCTACAATTGAACAAACTTTTGAAATCAAGCCAATATTCCATGCTCAAAATAGACAAGTTTTAAATGTATTTCATGGTTGAGAGCAATTCTTAATATTGTTTACGATACTAAACATAGTAATACAAAGTTGAATCTATAAAACATAAAAAATTTATGTGACTACTTTCAAATGCCAAATCAAAACAAATTCATCATTTTTTGTAACGCTTTATGCAATTTTTTCATGTCAAAGGGTAGGTCTATCTCAAACACACAGAATTCTGAGCTCTAGTTGTTTTAGATTCTTAAGCTTGAAATATCGCATTTATTTTGTAAAAATATTTTATCATTTGAAAAAATGTCATTTTCATTCGATAGCTTTGATGAATGTTATGATAAATATACATATATAGATATATACATACATATGTACATATATGTGAGAAATTGCCAAAAATTGGCAAATCTAGCTTGATAAAAAAAACCATGTAAAATATTGTAAATTACGTACACAAGTGAGTCCCACACATGTGAGGCCATGGAGCCACGTGGGAAACCTACTCTAGTGTAGGTTAGATCAAGTCTAAAATGTTGGTCTGGGATGAAGCAGTTTCAATTGCAGCTTATATTTAGAATAGATGTCCTACTAAAGGTCTCTCAAACAAAACACCATACGAAGTTTGGACAGGTTCCAAAGCTTCTTTATCAAACTTACGAGTTTTTGGATGTATCGCTTATGCACAAATTTTGCATGATCTCAAGAAGAAGCTCAACTTTCAGAGTATCTAGTCTATCTTCATCAGCTACACTACTTCAGATAAAGCTGATAAGTTTTATGATCTTGTCGGGTCGAAGATATTAACTAGCCGGATGTCATTTTCATTGAAGATCAGTTTATTGACCTCAAAGGAAAAGGCAAAGCTCATATAGTTGAACTATCGGACTCTTCCGACATATCGAACTTTCTAGTTCCAAAGTTGACTATTCCTATCGAAGGTCCAAGATCGTCCACTCCCGACAAACAGCTTGTCAACAACGAATCCGAAGAAGATGATGTTGCAGTTCAGTAACGACAGCATGATGAAGATTATCAACTTCAAACACCACCCAAAAGATCGACAAGACAAAGTAGACCACCTATCAGGTATATCAACGAGTCTGTAGCTTACCTTGTTCAAGAGTCGGCAAATGTCAAAGAGGCACTCAATCAACCTGATTTTGATCTCTAGAAAGAAGCTATGGATAAAGAGGATTCATCTCCTATCAAGAACCAGACATGGACTATTGTCGAATTACCTGCCAGTAGAAATGTAGTTGATTGCAAATGGTTGTTCAAAATCAAGTACAAGGCAGAAAGAAGTATTGACCAAAGAAAGGCTCGACTTGTCACCAGAGGATTCTCTCAGGTACAGAACGTCGACTACATTGAGAGTCCAATAGTTAAACATTCTTCTATCAGACTTCTATTGTCATTTGCTGTTGCTGTAGATTTGGAAATACATCAGATAGATGTACATACAACATATCTTAATGGAGTTATCGAAGAGGATATTTACATGGTACAACCTAAAGGTTACAATATCGAAGGTAGACACAATCATGTGTGTATCAGTTGTTCAAAGATAGCTTTAAGTATGTGTTTTCTACCCACAATTGTCTTGTGCTCATCATCATATGTTTTATGCTGAATCAATCTATCCTTTATTGAGTGCGGAATTATGTCAGAGTATATGCATCTTTGTGATTGTTTTGTAGCTGATATTTTCATATTGCTTTTGTCTAATAACTCAATACTTTGTTTGGCTACGTAATCACTATAGTACTGACGATTTCAAAGTTAGATACTATAAGATTGAACGTGACACTTTTGTCATTATGATTTGTTCAATATTGATAGGCATAGTCATGCATTAGGAAAGCAGGCTCCGTTCCACTATGCTCGATAAGTCGTTTATTGCCTTCGACTTGTCGTCATTGCATTGTCACCTCTTTCCAACAAATTAGATCCATGCTGGGTATTGTATGGAATTCACTACTCAAACACATGTGATTTGTTGGTGTGTCTAAGTTGATCCAAATTTGGTGCATGATAGCTTGTTGGAAAGCTATTGGATCTAGTTTTTAATGCAATTGATTTCATGTCAATTAAATGTGTGTTGGTGAGGTTATAGACTTTCAAAGTGAGGTGGGTGGGGGAACCCAACCTGGTTGGACACATCAAGTTTGACCCTTATCTAGGTTGTTTCATCAAAAAACTCAAGATAGTTCTTGCCCATCTTGTCTAGGTGAGATCTAGGTGTGTTTTTAAAGTCATAGCCACATAGTTTCATGCAAATCAAGTGCATTTGAGTCTTTTGTGTAGTTTTTAAGTTCTTTACATGTGCTTGGAAGAAGTTGGCTCAGAACCTTGTTGCGCTTCATCTCTGGAGAGGAGCTAGATCTAGATTGAGAGAGATTGACAGATTGATCTCACATTTTTGTTGCAATACCTCAAGTTGGAGTTGGTAGGACACCATTATTGGATCCTTCTTTGAGAGAGAAGAAACACTTTTACATCTATTACAAGGAAATTCCACAAGATTAGATGACTTCTATGGGATCTTTTCTCCTGAAGCAAAGTGAGAGATTGAGCACCTCCAATTATGCCATTTGAAAGGTGAATAATGAGTCAATTTTGTACTACAAGATATGATGGATATTGTGCTAGGAGTTGAGGAGGAGCCACAAGTGCTCCAAGAAATTCAAAAGTACAAGAAGTGGGCAAGGATGGCTTTACATGTAATCAAAATGAATGCCAAAATGAAGTGTTGAGGGAGATTGGCTCATGCACCTCATCCAAGGAGGGCTTGGGACACACTAAAATCCATTTATGAGGCCAAGAACACATATAGATTTCTTACTCTTAGGAATCAAATTTCCAAAGTTATCAAAAGAGTGATGAGAGTGCCTCAAATTATGTTATGAGAGTGAAAGATATTCATTGAGAGCTTGCTTGCATAGGAGACCATCTCAATCAAAGAGAATTAGTGCAAGTAATCCTTAATGAAATAAGAGATGAATTTGACAACATTGTTCAATCTTATGCAATCAAGGAGGAGCTTTCAAGCGTGGAGTCACTACAAGGAGTTCTCATTTCCGAAGAGTGTAGGCAAGAGAACAAGCTACTGAGGATCAATCAACTTTCTTTGAAGGATGGTGGAGAGGATAAAACATTATTCTCAAAGGACAAGCCAAGAAGTAGGGGCAAAGAGCAACATCAACATTTCAAGAAGGACAAATCCAAAGAGGAGAGTGATGGGGATTCATCACAAGCATCTTACTGGGAGGCCAATTCCACCACCAAGAAGATAAAACAAGGAGCTATTATTAATTAAAAGCTACAAAAAGCAAAAAGTGTCTCCACCTTCTAATCAATGCAAGAGCAGGCTCTGATACCAATGTAAAGATTGTTAAGCATATATCCTTAAGATTTTGTTGCATATACCAAAAGGAGTGTTGTGGAGTGAAACCACCCAACCAAGTAGAAATTGAATGTCAAACTCCCAATCAACTTCACCCTTGAGACACGGTTACTGAATATAGGAGAGGAGAGGAGAGGTTAGGAATATTCTTTCTAGGACCTTGATGTGCTACTAAGTCGTCATTCAATTGCTCTCTCTCTCTCTCTCTCTCTCTCTCTCTCTCTCTCTCTCTCTCTCTCTCTCTCTCTCTCTCTCTCTCTCTCTCTCTCTCTCTCTCTCTCTCTCTCTCTCTCTCTCATGCCAAAAAGATTTAAGATGTAAAAACAAAATTTCATGGTGTTATATTCAAGAAAAAAATTCGCAACACTAAAGAAAAACTTGTACTAAAAGGTAAATGTAAAAAGTTGAAATGATTCCAGTAATTTAAGTTCTACAAGAGACACTAGATATATTGCAAGCATGGAGCATGGAGCTTGGAGCCCATTATTTAGCCTCTTTTCATCAAAATTATAAATTCAAAAAACTTGTATTTAGCATATTATTGTGCCATGCAAATACAATCAATATTTATGTACAGGTGAATGGTTTTTCCATTGAATCTTATTGTTGGTATGGCCAAGCACATTATGGTGAACCTTAGCTTTGAAAATTACCCAAACAACTAGTGAAGGTGGATAAAAAGGTCATTGAGTTATGTGGGCAAGATTTTTACATACTCTCACCATGATGATTGTGAAAAAGTTATACAAAAATTTCAAGCATCACTTTCTATGATAAACTACTGAATTGTAAGAGAACCTAGTAGTTGTAAAGCATTTGTATAGGCATTCGACAAGTGAAAGAATTCTTTGCTAGCTGGATTGATACCCACAAGGATAAACACTTTAGCATTATATTACAAGGTTCTACAAGGACAAATAATAATTTTTAGCATTTTATAAGGTTCTAAAAGGAGAAAAATGGATGCATAGACGTTCCTTTCATTCTGAGCTAAGCCAACAATCAAAAATGTGATAGGAGGATGTTAATTAGAACGAAATGCCAATTAATCTACAAATCTATACTAACTACATAACTAGAACACTTCAAATGACAATGTTCTCTTATCAAATCCATATACAAAGCCTCAAAGAGGTTATTATGAAAGGGCAGCTGGCTGGGACAAGCATGTGGGATCTCCTTTAACAAAGAAAATTAATAAGGGGAGAGGTACATGAGAAAGGACTTGCAATCTTAGATCAACCCATGTGCTATGTACTATTCTTCCTAAACTATTACAAAAGAACCTTCTTTGGGTGAAGCTTATCACGTGAAGTGGGGCCAGCTCTCCAACTCTCAGCCTATACATTGAGCACAACCGCATTTTGCAATCAAATCATCCATCTTGATCTTCATGTTGAGCTAATCAGAAAGCTATTGTCATTTGAGGTTGTTAGTGGTGGCATCAAGCATCACCATTTGGAGAAGCAAGGTTTTGGTGCAAAGATTCATAATGGATAGCACCCATAATGCTGATCAAGTGAGAACACTCTCTCTCTCTCACCCACCCACCTAGGCCACACGCGCACACACACAGAGACACACACTAGAGTTGATCAATCTGTTGTTGGTTTATGTGTCATGTAAGAATGGTTCAGCACTCCTGATCAACCCATTCTTTCTGTGCGTGTGGTGTCCTGATCAATATACTCTTTGTTTCTGTGTCAGATATAACTGTTCAGCATTCCTGATCTATTCATTCTTTCTCTGTCTGTGGTGCCTTGATCAATCTATTCTTTGTTCGTGTCACATATGACATCCTGATTAATCCATTGTCTGCGAGCGAACTCCTGATCAATCTGTTATTTGTTAGTATGTCACGTAAGAATAGTTCAGCACTGATCTATCCATTCTTTCTCATGTGTGTGGTGTCCTGATCAATCTATTCTTTGATTGTGTGCGCGTGTGTGTGAGAGAGAGATCCTGTTTGTTTCATATTTAGATATGAGCTTTGTTGGGACATGAACAGTCTAATGAGATTGTCTTGTGTGTGGTTTTTGCAGGATGTAGTTGAGACAGTGATCAATGAAGCAACGGCATCTCCCACTTCGGAATCTGATTCCGTGAGAGAAACAGAAAGCACCGCAGAATCTCAAGATCAGCATACTACTGCTGCTACTGCCGCTACTGAAACCGCAGCCGATGCCGAGGTCCCAAAACAAGATGATCCGGCAGGAGAGTTTGTGCAAGTGGAGGAGGAGGAGAAGGTGAAGGAGAACACTGATGGGGCAGCTAGTAATGTAGAGGAAGAGATCAAAGGACTTACCTTGAACTGAATACCCACTACAAAAAGAAATTAATCTGATATGGTGATTTTTTAAGTTAGATGCTTTTTTGTCGATGAGCAATGATATGCTACACTAGCATATCATGTTTCGGGTGAATTGAGTTTTATTAATCTGTTTGTTCTCAAGAGATGAACACTGTGATTCTCTTAGCGTTGAATAAAGATCAATATTTTTGCTTGTAAAAGCCTTTTCTTTATGTCGTTGCCTTCAGATTTCGAGATCACTTACATCCAGTAGGATTTGTGAAAACAATCCAAAGTGATAGATCATGCATACAAAAAGTCAGAAAATAGAATAATACCAATGCACAAATGTATGCTCAAATGTCGACAGTTCTCACGATCAACCAAAACCTTTGATCCTCCTCGACACCCTTTTGTTAACTCTTTTACTGCTCTCAAAGAATATAGAGAAATATGATACAGCAATGCTATATATGTAATGCAACTAAAGCCTTCTCTGAGCTGAGATATGATTATAGAGATTAATTCAGATTCTAGTCCGGGTGAGATTATTCTACTTTACTGGCATTAAAAAAAGCTGGAGAGTTTGTCGATTGGCAGCAAATCTATCAACTATTGTGTATATAAGCAACACAAAATGGCCATCTGATATAAGAATATTGCATACGAGGCAAAATTTAGTTTATTTTTATCTGGTATATGCTGAATGTTTTGGCAGCCTCCTTCACTTTATTTCTTAGGACTATATCACCAAAGGTCATCCACAAGATTTATAAGTTAAACAAATGTAATCAATCAACTTCTCAATTAGGTGTGCAGATGAACTACTGCTATTTAGCTGGTATTCAGGTTACAATTTTAATGAGACAGATGATCCTTCAGACAATCTGAACCAGCTTGATGTATCTGAAAATCGTTGGAAACCAGGAAGTGGTAAAGTATCAAGACCCACACTATATCATGTCTCCTTGCAACCGTCTAAGATGAATGTTATCTGGAGGTAGTTAGAACTTAGCATCATCATTGCCTTTGGGTAAGATCAAAACCACATATTGCATCCTTCAACCTATGTGGGGATGGATTCTAACATAGTGACCTTTTTACCACATTCAATGGTGGTTCATTTATGCAAAGAATGCTTGGGCCAAGTCATGAACAAATGTAGCACATTTTCATGGAGGTTCATTTGTAGCATAAACCCACTAGGAAAGGTGATAAGAAAATCTTTTTCCAAGTGTAAAGGAAGGCTAAGGAGATTTTCTTTTATGCTTTTTTTCTTGTTGTGCCAGCCACAAACTTGTGACATTTTTTTTGGGTTAAAATATCCTTCTACATTTTTTTCTCTGCAGTTTTATATGGGTGATATGATGCTTGAGAAGTCTTTCTATGGATGCCAAGATGTCATAAAATCCCAATAAAAAAAGTCATATATCTTCCAATGCTTGTAAAGTGCCATTTAATTTTGAAGAAGCTAGCTTCATAAGCAACTCTAACGCTACCAAATAGCATGCCAAAATCATGTGGATTTACTCAAACAGATTGTCTAGCAAGCTTTCCTTCATTATTTGCACATAAATTCATAACCATGGGACAAAGAAAGATGCAAGATTGTCTTCTTTGAAAAGTTCAATCTTCTACAAAAAATAGAGAGTAGAATGATGAGCCAATCATTTACATATGGGGGAATGGATATCTTGTAATCTTTTCATTAAATAATCAAACCATATGATATTTGAAGGCCATTAAGAGAGAGAGAGAGAGAGAGAGAGAGAGAGAGAGAGAGGGGGGGGGGGGGGGGGGGGGGGGTGTTGGGGAAGGTGTGGAAGATTGCGATGGCTTGAAGTGTCAAGAGACACTGTCAAACTGTCACGTTCAATAGCACTGCGGAAGACTAAGTGAATTAAGAGCACTCTGTTGATCATCTATCACAATAGAACCAATCGCTTAATCGACGACTTAGTAGGTGTCTAAGACAACCATACATAAGAAAGTAGAAACAACAATAACCTTTCATTTTTACGAACACAGAGTATATCAAAGATGCAAAAATGTACATAGGATTGTTGTAAAGAAATCTACTTATCTGTATACAAGCCTAGAAGAACAATTTAGAATTGAACAATAATGCTAGGCTATAATAGCAATGGTTGGTGCAAATACTTTTGATCAGATAAATTGGTACATCTATTGTTGGATCTCAACATCTCTCTTCTAATAAGCATACACCTTTGTATATGTAGACATTGTAGTTACTCTATTACATGTCAACCTTTGGGCTGATCGTATAGTAAAGTGGGTGTGAAGTCTTGATAGTAGTAACGGTGGTCCTTGGGATCAAAGTAAGAATCATGCTAATAGTTCATAGTGACTCCAATAATTCGACTATCAAGGATGGTGGGATTTGGCTGATAGTTCGGTCATGGATGATAGTTCACGAGCCTGTCAAGGACTTGTGTGTATTTCTTCATGTTCTTCAACTATAGCAGGTTTTCAAGTAAATATATAGCTAGGTCTAGAACTCTATCGTGGACACCTAAAAGAGATAGCTGGTAACACACTCCAATGGTGGATTCCTAGATTCGACATGAATTGAGAAAGTATGCTTATTGTATATTCCAGATAGGGTCTAGTGCACACCATCACATACATCAATGAGCTGATAAGTGAGTCATATGGATAGTTCTTCATATTAGAAGTCTCAACAAATGTCTAAGGATACATTTATTTATTGAGTTTAAGTCTTGGATCCGTTGGTGAATCAATTGGCTTTGATTTGAGCATTCTGAATTTTTCTAAAATGTTTTGTAGATACCTCTTTTGGCATAAAAAGAATGTCTTCTTGGCTAGATCATGAAGGATCCAAATACAAAGCATATAATGAACTGGTCCTAGATCTGTCATGTCGAATTCTTTAGAAAGATTCAACTTAGTAATTTCTAACAAAGAGTTAGAATTGCTTAAAAGTAGATAGTCATCTACTGTGAACCTGAGGTGAGGGTCTACTAATTCTGAAGTCCTGACTTTAGAAAGTAGTGACTTAAAAAAAAGAACAAATCAACATAACACTGTTGTATAGAAAAAGAACTTTAACATTCAACCACAAAATCATTCATTCAAGAGACTTGCTGAGGGGTCAAGATGGGAACCCCCCTCTCCGAAGGATTTTTCTTTTGACATTATGCAAGATCAATTGGCCCAAGGCCAATTACATATACAGTGGTTTTGGGAATATGATTTCTTAGATCTTTACATCAAACAGAAGTTACAGATTTTGGATCTTAAAGAATCTTATACCAATAAAACTGGTTCCTTATGACATGCAAGGACTTACTGATCAAGAAAAGAGCATGCATAGGCATTTAACATCAGTAGGCATGACATGCATGAATCCAATCTGACATGCAAGCTTCAATTTCATACATGCAAGTTTCCAAATCAGACATGCAGCTCCAAAATTTGACATGCATGACCATAAAGTTATGGATGATGTGACATGCAAAGTCATCAAGTCATGGATGGTGTGACATGCAAAGCCGTCAAGTCATGGATGGTGTGACATGCATAGCCATCAAGTCATGGATGGTGTGACATGCATGGCCATCAAGTCATGGATGGTGTAACATGCATGGCCATCAGTCTTATGGATGAAAGTTTTAGACAAGAGAGAGAGAGAGAGAGAGAGAGAGAGAGAGAGAGAGAGAGAGAGAGAGAGGTAGGAGAAAGTGAGTGTGTGTGAAAGGGGTTCCAATCCAAGCTAGACAGATACTTTTCAAGCCATAGCTCCAAGCTTTCTTCCAAGCACCTACACACACAAAAGCACAAGCAAGAGGCAAAGCAAAAATGAATGGAAGATGAATAATGTGGGAGAGGGGTGAGTTTGTACTTTTATAGAGAATGTGAAGCCTTTAGCAAGTGGCTGAGGTGTCCAATATGAGTGTGAGAGGTGTAAGGGAGACTCTAGGATAAGTAAAGTGAGAGGGTGAGGTGTATAGGTATGAGAGAGTGTTTATCACTTAGTTAGAGCAAAAGGGGAGGAGTAGGAGGGCGCATTTTCCTAGGTGTCCTTTGGTTTTCAAGCCATGTGGAAAAGTAGGTAAATTACATATTGATAAGGATAGAAGGTAGGTAGCCTAACATTTTATGTTAGCCACTTTCAAGTTGCATTTTTCTTTGTTTACAACATTGGGATCTACCCAAGTGTTTTTCATGTTATGGGAAAGATTTTGTATATATCCATCTTACCTTGCATAATTTCCATCAATTCCTAGGCCCATTTTTTTTTTTTTTTCTAGGGGTTGCCCATTCCCAATCATAGTGGAGTGTGACACAAAGGGTGACCAATCCTTTGGTTTCTTCTCCTAGTCTTTATAGACTCGATTGAGCCTTCTTTATAGACTCTATTGAGCCTTCTTCAGGTACCGTCTTCAAGCTTTTAAAAAGCTTCTTTAGATTCATTATTCAGGTACTCTTCTTAGTAACTACACATACCCTTAGAAAAAGGTTAGAAGTCATACCATCAAATGGTTCATCATTAGATTCTATTTCTAGATTCTGCATATCAAACTGTTAGCATTGCTCTACAGTTTCATTTCTTGTCTTCAGGTTATGATACCTGCACTCATAATTCATCAGTTAGAGTAATAAAAATATGTTTTATACAAAAAGAATGGAAGACTGGATAGCCTTTATTTCTTGGTCAATTTGGTCTATACAATTTCACATCTACATAAAATGCAATAATAATGTAGTTTTGCACAGACATTCAAGTCAACAACATTCGAATGAAAGTCATCTGCAAAAGATAATCATTGATTCGGTCGAACTAGGCCTTAGGTGCATGTTTGAGCCCATACGGATCTTACAGACTCGATCTTCAAGACTTCAACAATGTAACTTTTTGGTTGCAACATGTAGATATCTTCGTGGATGAAACCATTCAAAAATGCATTTTGTACATCAATCTGATGTACTTTGAGGTCTCCAACTGCTGCAATTGTCAACAAGATTCAAATAGATGAAAGTTTGACAGCAGGATTAAAGGTCTCTATGTAGTTGATACTTAGTACTTGTGAGTAGCCTTTGACTACGAGTCTTGCCTTCCATTTTGAAATCAAGCCATCGGAGTTGTACTTCCTTTTGAAGGTCCACTTACAATCAATGATCTTTCTTTTGGCTGGTGGTTCGACAAGAGTACTCCAAGTCTGGTTCTTAGTAAATTGTATTCACTATCCATCACTACTTACCACATGCAATCAGAATCAGAATTCAATAGTACATCATGGATAGTGGTGGCTCCTCTACTACTACCCAGAAGGCTTGAGTGTATACTGTTGGAATTCGATGCTCAACCTCAAATCCATTTAATAATGAGCATAGTAAAGAACGAAAAACGGAAGTCTCAAATTTTTTGAGCAGAGGATCAAAAAATTCAGCATCGAATTTTCTATAATTATTTGATACTAGATTGACTCAAAAGATTCTATATTTTTTGAGTCAATATTTTTTGAGTCATTGTACATTTGTTTTATACTTGTAAATTTTGATACTGTTGATCGAAAATCTGACCCAATGACTTCACATTGATAGTTCGCCCACTTTGTACATGCATTAACTGATATGACGCGGTTGCAACAAAAAGTAGTTGTAGATATTTTGTAGGATATCAATTCTAGAATCTTCATCAGAAAACTTCTTCTGATTATTCGAGTTTCTGTAACCAGAGGTATTACTCTCAACGACTGTAAGCTGAAGTTATCACTTCAAGCATTGTACTCAATGTCTGATATTAATCAGAGTGCAAATTTTTCAGTCCCACTAATGTATCATTTCATTGTGCATTTTTCTGAATTATTCAATTTGAATATTCTACTGTTGTTTGTTGTGCTTTTGATCCTACATGCACCCGCTTGAGCTTTCGCTGACTAACCTATTGATTTACGACATGGTATCAAAGCAGGCTATTCAGTAATCTGCATTTCTATTCAATGATTTGTATTTCTATTGCAAATTATCAAGTCTTGTCTTTATCAATATATCATTCTAGCAAGCACGCAGCCAACAATACTTTGAAATTATTGTTTCTACCAATGATCTCACTCAACTAGAATGGATTCGTCTTCTAGTTCTTCTCTTGTCGGGAGACTTGATGGGAGCAACTACCATCTCTGGAAGTTCAAAATGAAGGTCATACTACTAGCCAATAGAGAAAATACGGGCCCAAAGAGGGCCCTATAAGAAATGCCATGTAGGAGAGAGAAAAATAACTACAAAGTAATTAAAATATCATTTTCTAACTTCTTTAGGCATCTGCCCGCGTTACTTTCTATGTAAATGAATGCACCTTAGTTTAGTCAAATCAAACTTCACTGGTGTTTAACCACAATTAAAGTATAATTTTTCAAAATGCTGAAATATTCCCTCCCAATAGTTGGGAACACTCAAAAATTTGAATCAGGAGTGACATTTTGAAAAAAAAAGCCTCCATGGTCAGTGCCATCTCTAGCATATAACAATTCCAACAATTTATTTATTGATATTAACATTCATCATAAATTTTTATGATATTACAAATGAGAATGTCAATAACAAGTTGATAGTTGTTCTCAAGTTAGATGAGTTTGAAATTATAAAAGGACAAAAAATAGAGAGAGTCAGTCTTACGATCATGAATGGAGCACTTTCAAATTCAGAAGACTCAGAAGGCCTCAACTTCAGTGTTCAATCAGAAAATGATATCTGGTGGTTGGCAGCATTTCAGGTATAGCAATTCCTTCACATAATCGATAGGGATAATCATTTTAATATGGATTTCATATGGAAAATCTTCTCTATGTTAATATTATGAGGTTAAATCACGTTTTTGTTTTCTCTTATAGGTGATGAAAGAAGACCATGACATTCTCTCATGGATATTTAATAGAACGTCATATCCTGTCACCATAAAAAATCACATGGAGGGAGTTCCACTCAATATTCCTAGAATTGGCACTTTCAACATAGAATGGCATTTAGCAGGAGATCTGAAGACATTAAAATGTATGTTCAATGTACCCCATGGCACTAACTCTAAACATCTGTGTTTGTACTGCATGAAGACAACAAAAGACATGACAAGGAGTGCATGAATATCAAGAGATCGAGAAAATCTTAATTGGAATCCCATGCTACCGATTCCTCTTTAGAATGTTCATATCTGTACATTGCATGCAGAGGTGCATATAATAGAAAAAATAACATATCTTCACATCTTGTTTGCATGGAATTCTGAAAATGAGGTAGATGCGAAAGGAAGCTATTTCTGGATTAGAGGATGTGTTGTCTAAAGCAGGCTTACATAAAGGCCATGTTAAAATAAAAAAAGACGACAAGCTATCAGGTAAAACAGAAAATATTCCATGCAAGCCGAGCATTGGAGGATCCAAAGCTCAAGGATTTTTATCAAATTATTTTGGCAAACAATCCAAAATTCAATACTTGGTTTGGAAAGAGATTATAGCTGCAACTCAAGATTTCAAAGAAAAAGGTTCTACCCGTATACACAAAGTAGAAGTTTGGGAAAAATTAGACAACATGGTGAAATACTTGAGAAAAGATAATTTTTCAAATAATGATGAACAAATGATACAGAAAACAACGAGTGAATTTGTGGATGCAGTTCGAAGTGCATGGGATATAGATCATATAACACATTATATGGTAAGATTTCGATGTTACACTACTATAGACAAATATGTGCACTTAATTAACATACTTTTGGTACTGATTTAGATTATGTTTTTATGACATGCAGCACATATTATGGCATCATGCGACATTCTTTGCAAAAAATAGCGGAAGTCTTAGCATATGGTCATCGCAAGGAATGGAAAAATCTCATTGGCAAGCAAGAGCGGCATTTCATAAAAGTACACAACATGGTGGGACTAGCATGAAGAACAACTATATATTGCAACTTTTCCAATGGTTTTACAGAAGAACACAAATTCGTCATAATAAAAAATCGACGGATTATAAAAAATTTCAAAAAGCATGCAAATTTATACAAGCCAATAGGCTATAGACACAAAATAAGATTTTGTATATTAAATGGAAATTTTTACAAAGTACAATTGAGCAAAATCTACTCTGCTTCCGATACTTTCTCTAACGAAAGTTGCAACTTTGAATCATGCAACAATTTCCTTCTTTCGTATGGATCCAAGAGCTCATAGTTTTCATGCTTACTCAGATCAACGTAGGTAGCATACAATACAAAATGAGATGATCTGAACATGGAATTCACTGGTCCATATCCTAAAATTTTAAGTGCAATAGTTTTCTTTACAAAAATTATTCTATGCACCTTATTAAAATTATGTCCTCCAAGAAAATCAGACAGTGCCTTGATTGCCATAATCATTGTCTCACCATATTGATGAAACTTTGAATGGGCAACACTTATCTCATTATTCTTGAAGAACTTCAGATAATGCCTTAGTGATGATCTCTTGAAAATTCTCCAATAGAAGATCTCTGCCCTCCTCGATGAATTGTGAGATCATCAAGAAAAATTATTTCCTAAAATGAAAAAATCCACAGTAAACTCCAATATATAATCGGACATAACGAATCTACTAGTACATAATCTACTAGTACATAACGAATCTACTATACATAATAAGATACAAAACTTACGCATTTGGCTTTGTCTTCCATGATTATTGTCTCTCCATCAATATTACGTCCACCTTAGATGACAATATAGTTGGCGAATAGACAGTTGGTTTTGGAAAACCAAGCTGACTTTGAATTCTGAAAAACTCATCTTCAGAAGGCAGAGCATCTTCTTTATTGCGCATTTCCTCCACAGCCATTTTTAAGCAATATTTTTCTGAATAAAGCTCATTATTATGTACATCATCAACACCAAGGAGAAGATCATCAGCATCAAAATCAATTATATCTGAAAATTCATCAAGCTCTTTGTTCAAAATGCAAAGAGTCTCAGCTTCAGTGAAATAAAAAAGATCTGATATATCCAATAATGTCAAAAACAAATTATTATCTATATTATAAGTAGGCAATGTGATAAGAGATTTATCATAAGGAGAAAGGGTGTTGGGAGTTCTAGGGCCAATAAACGATGTCCTATTTCATGAAAGATCAAAATCTGTACAATCATCTAAACTACCGCTTGTATCAACAAAAAAAATTTCTATATCTACAATTTTCGACTTTTCAGACTTTGTACCACTGGAAGAAGCAGCTTCAGAAGTGGAAGGACCAGCTTCCAAATCGTCAGAAATATTCATAAAAGAAAAAGAACAAATGTAGACTGAAACTCAACAAATTTACATTTTTTATTATGAATTGGATAATCATCTACAGACTTGAAATTATTATGTAACTTGGTGAACATTCTGTCAAGCTTAGTCTTATAGCTATGTTTGTCGAGTGCCACCAGATCCTGATAATGAATCATGTCCTTATCATGAGATCTGAATAAGAGAGTATTGAGCAGAGACTTAAATTTGAGATAAATCTCAGAAAATGCTTCCACACCAGGACCCTCACTATTAGAAGGAAAAACAAAAAGAAAAGAAGAAAAAAAAAATTTGAAATACTCTAAATTATCACTAATACCAAATTTCTGAAAAAAAAAAAAGTAGACTAGAATCAAAATTAGACATTCTAAACAAAAAATACAGAAGAAAGATTCTGAATATCGCTCTCAGACGCAAAATTTTGGTCAGACAAGAACCTCAAGACAATGTGTGCTCGAAAGAGATATCAGAAAACAGGGTATCAGATCCAAATGCAAGTACAAAGATCAGAAAAAAAAAGAAGAAGATGTAAGACGTGCTTGAAAGCGATACCGGCTAGGCAGTATTGGTTCCAAATGCAAGTATGTCAACAAAACATAAACAGAGGCAAGTGTGCGTTTGAAATTGATATTCGGTTCAGAAATCAGAAAATTTGCGTGAAAATCTACGCGGAAATGACCTATTTATAAAAAAAATTTGCACATGTGGAAGAGTTCCAAATGGACATGTGTCGACGCATGATTCGTCAAGAATATTTCATCGTACAGAGAATGATTGATCTGACATTTATTATGTGCAGAATGACACGTGTCGCAATATGATTAGTGCACGTGTCCTACACCTATGTGGTCTCATAATGAGTCATAATTGGCAGTACAAACATAGCGCGTGGACCAGTTAGATGCCGCCACATGTCAGCAGCCGTTTTCTTCACACGTGCGAAAATTTTCTATATATACAGCCTCAAATTTTTTATTTTTTTCTCGCAAATTTTTCGTTTTTCGCTCTCAATATCGCTCTCAAGCGCGCTCTTTGTTTACAATCACTCCACTTTCTCATCTTGCGCTCAGGACCGATACAACTGTATTTTCAATATCGCTTTCGAGCACTATTTAGTATTCTTCTGATATTCTCTTTTTATCTTGCGTTCGAAACCAATATTCATTTCTGGTATCGATCTCAAGTGTCTTTTTATCGCAAATTTTTTGTTTTCATTCCCTGCGCTTGGGTTTGATAATCAGCTTACAATTTTTTTTTTTCTATATCAAATTTTCCAGCATCTAATTCAGAGCTCAAAAAAATATGGGGTCTCTTGCTAGGGATAACTCTAGGAGAAGGGAAGTAGTTTGCCTTCGAGATCTAACTTTATTAGGAACAGGCTGTTTTCTTTTCCTCCTAGAGGTAGTTGGCAAGTTTGTTCTATCCAGAGGCAGGTCTCTAGAGGTGCTGGTGTTATCCACATGCAGACCAAAATAACAGTCCCGAAGTCTTTGAGAATAACAAAATATTTTGGCATGTAAGGCCTGCATGTCTATCACGGCAAAACGAACATCTAGCCCAAGTGATAGTGTGATTAGAATAAAAAAAATAACTAAGACACTTGCTAGCAAAAATGCACAATCACATCCAACGACCATCTTTTGTGACAACCAAATGACATATCTCTCTCTCTCTCTCTCTCTCTCTCTCTCTCTCTCTCTCTCTCTCTCTCTCTCTCTCTCTCTCTCTCTCTCTCTCTCTCTCTCTCTCTCTCTCTCTCTCTCTCTCTCTCTCTCTCTCTCTCTCTCTCTCTCTCTCTCTCTCTCTCTTTCCGAGATTTCATTTTTGAAGCAAGCATATCGAAATCAGATATAACTATTTGAGAGAGAAAGTACAAAGCAAGGAAATATCCTTAGTCTACTGCAGGAAAAAAAATCAATGGCAACATATTACTTCACAAAGGCTCTATGAAAGGAGCACCATCTCAGATTCAACAACATGGTGAATCGGAAAATCAGAAGTTTTCAAGATCCACATTAAGGGAGAGTTCTAAAATTCAATGTTTAGTCTCAAATCCATTCAATAATAACATCTTGAAAAACCAAAAATAGAAGGCTCAGATTTCTGAACAGAGGATTAAAAAATTCAGAATCGAATTTTCTAAAATTATTCGATACTATCAACTCAAAAAATTCTATAGTTTTTGGGTCAATATTTTTTTATTCATTGTACATTTTTGTATACTTGTAAATTTCGATACTGTCGGTGTAAAATCCACCGACAATGACTTCGCGTTGACAGTCCATCCACTTTGTACATGCATTAACTGTAATGAGGTGGTTGTAATAATTGCAACAAAAGGTAGTTGTAGATATTTTGTAGGATATCAATCCTAGAATCTTCATCATAAGACTTCTTTTGATTATTCAAGTTTTTGTAACCAGAGTAATCACTCTCAATGATTGTAAGCTGAAATTATCACTTCAAGCATTGTACTCATTGTTTAATATTAATCAGAGTGCAAATCGTTCAGTCACTACTGTATCGTTTCATTGTGCATTTGTCTGAATCATTCAATTTAAATATTCTATTGTTGTTTGTTGTGCTTCCGATCTTACACACACCCGCTTGGGCTTCCGCTGACTAACCTATCGATTTACAACATATACCTCTCTATGGATACGTCATTCGAGTAGATTTTCAACCATTTGGTTTTTCATCATGATCCAACTTAGAAGAAGAATGAGAAGGTGTATAAGTGGAAGGAATTGGAACAGAATTATCTTTTATATTGGTAGTTGATAGTTCATCATTGGAACCAGAAATAAATTCATGTTTTTTAATCTTGAAATCATGAAATTTTTCGTCTAAGAAGACTACATTTTTGTTGATAAGTGCCTTACCAAAATACTAGATCAAACACCTTGTAAGCCTTATGATCTAATGTATTTCTAATAAATATGGCCATGTGCTAGTTCGGTTGAATGTTTTTAGATCCGATGGGATTTGACTAGCATACACATCTGAAGACTCATATGCGATGTACAGACAATATATCTCAATGGAGTTATTGAAGAAGACATTTACATGGTACAACTCGAAGGTTATATTATCGAAGATAAACACAATCATGTGTGTAAACTCCATAAAGCACTTTATGGCTTGAAGCAATCTGCTCGAGCATGGTTTTTAAAGGATCTATACTTTTCTTATTGATCACGGCTATATACCAAGCTCTTCAAATTTGAATGTTTACTTCAAGATAGTGCAATAGTCTTTTATCATTATCACTTTATACGTGGACGACACATTGCTCTTCGACAACAGTATCGATCTGATAAAAGAAGACAAGACAATGCTATTTTCTGAATTCGACGTGACCGATTTGGGCGAAGCTCATTTCTGCCTTGGTATTCAAATTTACAGAGACAGAAATCAAAAGTTGATCTACATTACTCAACAGAGGTATATCTACAATATGTTAGTCAGATATAATCTATTAATTGCAAATTAGATCTCTCACCAATGGAATTAGGTCTCAAATTGTCAAAGGACCAGTGTCCCCAAACATTCGAAGAGAAGGAGTAGATGTGTAAGTATCCTTATCATTCGATAATAAGATCTCTTATGTATGCAATGATCTATATCAGGCCAAACATAGCTTTGTAGTTAGCTCCCTAAGTTAGTTTATGACCAACCCTGGTATAACACATTGGAAGGCTCTTATTAGAGTCTTGAGATATCTTCGAGCTACTATTGACTATTGCATTTATTATGGAGCAGTCGACAACGACAAACTCAATTTACTTTGGTTTCACAGATGCAAGTTGGGCAGGAGATATAGACACTCATAAATCCACTTCTGAATTTACATTCTTCCTCAACAATGGTTCTATTTCTTGGAACAGTTGCAAGTAATCTTCGATAGCTCTATCTTCTACAGAATCAGAGTATATCGCAGCCTCACAAGCTACAAAGAAAATAATTTTGTTGAGAAACTTACTTTCAGATATCAGTCTGAATCAATATGCTCCGACATTATTATTATGTGGTAATCAAAGTGTCATTGCCTAGTCAACCAACCCTAGGTTTCATTCTAGGTGTAAGAACATTGAACTCAAGTATCAATGTTGGAAGCAAAGTTCTCAACAAAGAAGTCTGATTGGAGTACTGTCGAACACAAGATATGACAACAGATGTTTTTACTAAAGCATTAAGCTTGGATGCACACAAAAAGTTCTGTGTAGAACTAAGTTTAAAGGTCAAGGCATTCATGGATTCAGATAAAGGGGGAGTGTTGGATTATTCTCCTACTAATCGACTAATCGACATTTTAATATTCGTCCAACTTTTATCCAGACCTGCAAATTTCTTTGTGTTTTTACACAGTCTGCATAACTACTCAGAAACAGTTTACAGTGTTGGCATTTACGGGATTTTCTCTCACTTTGGCTTTTTTGAAAAATGTCATATGCCTCAAACATTAAGGAAAGGACTTTAGCGAAGACCTTCACATTTTTTGCATTTTTTGCAAGACAATTTATTGTTCGTCTTAAAGGCTATAGACTTGCTCTAACCGTTTAGCAAGTAAAGTTTCGGGAAGACTATTTGGATGGATGCTAGCACATCACAGCCAACTGGATGATGCATTTGATGACCTAATTAGTTGTCCTACTATTGGACGTTGCCACATTTGCTTAGTATAAATAGCTGCTCATATTTCTACATTTGTGGTGTGTTGATCTTATAGCATTGATGTGATCAAAAGATCAACAAGTATTGAATAGTTAGCTCTCTCTCTCAAGCCTACGAGCTTGGACACTTTTGAGCATTCTAGCTCACTTCTTTAGAGTTGATCAGAGATTGTTATTGCGCTTATTGTTTATCAATAGTTGCGCTTAATTCGGACTTTTATTTAGTCACTCAAAGATAGCTTAGAGTATGCAGCTTTGATCCGCAAAACTTGTTGTACTCATTTATATTTGTTTCGTTTCATACTAAATCAATACTATTTTTATTGCATTCAAGTTTGTCTTTGTATGCATTTCTGTAATTCTTCGCGACAGATTATTTGTCTGATAATTCAAATTATACTAAATGTTTGGCTACGTAATCACTATAGTACTAATGATTTCAAGGTTAGTTACTATAAGATCGAACATGATTTCTATCACTATTGTTTTTGTTCAAAATTGATAGGCATAGTTATGCATAGAGAAAGAGGAAGATAGTTTATTCTACTGCGCACGATAAGTTTTGTTTCTTTCTTGTCATTTGAACTCGTTTCATTTGATTCTTTTTTGCCTATCTTTTACACACCTCTTTCCAACAGAAGCTACTGCCACAGCCTGTTACGTATAGACTAGATCCAGCACCAAAGCCATCAACAACAAAACTCCTTATGAAGTTTTGCATGGACAAAAGCCTAGTGTCAGCCATTTAAAAATTTTTGGTTGTATATGCTTTGTTCACATTCCTAAACAACTTAGAAAGAAACTGGATCATAGGACAAATAAATGAATTTTCATTGGCTATCCTAATGAACATAAAATTTACAAAGTCTATGATCCACCCACCAATGTAGTATTTGTCTCTAGGGATGTAATCTTTCAAGAGCATACATACTATAATTTCAAACAACCATCGATAAATGATGTTGTGTCATTTCATTCTATTTTATGCAGCATGGAATCTTCCAACGTTGATGATTCTTCTATAGAACCTATAGCTACATCTACAGAAGTCGAGCAGCCGACAATACTTATCATCAGACTAGGCCAAACTATTTTGAATGGAACTGGTGAACTTCAATAAGAAGCATCATCGCATCCTGGTCAACGAAACGTCCGTAGATTCTCACGGACTTAGACAGTTCTTGAGAGGTATACACCTCAATCATTCTGGACTTCACCAGAAGAACCAAAGAGCCTAGCCGAAGCAATTAACTCCAAGGATGTTGTGAAGTGGCAAGAAGCTATGGAAAGCAAGTACAACTCACTTTTGACAAACCAAACCTAGACACTGGTCGACTTTCCCACTCACAAGTGGATCTTCAAGAAGAAGATCAACTCTGATGGTTCCATTGCTAAATGGAAAGCACGACTGGTGGCTGAAGGATTCACACAAGTCCAAGGAGTGAATTATCAAAAAAATTTCAATCTTGTCATCAAGATGTAGTCAATCAGGACTTTGATTGCGTTAACAGACGTGGAAGATCTCTAAATGCACCAAATGGATGTCAAGACATCGTTTCTCAACGGAAACATCAAGGAAGAGTTGTATACCTTCCAACCGGAAGGATTCGAAGTCAAAGGCCAAGAGCACAAAGTGTGCAAGCTACACAAAGCAATCTATGGTCTGAAACAGGTTGCAAGAGCATGGTTCGATAGAATCAACTCTTATCTCATTCAATCGAGATTTGCAAACAATTCAGCTGACTGTAATGTTTATTCGAAGCATATAGGCACCAATTCTATTCACATAGCTCTTTACGTAGATGATGTGTTTATCTTGTCTAACGACACTTCTCTTCTACACACTATTAAGAGTGATCTGTCAAAGGAATTTGACATGACTGATTTAGGAGCTGTCCATTTTTTGCTAGGAATTCACATTACTAGAAATTGACTTCATAAGAAGATCTATCTTAGCTAGCATGCATATCTAAAAGACATTTTAAAAAAAAATTCATATGTCTGATTGCAAACCAATTGATACTCCAATGGATCAAAGTATAGTATTGACTAAACCTACTTGTGTTGATTCTGATAGTGATATACTCAACATAGAGAAGTACCCTTATCATTCACTAATAGGATCTTTGATGTATGCAATGTTGTGTACTAGACCAGATTTCGCATACACTGTTAGCACATTAAGTCAATTCATGTCTAATCCTAAGATCTCTCATTGGAAAGCATTAAAGAGAGTGATGAGATACATTCAGGGAAGTTTAGATCACATTTTATGTTATGATGGAAATGTTATTGTTATGATGGAAATGTTATTGACCCACTCGTCCTGCGACGCTACTCCAACTCAAAATGGGAAAAAACAGTCTCTACCAGAAATCTACCTTCGGGTTTTGTTTCTATCTGGCAGAGAGACCGATTTTGTGGAACTCAAGGAAGCAAAAATCAATCTTCAATCGAGGCATAGTACATCGCAACATGTCAAGCTTCAAAAGAAGCTGTATGGATCAAGTTGTTACTTCACAACTTGCATCACACTCAGTTCAATGCTACCACCATTTTGTGTGACAACTTGAGCTGTATTTTACTGTCGCTGAATCCCAAATTTTATGGCAAATCTAAGCACATAGAAATCCAGTGTTATTTCATTCGGGAGAAAGTTTTATAAGGCAAAGTGATCATTCAATATTGCTCGACAATAGAAATGGTCGCAAACATCTTCACTAAAGCGTTTCCCAGAATCAAGCATCAAAAGTCCTTCAACATGCTGAACCTGACGAAGATACCAAGGCACCAACCGTGACCTTAAGAGGGACTATTGAAAATTAAGCCCACAGTTGTCTCCTTGGTGAATAAATAATTTCTATCTCAAGATTCTTCCTGCACGTTTACTGATCGTTAATCTAGGATTAGGTGAAACTTATTTTGGATTCTATGTCTACTCATCTAATACCTGTAGGAATCACAACTTAGATAGCCGAACTATTTGAAGAACGACTACAACGGACTTCTGGCTGATCTCCAGCAAAGAGTAACCAATCCTATTATTCTCCATGTTCAAATGTTAAGTTCAACTATTGAAGACCATTGAAGACTTGGCCATCTTCAAGGGCTTCTACCAAGTAGCATTTAGAACAAATCTGTAGAAATACATCACTTTCTCAATAGTCTGTAAAAATACACTATGTTTTGGCACAGTCTGCAGAAATGAACTATGTTTCGGCATAGTCCGTTTTGCTGTATTTTTTCAAAAAATATGAAATGACAGTTCGCCAAAAGTTCAATTGTTTTAAGGTACCTTCAACTTTTTCACAAAAACCTGAAGTGAGAAAAAATCCTGAAGGTGGTCTATTTTCAATGAGGAATGTTCCCAGCCACTTCCCAAAATGTGAAGTGAGAGAAAATCACTTCTCCTAAAATGTGAAGTGAGAGAATTTGTGACATCTTCGTCCACGTCAACATTCCTTATGGGTTGACCGTGTACACAATGTACAGTTGTCATCACAAGCCAAATACGTCCAAGTTCAACGACTTGCCTAATTAGATGACAAACGTTTATTGTAATTAATACATGGATGCAATCTATAAATGGATCATCCCAACACACTCGATGTGATGCTCCGTCCATGAGACGAATGATTTTGAGTCTCCCAATTACACCGTCATTCTGGTTGTAACTGCCATTTTGTTGTGCTTCAGTGTAATATAGCAGCAATACACTTTTCTATTTGTGTACAACGTAGATGAATGATTATTGTGATTGAATGCACTTTACTTCTGTTATCATGGTTGTTCACTCACTTTGATCGGAACACAAACATCTACGACTCCTCAGTTTTTTTATCAGAGAACGGTTATCTTTGACACCTGAGGAACTTGCATCATTTTGTTGCATATCACTCCAAAGTTTTTGAACTG